>JBBDGP010000868.1:0-222500 GCA_037952835.1 Lithobates septentrionalis | reverse complement strand
CCTTCTGCTCCAATGCCCACGACAAAGCAGAATATAAAATATTAGCATCATAATTAAAAATTAGAGATAAAACAATTAAGATCGAATTCTACGTTAAGTCCTGATGGCGATAAAGTGCGTAATTCATAAATCCATCTTGACTAAGCCTGACTAATCTTGACAATTTTGTTATCGCCCCTCCAATGGGGTTTGTATTTTTCTATCCCACAAATTTTCAATGTTGAGGGATCACTATTGTGATATTTCGCATAATGCTTTGATAAACTGTGTTTATCAAAGCTTTTTTTTAATGTTTTGGACATGCTCCCTCAACCTCTTCCAAAGTGCTCTCTTCGTCCTACCCACATATTGAATGCGGCAGGGGCACTCTAATAAGTAGACAACTCCCTCACTTCTACATGAGATAAAATCTTCTATCATGTAGTTCTGTGATGTTACTGTTGAGGTAAAGCCGACTTTCTTTTTCTTATTTTCTTTCGTATGCCGGCATGCAAAACAGTTTTTACACGGGTAATATCCCTTACCCTCAAAGAAAGAGAACTTTTTCTTCTCTGGAGGGTCCAGGACATTCTTGGCCAGATGATCCCTTAAGGTGGGCGCTTTTCTATATACAAATTTAGGTATATCTGGCAAGATAGTGCCCAAATGTCGATCTGTCTTTAAAAAGCTCCAATGCTTTCTAAAAATCCTCGCTAGCTGTTTATATTGGGTATTAAAATCCATAATAATAGATATATTATCCTCATAAGTCAAGTTCTTGATGTTATCTTGTATTAGTTTCTCTCGATCCAATGATGCAACATCCTTTATTTTTTCTTCAATAAATTCAACATGATATCCCTTCTGAATAAATCTCTCGCCGATCATCTTGGCTTGTTCGAGGAAAGTGTCTTTTGATGTGCAATTTCGCCTCAATCTGACCAACTGGCCCTTCGGTATGTTATCTAGCCGAGAAAGAAAATAGGTTTTTTTTCATAACAGCTTACCTGTAAAATCCTTTTCTTTCAAAGGACATCACGGGACACAGAGCCACAGTAATAACTGATGGGTTATGTAGGTACCACTAGGAATTGGACACTGGTCACACCCAAATCAGGAAGTTCAACCCCCTATATAATCCCTCCCCTTACAGGGATACCTCAGTTTTGTAGCAAAGCAATATAAGTGTATTAGAAGAGGGGCGGGACCTCTGTGTCCCGTGATGTCCTTCGAAAGAAAAGGATTTTACAGGTAAGCTGTTATAAAAAATCCTATTTTCTTTCTCGAACATCACGGGACACAGAGCCACAGTAATAACTGATGGGATGTCCCAAAGCAGTGCCAACTGAGGGGGGGGAATCACAACCAAGTAGGGTGCAATCAGACCTGAGGACCTTGTACCGCTGTCTGCAGCACACTATGCCCAAAGGCGATATCCTCATACCTTCTCACATCCACCTGATAAAATCTGGTGAATGTATGGACTGAAGACCAGGTTGCGGCCTTGCAGATCTGAGCCAGAGGCCTGGTGATGCACTGCCCAAGAAGCACTAATAGCCCTTGTGGAATGTGCCTTGATCTGAAACGGAGGAATCTTCTGTTTCAAACCATAAGCCTGAATGATCAATTGTCGAATCCATTTGGAAATGGTAGCTTTTGACACTGCCTGTCCTCTACTGGGACCCTCTGGCAGCACAAACAAAACATCCGTTTTGCGAATCTGAGCAGTCGCTTCCAGATAGACCTTCACTGCTCTTACTACATCCAAAGAATATAGTGATCTTTCTTCCGGAGAACAGGGATCTGGGAAAAAAAGGAAGGTAGAACAATGTCTTGGTTTAGATGAAAATCTGAAACCACATTTGGTAAAAAACTAGGATGAGGGCGCAGTACCACTCTATCCTTGTGTACAATCAAATAAGGCTTTTTACAGGAAAGAGCTGCTAACTCTGATACTCTAGCAGATAAGATGGCTACCAGAAAAATGTACTTGTCAGCAAGACCAAAGGAATCTGACATATTGGTTCAAAAGGCTGTTTCTGTAACACAGACAGAACCAAGTTCAAGTCCCAGGGGTTTAGGGGCACCTTAACCGGAGGATTAAGACGCGTCACCCCCTGCATAAAGTTTCGGACCAAAGAATGCGAAGCAAGTGGCTGTTGAAATAATACTGATAAGGCCGAGACCTGGCCCTTGATGGTACTCAAGGCCAGCTTCATCTCTAATCCCAATTGCAGAAAATCAAGAATTCTACCGATCACGTATTTTCTGGGATGCCAACCCCTGGATTCACACCAGGATATATAAGCTTTCCAGACTCTATGATAAATCATTCTGGAAGCTGGCTTCCTTGCATTGATCAAGGTAGATATCACAGGCCCCGAAAGCCCACGACTCTTCAGAACGTGGGTTTCAATAGCCAAACCGTCAAATTTAGCGTTTGTAAGGCAGGATGGAACAATGGACCTTGAGATAACAGGTCTGGGCGTACCGGTAGGGTCCACGGGGAACCCACCGTCATCCTTACTATTTCTGCATACAAGTCCTTCTGGGCCAAGCGGGGGTCACCAGAAGCAGCAACTTCCTTTCTTGCCTGATCCTGCGAAGGAGTCGTGGCAGTAGCAGAATAGGCGGGAATGCATAAATCAGTGAGAACCAATGACACGGAATCACCAACGCATCCGTCCCGCATGCAAGAGGATCCCTTGTCCTTGCCACAAATCTGTCTCTTTTTGTTGAATCGGGATGCAAAGAGATCTACATCTGGGACCCCCCATCTTTGGCATATGGCCCAAAAGACATCGGGGTGCAGAGACCATTCCCCTGGGAGTAACTGCTGGCGACTTAGATAGTCCGCCTGCCAGTTCTCTATCCCTGGAATGAAAACTGCCGATATGCAAAGCACATGCATCTCTGCCCAGACTACGATCTGATTCACCTCCTTTTGAGCAGCTCGGCTCCGGGTGCCTCCCTGATAATTGACATAAGCCCCTGCTGTGGCATTGTCGGACTGGATCCTGACCGGGCAACCCTGTAGCCCGATAGTCCAGGCTTTTAGGGCTAGGTATACCGCCCGGATCTCCAGAATGTTGATGGGTAAGGTCCTGTCGGTCTTGGACCATAGCCCCTGGATCGCAGACTGTTCCAGAACTGCTCCCCAACCTGACAGACTGGCATCTGTTGTTACCACCATCCAGGTAACTGGTAGAAAGGACTTCCCCTTCTGCAGGTTTTCGGGTATGAGCCACCAATTGAGGCTCTGACACACCGCATGCAACAGGTGCATCGGAAAGTCTAATGCCTAAACCTTCTTGTTCCAGACCGACAGAATACTGTGTTGCAGTAGTCTTGAATGGAACTGAGCATAGGGAACTGCTTCGAATGAAGACACCATCTTCCCTAGCAGTCTCATACAAAGACGGACAGAAGGACCCTTCTTGGTCCTGACTGTCAGAATCAGCTCCCTTAATGCAGTGATCTTTGCCTGAGGAAGAAATACCTTCTCCTGGCTTGTATCTTGATCAGACCCAAATACTCCAGTCTTCTTACTGTTTTTAGGAAAGATTTTTCTAGGTTGAGGATCCAACCTAGATGTTCCAGATACTTGACAGTGGTCCTCAAGTTTGCGTTCAAGGAGGCTACCGACTGGTCTATCAAGAGCAGGTCGTCCAGGTATGCTATGACAGTTATACCCTGAGTCCTTAATCTGGCCAGAGGAGGAGCCAAGATCTTTGTGAACACTCGAGGCGCAGTGGCTATCCCGAAGGGTAGAGCCACAAACTGGAAATGGCGCCCTCCTACCTCAAAGCGCAGAAACTTCTGATGAGCAGGAAAAATGGGCACATGTAGGTATGCATCTCTGATGTCTATCGATGCCAAAAATTCTCCTCCCTGCAGGATGGAGACTACTGTCCGAATTGATTCCATGCGGAAGGACTGAATCCTTAGAAATCGATTCAGATCTCTTAAATCCAAAATGGGTCTGACACCCCCATTTGGTTTTTGGACTGTAAAAAGGTTGGAATAGAAGCCCAATCCTTGATCCTGTTTGGGAACCACCATAATGACCTCTTGCGACAAAAGTCGCTCTAACGCTAGAAGGAGCGTCTGCTTCTTCTCTGGGTCTCTGGGAATACTTGATCTGAGGAAACGAGGAGAGGGAAATTCTTGGAACTCCAGCTTGTATCCTAAGGTTACAGTGGAGATTACCCATCTGTCCTGGAAGTCCTCCTGCCAGAGCTTTGAGAACTGCAGCAGTCTTCCCCCCACTCGAGCAAGCGGGGGCGCCCCTTCATGAAGAGGCCTCAGTGTCTTGTCTAGTAGACTTCTTCCCCCAGGACTTCTTTTGTCCCTGGGGTTGACTCTTGTTTCTTGCCCCAGACGGAGGAGACCGTCGTGACTGCCTGGAGGCCGATGCCCCTGGCGCTGGGGAAAGAGTCCGTTTGAAAGAAGGACGCTTACTCTTCTTAACAGGTAAGAGTGCTTTTCCCACAAGAGATTCTCTTGATATAGTTATCCAAGTTTTCTCCAAACAACCTTGCACCATGAAAAGGAAACCCAGCCAGGAGCTTCTTACATGGTGCTTCGGCTGACCAATTTTTCAACCATAAGATTCTACGCATATGCACCAACCCAAGTGAAAGACGAGAGGTTTGCATGACAGAATCTCTGATGGCGTCAACAACATAACATAAGGCCACTGGAAGGTTAGCGAACCCCTGGGCCTGCTGTTCAGGTAGCACCTTGATGACCTGTTTAACATGGTCTCCTAAATAATTGACAGACTCCAATCGCTGCTATAGCAGGTTGAGCCACTGATCCTGCTAAGGAAAAAACATCCTTCAATAAGGATTCCATCTTTTTATCCACAGGATCCCTGAGCATCTGAGCGTTGTCTACAGGACAAGTCAGGCTATTATTTATAGAGGAAATGGCCGCATCAATGGCCGGCATTCCCCACATCTTAATAAATTTTTCTTCCATAGGATAAAGTGTAGAAAACTTTTTCGGCGGAAGAAAACGCTTATCTGGGTGATCCCACTCAGAATAAAGGAGCTTTTCAAGTAAATTATGAACAGGAAAAGCATGCGCTGTTTAAAAAGGGTTCAGCGACCCCAAAGAAGAAGAGGATTCCTTAACAGATTCAGGTACGGGCAACTTAAATGTGGAGCGGACCAATCCAGTAAGGATCTGTACTAAGACTTT
This sequence comes from Lithobates septentrionalis, assembly GCA_037952835.1. Classification (NCBI taxonomy): domain Eukaryota; kingdom Metazoa; phylum Chordata; class Amphibia; order Anura; family Ranidae; genus Lithobates; species Lithobates septentrionalis. The sequence continues at coordinate 217,316 of JBBDGP010000868.1, read as the reverse complement.
CTCCTCTTGGGAAGTCGAAGAGGGTCCCTCTCCACCGGATTCCTCCGAAGAGGAATCATCTGTCACATCCTGATCCTCTGAAAGGGATTCATCTCCTTTATCCCAGAGCTCCTCTGCCTGAGGGTCTTGGGAAACAGAGGAAGGCCTAGTACGTTTTCTTCCGCTGAGTGAAGATGTAATCACGGCCATTAATCTTTTCTCTAACCCAGTAATGGTTGAGGAAAAAACCTCTTGTTTAATGTATACAGGGGCTGAAGTACCAGAAGCAGGTACAGCCCCCGACCCCAATGGCTCTCCCTGGCCAGTCGTCCCTGGCCCCTCAGGGGGGGAGGGTGAAACAGACAGGGGGTCCTCAGAACCTGACCAATATCCCCTAGTGTCTCTGGTTCTGCGGTTACTTGAACCTCTTCTACCCATAGTGCAAAGCAACAAGGTGTGAGGTATCCAAAAAATGAACACTGACTGCTGAGCGATGTAGTCCGGCAAAGCCCTGCTATCAAATGCCCAGTCTGGTGTTCCCTTAGTAAATGCAGCCTAGGAGAATGCCTGTGTCCCACCTTACATGCGACCGTCAGCTCTGTGTCCCTCCAAAGGCTCAGAGCACCTGTACAGTGTGCTTTAAGTAGCCATGCTTCTGGCACTGTGGGCGTCTAAGCACGCTGACGCTGTGCTGACGCCCCGCCCCCCCCCCTCGTTTTCGAAAAACGAGCGCTTCCTGCGCGAGCCGACCCTTCCGGGACAAGCATGGAGGAAGGCTGGGGGTGGAGGAAGGAGGAGGAGCCCAGCAGTGATGGGGCCTGCATTGCAATGGTGGCCTGGCGGCAGTGACAGTGTGGTGTAAAACCGCCTTACAGCACACCTGTAGCCTCCCCCTAGCCTGGGGGGAAAATCCCAGATGAGAAAACCCCCCATCCATCCTACCTGGAGCCGGTCGGAAGAGCCTGTGCAGCGTCGAACGCTGAGACAGAAATCAGCATGAGAAGGCATGTGCTCTTGGCAGCCCCCGGTGGTCACAATAGGCATAGCATGCATTTACCTTAAAGGAGAAAACCCACTAGAATCCAAAAATTCTGTGGAATCTCCTCTTACCTTATCCAGCCGCAGGATTCTGTATACACAGACCCAATCTTCACCTCTCACGGTGGGCTCCGTTTGAAAAAACCGTCAGAGACTGGGGCCCCCTACGAATAGGCGGATCCACAGTTCTGGCCCTGTAAAGCACCCAGCCAGAAATTAGGAGATTTAAAGCCATTTTTTGATCTGCGGGGTCCAGCTCTCTAAAAAGAGAAGCGTTACAGGTAAAACCTCGTTTCTTCGGACACGAGGCCCGGGTACCATCCAATTCAGCCATGAAAAGACACTTTGAATGGATTCGGTTCGCCTGGCTTGCCCCAGTATAGGATATCAGGATATGCCCTTTGGAGCTTCAGCACAGGACATCTTTATACGTCCAACACCTAAGACACTGGCATAAAAACTGAGGTTTCCCTGTAAGGGGAGGGATTATATAGGGGGTGGAACTTCCTGATTAGGGTGTGACCAGTGTCCAATACCTAATGGTACCTACATAACCCATCAGTTATTACTGTGGCTCTGTGTTCCGTGATGTTCGAGAAAGAAAATTGGAATCTAGACTGAATTTTAAACAATCCAATAGGAATCTCCTCTGTATACACTTCATACTACTTAAATTTCTAAGGGCCCATTTGGTTGCTTGTATTGCCTCATCAAGATTGATGATGGTATAGAGGGATGCGACATCAGCAGTTGCCAGATATACAGAATCATCACTCAAGGTAATATCATTCAGAAATTGGATGAGATGTTTTGTATCTCTTAGATAAGATCTTGTCCTCTTAACTACTGGTTGCAGGAACCAATCAATATATTCTCCAATTCGTGCACCCACCGAATTGATCCCATTTACTATAGGCCTCCCCAGGGGTTTTTGTTTATCTTTATGGATTTTAGGTAACATGTAAATCACAGTTACTCTGCACATTTTGGGTTGTAAATATATGGTTTCTTTTTTGTTTAGCAAACACTTTTCTGATCCCTTCTGTATGACCTTAGTCAACTCTTTTCTATACCTTACTGTTGGGTTACTCGATAATACCTGGTAAGTTCCAGTGTCATTTAGTTGGCGGTTAAGTTCCTCATTATAATCAGCTTTAGATTGAACAACAATAGCTCCTCCTTTGTCGGCTTGTCGTATTACAATGTCTTTTCATACCATTCTTTATACTTCCTGGGTTAAACACTTTTTTAATTTTTAAATCCTGTAGATCCTTCAGAACCATCTTCTTGAAGACATCAATGTGTCCCTCTGTGCCAGAGGGCACATTAATAATTCTTTCTGGGTTGAATTTTATAAGATATATATATATAGATATAGATATAGATATAGATTCTAATATTTGATGTCACTATTATATTGAGATACAGCCGTATTGATATTTAGCTATCATTTGACTATGTGTGGGATTTATTCCCTGCATATGTCCCATTTAGATATATTATGTCCTTTTCTTTGTAGTGATATATCCTCACCACCGGAGGGCACATAGGCATTAGGCTTTTTAATTATATTCCTTTTCCAATTATCCCCTATTAGACTGATTCCTGTTGGTTGGTTTATTTAGATATATATTTTCCCTCTTGTAGTAAGAGTGTTTCACCACTAGATGGTGTATCTGTACTAGGCCGTTTAGAAACTGCAATAGTTTTTTAAATTTTTTTTATATTGCACTTTTGTAGAAATTTTACATTAAGTTTGTTATATTTGATTACTAGATTTGTGAATTGCATGCTTGAGGAATCTTTGCCAATTACATTTGTTATGAATTTCATTCTTATTATTATTATTATATGCATATTGCACTTTAGTAGAAATTTTACATTTTTCCAGTCGCATTGAGTTTTGCATTTGTGAATCGCATACTCGTGAAATTTATCAATTTTAGTAATATTCACTACATGTTGCAATTTTGGTTTGAAGGTTATAGCTGTGAAGTGTTTACTTTATGGTTATGGGGTTTTTTTAGTTATATTTTTGGATCACGCACATTGCACTTTGTCAAATTGTGAGAAGTTGCACTGCTTTATCACGTCTGTGTATCGCACATGAACATGGATGCCATTATTATGATTTTTTAGTATCCGGTTATTTTTCACGTGCAATATTGATTGGATAATTTTGGAGACACTATTTATGATTTATTGAGTACACTGTGCCATGTGAGGTTGGATTCTCCACTATACTGGGTGTGAAATTGAATTATTCCTTTGGTTTTGCACGCTACATGTACACATTGTTGTACGGAGCCTTACCTATTTATTTTTATTTTGGACGTATTAATCAATAATGTTTGTCATGTTGGGACTGAGGTAGCGCTACATATTTTCTATTATATGCAGTGATGGTTGACTTTCTACAAGTTTCTCCCATCTCCCGACTACATCTCTGGAGCTCAGCCACAGTGATCTTTGGGTTCTTCTTTACCTCTCTCACCAAGGCTCTTTTCCCCCAATAGCTCAGTTTGGCCGGACGGCAAGCTCTAGGGAGGGTTCTGGTCGTCCCAAACGTCTTCCATTTAAGGATTATGGAGGCCACTGTGCTCTTAGGAACCTTAAGTGCAGCAGAAATTTTTTTGTAACCTTGGCCAGATCTGTGCCTTGCCACAATTCTGTCTCTGAGCTCTTCGGGCAGTTCCTTTGACCTCATGATTCTCATTTGCTCTGACATGCACTGTGAGCTGTAAGGTCTTATATAGACAGGTGTGTGGCTTTCCTAATCAAGTCCAATCAGTATAATCAAACACAGCTGGACTCAAATTAAGGTGTAGAACCATCTCAAAGATGATCAGAAGAAATGGACAGCAGCTGAGTTAAATATATGAGTGTCACAGCAAAGGTTCTGAATACTTAGGACCATGTGATATTTTAGTTTTTCTTTTTTAATAAATCTTCAAAAATGTCAACACACACACACACACACACGCACACACACGCACACACACGCACACACACGCACACACACGCGCACACACACACACTTCAGCTTTAAATAAATACATAGAATTCAATCAAAAATTGCTCCAATATGTATGCACTTTAAAATAGGCAAAACCTATTTCAGGCAGTGTACCTTTTAAAAGCACTAGTTTCTAAGGATGTAACATCCAAATATAGTCAAGCACCTTTAATACAATTATCTCAGATAGTTGATCAGCAGGTGACAAAGTGGGATGTCAAATATCATTAGGTGTCTGCCAGGTATCTTACAATCATTTCTGTTTGCATTGCAAGATGCTGCATTAACAGGAAATCAAAATGCTTCAGACTGCAGAAACCCATCAAAGCAAAACTGAAAATCATATTTACCTTTCTGATTTCGGGGAGATCGATTAGATGTCTGAAATACAGTGGTTAGAGAAAAAATAAAGATTTGAACACTAAGCACAAAATAATTTAGGATGGGGCAAGTTACATTACAGTACATACACACTGCAAGCATAATTATTATAACATATCATCTGAAAAAGCCTATTGAATGACGCAAAAGAAAAAATAAATAAAAAAAAAAAAAGGGAAGGAGGAACACCATGCTCTCAACAATGTGCAAACTCAATAGCAGAAATATAGGCAACATCTGTGATATTTACAGCTAAAGTCTTGTAAACAAACACAAATTTCTATTTAGGCTAGTTCACATCTTTGCGGTTGGCATGGCCCGCATTTGTGTTGAGACAGCAGCCCATTCACCTGAATAGGCTACTGTATTTGCGGGAGGCACAGGAAAAAGGTCACCACACCTTTTTAAAACCACAGCCACAGGGGGAATCGTGTGGCGTGTTTTGCACCATGCAATTTCCCACAAACACACTGCCTGTTTAGATGCGTGGGGTGGCTATTAAGAATGAATGGCAACCTTATGCGCTTTGGGCAGGTGCGATTCCTACACCCACAACCACCTGCATAAGTGTGAACCAAGCCTAAACAGGCATGTATAGTCTTTTGTATATTTTTGGTTTCTTTATCAAGTTCAGGGCTAAACCAAAAAAATTAATTAAAAAAAAAAAAAACAGCATTTTTGTACGTGCCAAAAAAATCTGTTTATTGGCATTCACCAAATCAGTGGCATATTAACGGTGGTGTGGTCCGCCCTGGGTGGCACACATTAAGGGAGGGGGGAAGGGTTTCAGGCAGGGGTGTTAAATATAATCAAATTTATAAGTCATCCCCATGCACCCCTGTCAGAGTCCTCCCTCCCTCCCTCCTCTCCACCTGTATGTGTGTGTCACGCAGAGCAGCGATCTCCTGCTGTTTCATGGTGCTTGGATCTGAAATGTTTGGCGGCCGCTGTAACAAAGTCCCGCCTCCTAGACCGGCTCCTGTGATAGACTGCACACTGATCCACTGCCAGGAAATTTAAAGGTGATATTGTCTTTCCTTGCACACAGAGAAATAAGCTTTTCATGTGCAATGATTGACCTTATGGAAGGTGGATTTCCTTAAAAGCGTGGCAAACACTGATTCAGAGAGGCCTCTGTCTTAAGACTTGGGCTTCAACAGCCATGCCGTTAAAGCCAGAAACAGTGAAGCAGGGTAGTACCTTGGTCCATTGGGCAGGAGATCTGGATAAGCCCACAGGTTGGCTCTGCCATGAATCTGATCAGGTCGAAGGACCACATTCGTCTAGGCCAGTTTGAAGTGATGAAGATCTCCAGGATGCCCTTCATCTCAATCTTGTGGCATAGCTGGGCTTCTTCCACCAGTGACACAAGTCATGGAGCACTTTTGTGTGTAGGGACCTTACCTCTAGGATAGGAGCTTAGGCAAGCTAGTCTGCCTGCCAATTGTTTACACCCATATTGTGAACAGCTCACAAGGCTGGAACATGGAGCATTGCACCGTCCAGAATGTTTTCTTCCTGTCCTGCCACAGCAAGACTTCTGGATCTTCCCTGATGGTTGGTGCAGCCACTGATGTGGCATTTTCCAACTGTATCCTGATCGAGTGACCCTTCTGTCAAAGTGTTTGGAGCCCCAGAATGCTGATGGGGAGGTGAGATTCCCAACTTCATTGCTGGATTCCTGAGCCACCAGACCAGAGATAAACTGCTCTTTGGTGTCAGGTGAGTCAGTTTATTACAACCATAAAGTGATCCCGCGCTACAGCAAAAAAACAAAAAATATTAAATATCCACTAAATACAGTAAGTGAACCTACAGTGTCTATAATATGTAGTAAATAAGTAAACCTAAAATGTTTCTTATTCCATAATAGAAAACCGTGCAAGTGTAAAAAATAAATAAATAAATCCCAGGGCATGAAAAAGAGAGTAATAATAGTCTCTAAATAAGATCCTCAAAAAATCATATGTGTTCTTCAAAAAAAATGTCTAAAAGAAGGAATCATGCATAAATAGTTCCAGTAAAAAACAATGGGCGGGGAGAGGTATAAATCCAAAGAATGAGCTCACAGAGCCCTCACCTTCACAACTTGATAAATCAGCATGTAATAAAGGGGATCAGTTCAGTTGTTCCAACTTTGACCACCAGGGGGTCCTCCGTTCCACTCTATGTACGACCACCTGAAGTGTCAGTTTAAACCCACAGATGAGAAATGATCCTGTTGTACCGATATCGACCACTAGGGGGTTCTCTGCTCCACCAAGTGCGTCACCTAAGTTAGACTTCCCATCAAAGTCCTCATCCGACCTCGTCATCTCCGCTCGGGGGGGATGAGGGTGAAAGGCAAAAGGTGGGAGAGAAAGAGGGCTCCAATAGTGTAGTATGTTAAAGCATATATGGTTTATTTTATTAATAAAGCTGGACTCTTACACTGCAATGTTAAAAATAAGCATGAATCAGCAAACAAGGCGTCTGAACGACACTCTCACGTCACTTCCGGTGCACTTCAACCTCCGGCCACTCCCTGCGCGTTACGTCATCACGTGACTTCATCAGGAGATGATGTAACGCGTAGGGAGTGGCCGGAGGTTGAAGTGCACCGGAAGTGACATGAGAGTGTCGTTCAGACGCCTTGTTTGCTGATTCATGCTTATTTTTAACATTGCAGTGTAAGAGTCCAGCTTTATTATTAAAATAAACCATATATGCTTTAACATACTACACTATAGGAGCTCTGTCTCTCCCACCTTTTGCCTTTCACCCTCATCTTTCCCACCCCCCCTCGAGCGGAGGTGACGAGGTCGGATGAGGACTTTGATGGGAAGTCTAACTTAGGTGAGGCACTTGGTGGAGCAGAGGACCCCCTAGTGGTCGATATCGGTACAACAGGATCATTTCTCATCTGTGGGTTTAAACTGACACTTCAGGTGGTCGTACATAGAGTGGAACGGAGGACCCCCTGGTGGTCAAAGTTGGAACAACTGAACTGATCCCCTTTATTACATGCTGATTTATCAAGTTGTGAAGGTGAGGGCTCTGTGAGCTCATTCTTTGGATTTATACGTCTCCCCGCCCATTGTTTTTTACTGGAACTATTTATGCATGATTCCTTCTTTTAGACATTTTTTTGAAGAACACATATGATTTTTTGTAAATGTATAAAGATCCGCGCTTAGGACAAGCTGAGGGCTGCTGCCTATCTCAAATTAGTACCCCTAGGGGTCTAATTACAGGGATCAATGGATAATTAAAGAGATAAAATGGCGCTGCCCTCTAATTTAGGTAGTCTAAGGCCTAAATAGGCTAAAAATAGATAGGAATAGTGTCACCAAGAGTGAAGTGCAAATTAGACACTCTATATATGAAGACAACTTTGTATTACAGGTGTAGTGCTTATGCATGTATTAGTGTGCCGGAGAGATGGAAACCGTAATAAAAGAAAGTAAACCAAAGAAAAAGATTTTTTTGAAAAAATACACCAATAGTGCAAAAGTATTGGGACAAAATGGCGCCTGACCTTGAAAAAAATTGTTAAAAATAAACCAAAACCATATGTAGAAATTATTGTGAGTGCAGTACTAATAATACTACCATAAATTATATGTGAATTAATGAAATACAGTGGGAGATATCCTCAAAATTCAAAAGTTTTGTGACACTTAGCGCCTATAGTGGATTCGGTGTATCAAAAAGTGTGTAATTATACTATATACTCTCCAGGCATGCCATGCATTCAACAGAATGTAAAGTGAATTACTTTATAAATCATATCTGGTGATGCATGATTTCTACCAAGTACATAATTGTATGCATAAACTCCGTGTGAACACCACAAAAAGTTTGTTAAGACAACTGAACTGAATAAGTCAATATATATGTATTGTGTGATTTTTCACTCCTTTGGAATTTTTATCCGTGACTTCTGTGCTTGTAGTTCAACAGTAGTGACTTGAGGTGCTCACCCCCCAGTGCTCCCCCACTCACCAGAGTTAATCACCCCTGCAGGGGTACCGAGCGATAGAGTGGGTGCCTTGGGTAGTTGGTGGTGTCTCCTGTTAAGTTACTGTTGCTTTATTCGATGCGATCCTTTCCAAAGATTCCTGTTTAAGCTGTGTGTTTGAGCATGACAGACTCACTCCATACCTCCTTGTCTGCTGGCCTCTCCAGGATACCGGAGCCAAAAGAAAAGACAGAGAGGCTTCCTTCGTGAAGTATGTCAAAGCAATTTTATTGAGTAATCCTTAATCCAGTCCGTTAAAAAAGATGATGGAACAATGTAGTACGTTTAAGCAAAGAGTCAAAACGAAACTGCTGTATGCAAGGCTGGAACCGAACACAAACTGCGGGCGTGCGTTCCACCTTGCGTTCCAGCAACTACTTCCTGGTCTGACGTGTGAGCGTGACTCCGCCTTACGCGTTTCGTCATCGGACGGTTTCAAAAGCGCTTTTGAAAACGTCCGATGACGAAACGCGTAAGGCGGAGTCACGCTCACACGTCAGACCAGGAAGTAGTTGCTGGAACGCAAGGTGGAACACACGCCCGCAGTTTGTGTTCGGTTCCAGCCTTGCATACAGCAGTTTCGTTTTGACTCTTTGCTTAAACGTACTACATTGTTCCATCATCTTTTTTAACGGACTGGATTAAGGATTACTCAATAAAATTGCTTTGACATACTTCACGAAGGAAGCCTCTCTGTCTTTTCTTTTGGCTCCGGTATCCTGGAGAGGCCAGCAGACAAGGAGGTATGGAGTGAGTCTGTCATGCTCAAACACACAGCTTAAACAGGAATCTTTGGAAAGGATCGCATCGAATAAAGCAACAGTAACTTAACAGGAGACACCACCAACTACCCAAGGCACCCACTCTATCGCTCGGTACCCCTGCAGGGGTGATTAACTCTGGTGAGTGGGGGAGCACTGGGGGGTGAGCACCTCAAGTCACTACTGTTGAACTACAAGCACAGAAGTCACGGATAAAAATTCCAAAGGAGTGAAAAATCACACAATACATATATATTGACTTATTCAGTTCAGTTGTCTTAACAAACTTTTTGTGGTGTTCACACGGAGTTTATGCATACAATTATGTACTTGGTAGAAATCATGCATCACCAGATATGATTTATAAAGTAATTCACTTTACATTCTGTTGAATGCATGGCATGCCTGGAGAGTATATAGTAGAATTACACACTTTTTGATACACCGAATCAACTATAGGCGCTAAGTGTCACAAAACTTTTGAATTTTGAGGATATCTCCCACTGTATTTCATTAATTCACATATAATTTATGGTAGTATTATTAGTACTGCACTCACAATAATTTCTACATATGGTTTTGGTTTATTTTTAACAATTTTTTTCAAGGTCAGGCGCCATTTTGTCCCAATACTTTTGCACTATTGGTGTATTTTTTCAAAAAAATCTTTTTCTTTGGTTTACTTTCTTTTATTACTGTTTCCATCTCTCCGGCACACTAATACATGCATAAGCACTACACCTGTAATACAAAGTTGTCTTCATATATAGAGTGTCTAATTTGCACTTCACTCTTGGTGACACTATTCCTATATATTTTTAGCCTATTTAGGCCTTAGACTACCTAAATTAGAGGGCAGCGCCATTTTATCTCTTTAATTATCCACATATGATTTTTTGAGGATCTTATTTAGAGACTATTATTACTCTCTTTTTCATGCCCTGGGATTGATTGATTTTTTTACACTGGCACGGTTTTCTATTATGGAATAAGAAACATTTTAGGTTTACTTATTTACTACATATTATAGACACTGTAGGTTCACTTGCTGTATTTAGTGGATATTTAATATTTTTTGTTTTTTTGCTGTAGCGCGGGATTACTTTATGGTTGTAATTTACTGAGAGTGGATTGTGATACACTTAAGGTTCTGCTGCAGACAGCTGTTGTTGGCATATCAGACAGCACTTTTATGCACTACATGCACTTTATTAATTATTCACTGTTTATTTACCATTTGGTTTTAGTAGTTCGCTTACAGCACATTTTAGTAGCGCGAAGGCTCTTTCACATTGTCAGGTGAGTCAGTTTGTCTAGAGAAAGGTCTCTGGGGTTCCGCAGAACCCTAGGATTGTGATGCAAATCAACATCGTGGTAGACGTATACCACCCGATGTTGCTTCCAGTCTTGTTCTTAACCGACAGTATTGTCATCACGCTTTGCTACCCAATGCCTCCTTTGTACAGTAGTTTAGGCTTCAGTGAAGAGAGAGGGTAGCGCCGTGAGGTGTGCAGACAGTGGGGGCAGAAGGAGGAGGTGAACTTCTATGGCAGCGCTGAATACAGAGTATGGAGGAAGGTAAGACAGAGTGGAAGCTTGATCAGGAGGCAAGATCCAGTTGTATGGTAAAAGGCGAACATCGCAGAGAGCTGGAGCACGTGGCTGGATCAGGAGGGCAGATCCTCTGTACATGTATGGCAGCAGTGAATGCAGACTGGGGAAGAGGGGGAACACATGGCTAAAGCAGGAGGTGACATCCTGAGTATGGCAGCAGTGATGTAGACTGCAGGGGGGGGGGGGGTCAGAGAGCATGTGACTGAAGCAGTAGGCGATTTCCAGAGCATGGCAAGAATGACTGTAGCAGGAGAGAAGACTATAATATAATTTTTTTAATTATATTAAAATCCAAGATCAGGAGCACTATGAGGTGATAATTAGCTACCTCTTGAGGGTCAGCAATTTAAAAAAAAATATTTCTCGCAACACAACCACACATACATACTCCTATCTCATGCCCACATATTTGTTCTTAAATATAACAAAAAAATATATATATTTTTTTTAAAGTATAGTTTCACATAAAGTTCCTAAAACACTGTACCTAGTGGGGTTATGGACAATACCAAAATATATATATATACTTTAAGCGATTAGTGTGCGCTTTCCCCTGATGGCAACGGGATAAACAGTGTAACCTGTAAGTGTTGGATCATTACTTACAACTTTTGCCCGCTTTTTTAATCCCAATTGTGTCCAAATTTGGTAGCTCTGTACCTATGATCCGCTGTGCTGTTTACACTAAACTAGACAGGCACTTCATATCCACCACCTTGCAGCTGGCAAACCACAATACAGCACAGTGGAGAACACTACTCAATGGTACAATGATTGAAATTGACCAGAAGCCTTAAGGCCATCCCAGCCTGCTTTAATATAGTGAATCAATGAGGGAGAGAACGTTTTATAATAAAGGTAGGGTAGACCGTCTGGACTTGGTGATTTGTTTAGTAGTAAGAGTTTTGGGATTATTTAATAAACGACAAGCACCGCAGAACAAGAACAAGTGATCCACAGTTGAGGCAACTTCTAATGAAACATGACTTTGGAAAAATTGTGAGCTTTTATGTCTGCCAGCCACTCTCTTTCTCATGATGGCCAGCTTGACAGTGTTATCAGGCAAAAGCAGTTATGGTAGCCTTAGTACATGAGCATTGGACAGTGCCAGGGTTCACCACAGTTGCTTTAAAATATACAACTTCTAGTTTTACCTGTTACCAAAAGCTCAGCATTCCCTTCTATGTAGGTTTAAGTCACAATAAAAAGGTCATTTTGTAAAGACATAGCTGTTTGCAACTATTAGCTTCCCCTCCCAGTGGAGTTTGTCTCCCAGGCTGGGACCAGCCCCACCTAGAAGTAAGGAGGTTCCAGGTTAAAGATGATAGTAGGTATGTTCAGTGATCAAGATGTAAAAAATTGACCAAAAGGGGGCGATGTAAAAGAAATGGTAAATTCTGTATAAAAAAAAAAACTTCTACATGTTGTATGCTTTTGGAAAGATGATGCTGAGTATCTTTTTTCCCCCCATCTATAGAGTTTCATATTAGAATACAATTTATTTAATATATATAAATAAATCCAACAATCCCCAGTAACAATTACAGAATTATAAAGTGACTGGCAGCCACAGCTATTCTGTCTGGAAAGCTTTTGTTTGTACAATGGTACAAGTGAGTAATTGAACTTTAAATAAAAGGGAAAGGTTTACCTAAATCGCTAAGACTAAGCACTTATATGCGTAAAATGCGTTAGGGTAGTATATAATAAAGGTTTATGTGAGCTATCCAATTTCCAAATAAACCCTTCCAAAAGGATGGCATGCAACTACTGTACAAACAAATTTTTCCCTTTTTATTTTAAACTGTATGCTGAGCCAGTCAAGGCTGTACTGAATATGCCATAGAATAGATACCATCCTTTTACTAGTATGTATTGCTGAGAAACTGCAGTTGTCGAATGGGCCTATCAATAGGAAGCTCTATACATTTATTTAAACTGTGTAATCAAATGTATTCACAACTATTCAAAAGTACCTTGTCCGTGTCTGAAGGTTGCAGCTCTCCCTCAGTTTTGGGGCTTTTGGATTTCTCTTGTGAACCTTGGGAGGAAGCTGAAATACAGAGAATATATGTGTGCAATTCTGTTCCAGCCATTTAGGGAAAACTAGAAAAGCTAATCTCTCACGAAACTATAATTCAAGCACAGATAATTCTGCTGGGTCTTTACTCAGTGTATGCATTGTGCTGGGGTCACTCATAGAAGTACAAGCCCAGCAGTGTATCAAATTCATGTAATTCAATTAGAAAAACTTTAAAAGGTGAAGTACTGTCATCCTGGCATTACAAAGAACTCCACAAAGTTTATAGATGCTCATAAATACTGCCAACATCACAAATAACCCACCAGTTTCCAATGACTTTAAACCGTATACAACTAGGACCATATACCATAGAGTGATAGAAATTTTCATAATAATTTTGTTCAAACAATAGTTTAAATTCTCACCATCTAGTCTTTTGCTTTGCTGAGGAACTTCAGCAACTGTTTCCTTTGATAGACTACTGTCAGATATGGAGGGCCTCAAATTGGCAGAAGGTGGTTCGAGCAGGCTACAAAACAAATATCATCAAAAGTCTTAAGTTTAAAAAATGGCTACTGATATAAAGAAACTATGGGTCTTGTTGTTTCTTACTGTACCTGTTCACAGGTGGTGAGGTAGAATCAGACCCACTTCTTGGTCGTGAGGAATGCTAAAGAGATAAAAACGATTTTGGTTTACAGTATATACAGTAATAAATACCAGTACTGCCAATTATTGAAATAACCAGGGCTGCATTTGTAACAAACACTCAGATTTGCCTTAAGAACTTTTTAAAAAGATGGGGATCCAATGGCTTGAAGGACTATCGCCTGTCAGTCATCACTGAGAAGCATTCCACACGCGGATCTCTCTTCAGAGAAGCAGTAGATTTAGACGCACTTCTAAATCTGCCCTTATCGTTTCTCAAAACAATTACATTGAAGGCACGCCGTGAATGACAGACATCACAATTTTTTGTGCTCTCAACCGAACAGCCAAGCCATCAAATGGCTGCTGTCATAACTGATCACATGAGCATGACAACTGTAGATCAAAACAAAGGCTTTTCTTAATGGTGCCAATTGTTTGTGCTTTCAAGGTATGGTCATCAGGTAAAAGTAGTATTGATATATAAAAGGTTCCGATTGTTTTATTAAAGCAGAACAAAAGTCCATTGTACTTGCCATCCCTGCTGTGATGCAACATCCACAAGCTCTCGCGCTACCTCTGACATCTTCCCCTAATCTTCCTCTGGGTTTGGCATCGTTGGCCATTCTGAATGGCAGGCCTGGGTTGGGTTAATTCATACCAGCACTAAAGAATGTAGTCAGTAAACACAAAGCTTTGCATGTGCAGCTCAGTGTACATTAGGGCCTGGTTCACACTAGTGTCATTTCAGATGTGACTTGAGTCACAGAGAATCACATGGCAATGGAAACCGCATGGTTTTCCATGGTGTCCAGTCACATCAATGCAACTAAGCATGGAGAAATTTTGGAAAAGGGTTCCTGTACTACACTGGTGTGATTTCAGTGCAATTGTAGCCCCATAGAATAAACAAACCTTATCAAAGTTGCATCCAAGAAGCATTACGTAAATCGCACTGAAAATTGGATCAAAAATCATATCACAGCAGTATGAACCTAGCCTTAGGAGACGAGTAGCTGGAAGGATCCCATGCATAAAAGGTAAAAAAACCTTCACTATGCAGTTTATCCCCCCCCCCCCCCCTTATCTGAACCAGATCTAGCGATGTGCACGAGAGCAGCTGCTCTTCCAGCTCTCTCCCTTCTCATTGGCTCAGACACAGCAGCAGGAGCCAATAACAGCCAGTGAGGGAGTGGGGCGAGGAGGGCTGAGTCCTGTTCTGTGGGTAAATGGACACACAAAGCAGGGCTCAGAAGCAAGCAGGCACGAGTGCCCCATAGCAAGCGGCTTGCTATGGGGCACTCAGCAGGGGGGAGGAGCCCAGAGTGCGGACGGGAGACCCAAGAACAGGAGGACTGGGGGCTGCTCTATGCAAAATTATTGCACAAAGCAGGCAAGTATAAAATGTTTGTTATTTTCATTTCCTTTCCTTTAGTCTCACTTTAACAAACAAATCTTTATTGGGGCAGAATATATCCAATCCCACCAAGTAAAGTAGAGCCAACATAACTAACACAGGAAAGCCAAAAAAATATGGCTCTCTCAGGCTTGGCTGAGATATTCAAAGAAAGGAAACACACATGAATTAACGTACCTTTACACTCTTTGGCTCCATTTCTGATGAACACTGTTCCAATGGAGCCAGTGTTTTTGCATATATTGTTGAGCAAGACATCTCTGGTTGGGCAGGTAGTCCAGGGGAGGTTGGAGGAAGAAAAAGAAAAACGTCTGATGTAAGAGGCTTTGATGAAGCACCTGGGCCGGACCAAGTAAGATTCCCCTGTGAACTAAGCCTGCTTGGCCTATTTGGACTCACTCCTGAAATGTTTTCAGCAAACAAGGCTTGTTCCAGATTTTGTGGAGCTCCACTACCGGATTTTATGCTTGTCAGTTTGTTCTGAGTCTCAAAACCAGGTGCACTTTGGGTTGCCAGAAGGTTTTTGTGTTTTAGTGGCGATACCGGAGCACTATTTGGTTTCAATAACAAGTCGTGTCCACGCACATTAGGTGAAGCAGGAACATGACTTGCATGTGAAGAAAATGGGGAACTATCCATCAACGATGATGGGCTTGCTTCATGTGTTTTGTTCCTTTTTGAAGAAACAGGAGATTTTGCAGGGGAGACCGAAACCTTCTTTAAAATAAGAGTCACACAGTTTAATTTCTCCTGGAGTTTGCGCACAAGATTTTTATGAGTCCATCCAACCTAGGTGAATATATGAAGAGTATTAATCACAAAATCAGGTTAAAAAACAAAAAAAAAACCCCACCACACACACACACGAACGTTCTACTACAAATTTAAGTGTTTTCAGGGATTATAAAATACAGATTGTACAGGTGTTGAAAAAAAAAAAAAAATAGGATTTTTGTACTTATCGTAAAATCCTTTTTTATGGAGGTCATTGGGTGACACATGAAGTCTTAAACTTTTGGGTTATATATATGGCAGCCTACAGGAAGATTGTACACAGGCAAAAAAAAGAAACTAAGGCCCCTTTCACAATGGGGCGGTTTGCAGGCGTTATTACGCTAAAAATAGCGCCTGCAAACCGACCTAAAACTGCCTCTACTCTTTCTTCAGTATGAAAGCCTCTGGGCTTTCACACTGAAGCGGTGCGCTGGCAGGAGAAAAAAAAAACTCCTGCAAACCGCATCTTTGGAGCGGTGAAGGAGCGGTGTATTCACCGCTCCTGCCCATTGAAATCAATGGGGCAGTGCGGCTATACCGCAGCTATATCGCGGCTAAAGCGGCGCTATGCGAGCGGTTTTAACCCTTTTTCGGCCGCCAGCGGGGGTTAAAACCGCACCGCTAGCTGCCGAATACCGCCACAAAAACGACAGTAAAGCAGCGCTAAAAATAGCGCTGTTTTACCGCCGACTCCCCCACCACCCCAGTGTGAAAGGGGCCTTAGTCAGCCCAGAGTATATCTACTACTGACCCTACTACTACTTCCACCACCACAGACATGCCTCAGTTTGTAGAAAAACAGTGTTGAAAGAACAATAAAAACAGTGGGGTGGAAATGATGTCCCTCAATGGGCTCCAATAAAAATTATTTTACAGTGAATGCAACCATGAGGAACACAATTCTTAAAATCCAAGAGCAATCCTATTGAGGGGTGGGAAATACAGCAAATGACTATAAACAGTCCCAATGTTAAAAAACGGAAATTGGAGGAATGGGAGGTGAGGACGTGAGAACGCAACGTCCTTCACGGAGAGAGGGGTCCCAGTGTGTCAGTGAGACGCCGCCTCAAGGAACGCTGTGTGAAGCCGCTGGCGACTCCCGGCGGAAACAATGAGAGGAGAGCCACAGCATGTCAGCGGAGTTGATGACAGCCAGATGAAAATACAGCCTAAAGAAAACCGCCAAGAGGAACACCTAAGGACACCGGAGAGCGGCAGGAACAGTAAGGCAGAGCGTGAGCTGTGGGTGATCTGTGAAGCAGCAGTGAGTCCCTGGCCCCCACCCCCCGCCTCCCGAGCCGCTGGCCGGATGAATCATTATCTACAGCAACTCTCAGTCATGTATATTGGAGGAGTCTAAAGGGATCACCTGAGACACAGGAACTTCAAGGGGTGGAGAGGGTAAGCAATGGATGGATGAGAGCTGTGTGGATCAACAGTAAATAAAAGGGAAAACACAGAAGGGCAGAAATCAAAAGGTACTGTGCAAAGTGTGATGTTTAATTCTTTGTGGAGATAACTCGGCTACAGGGCAGGGTGAGTAACATGTGAGACTACCCTAAAAAAAAAGGGAGAACAGCAATACACACAGGTGTTCATTAGATCATACAGTCCTATGAGGAGGAACGGATGTTGAAATCATTGGGTGAACTGGATAATACTGAAAAAGTTGGTAAAAAATGTATAATGTGATTAAGAACAAGGGACTGTTCTAAAGCCCTGGTGAAACATAAAAGGAATATATGTGACTACCAGTATTATCAGTATTACCAGTACAGAGAACTGGTGTGTGGACCCTGAAGAAATATATATATGTTTAAAGGACAAATGGTTAAAACCTGTAACAGAACTGAGTCGGGGGAGGGGTGGAAGAAAGAGGAAGAATCGTGATTAGAAGAGCTAAAACCATCAGAAGTATAATACCTGAAAATATAACCAGTTTGCAAATAATCAATTACTACACAGCACAATAGGACTGACGGGTGGGGAGTCCCTGGTTAGGGGTAGATCCCGAAACAGCTCTTGTGTCCCTCACTCCCGCTGCCCCCACCATTTTTGAACCGTCCCTCCTTCCCATCCAGAGGCATTGCTCCCCCCTAATTAAGGGAGAACAAAGAATTAAGGCTGGGTAAACGGATAAGAGGGATAAAAAAGGATAAGATGAGTAAAAGTACAACTAAAACGACAAGAGGGGGAGCCCCCAAATCCCCGAAAGATAAACCAGCAGTCAGCACGCTTAAGCAATATATGACGCAAGGAGCCAGTCCAAGAAATATGGAATCAGAGAGGCAGGGGGAAGCTAAGGGGGAAAAAAAAAAAGGGGGCGGACAAGAAAACAGACGAGACCTCAGAACACTCCAGGGAAGACTTTGTAACAGAAGGGGATCTGGAATGTAGTGGGGTGGAGGGGAGATCACCTGAGACCTTTCCCCCCACAAAAGGAGAGATGAGTGAGATGTTACAGAGGCTGGAAAATTCGATAAAAACAGACATTAACATGCTGAGAGGGGACTTGGGGAGCCTTCTGGAAAAGGTAGAAAAAAAAACGGAAAAAACTGCAGAAGATCAAAGGCAAGAGTTGGAAACCCTCAAACAGCAAATTAAAACAGCACAACAAACCCAGAAGGAAATCCTTTATAAACTTGAAGATCAGGAGAACAGAAGTAGAAGACAGAATATAAGGTTACGATCAGTCCCAGAAAAGGAGGGAGAAGATCTGAGGAAAAGGAGTTCAATGGTGCTGGGCCCCCTTATAGATAAAGGGGGAGAGGAACCCCTAAGAATAGAAAGAATACATAGAGTTGGACACCGGCGAAACTCAGCAGAGAGACCACGGGACATTGTTATCAGATTCGGATTTTATGAAGATAAACTGGAGATTTGGAAGAAACTAAAGAGGAAAACCACCCTTGACATATGAAGGAGCTGAGCTCCAGGTATATGCTGATCTGTCCCAAGAAACCCTGGCAAGAAGAAGACTTCTTAAACCCCTTCTAGAAAGGGACAGAGGGGGGGGGGGGAAAGAAAAAAAAAAACGGAAATTGGGGACTGCATGCAGCTCTAACAGCTGCCCGAAGGATCTTATGCTTGAAGCTGGCATCAGAGGAGGCAAAAACATCCACCTGAAAGAAATCAGAGGACAATTGAACAGAACACCAAATGGCAGCTTTGCAAATCTGGAAACCACTTGTCTGAGTCAAAAAATCCAACAGGACGTAGATATCCTAGCCTTGGTCATCATAGGTATCACAGATTTATGCCCCGTACACACAGTCGGAAAAATGTTCGATGGGAGCTTGTTGTTGGAAATTCCGACCGTGTGTAGGCTCCATCTGACATTTTCTATCGGAATTTCCGTCACACAAAATTTGAGATCTGGATCTCAAATTCTCTGACAACAAAATCCGTTCTAAATTCCGAGCGTGTGTACACAATTCGGACGCACAAAGTTCCACGCATGCTCGGAATCAAGCAGAAGAGCCACACTGGCTATTGAACTTCATTTTTCTCGGCTCGTCGTACATGTTGTACGTCACCGCGTTCTTGAAGTTCGAAATTTCCTACAAGCTTTGTGTGACCATGTGTATGCAAGACAAGTTTGAGCCAACATCCATCGGAAAAAATCCATGGATTTTGTTGTCGGAATGTCCGATCGTGTGTACAGGGCATTGGAGATTCACCTTCAGTCCCTTAGAACCGGAGCTTTAACAGCCATAGGCATTAAAGCCAGAGACTGATGAAATATGGCAAATCAGCCCTTTGGACAGTAGATCTGGACAATCTGGCAGGTCCCACAGTGTGTCTGCTAGAAGTTTTACCATGTCAGCATACAACTTTTGATCATCAGAATTCCCTCTTTCTATTCTGATCCCTTAGATTTCTTCTGCCAGTGGATCCCTGCACCTGCATACAAACTAGCCTAGCTTATTGCTGAACCTTGAGGCAGTCCACATCCATGATTCCCAACCTGTGACATGTTCTCAAACGCCTCCAGGTTTAGAAACCATTCTGCCAGGTCCAAACGCTGCCGGCTAAGGAAATCCTACCCATGTTCACGGACAAGACTGGAACCTGCAGTTGTACCCAGGACAGGATCCACTCTACCACTCTTTCCATGGAGAGGCTTCTGGCTCCTATGATTGTGTTGTTTGACTGAAATCAGATCAGATGACCAGGTTGGACCAACGCTGAAGGGCCAGCCAAATCACTCGAAACTTCCAAGATGTTTATCAGACAAAAGTTTGCGGATTACCAAGTCCCCCGACAAGCAGTCCAGGACTTCCCCCAAAGCCTGATAGGCTGGTGTTTGTCATGGGAATCTTTTAAAAAGATGGAAACTTCCTTGACTGCAGAGCTAGATTCCTGTACCCCCCAAGCCAGGGATAGCCTTGTCCTTGGCATCAACTTATCTAGTGAAAGGCCCAATTTGCCCCACAATGACAGAACACTGCACTGCAAGTAGAATTGGCCACAGAGAACCTTAGGAAGGTTTACTATCAGCCCCAAGACACTCGTGCAAAAGACAGTCTGAAGCTTCTGCTGTGAAAGGAATATGCTAGCCCAAGATATGTTCAGAACCAGACCCGGATACTCCAAACTGTCAGTTTCAGAGACAGTTTATGAAGGTTTCTAAATAGTCAGGGATACATTCTCCAGCAGAGCCCTCATTGACTGTTCCCTCAGCGAGAGATCTTCTAAGTATCCCACAAGGGGGATGACACCAGAGTGCAACAGAGCCAACACCAGATGCTTGGTGTACTCCTAAGGTGCAGAAATTAGGCTAAAGAGCAGGACCACAAACCTCAAAAAACTGGAAAGATGGGTACAAGCAAGTAAGCATCTTTTATGTCCACAGAAGCCAAAAAGTCTTCCTGTTGAAGGGATAGGTCTGGCTGA
This sequence comes from Lithobates septentrionalis, assembly GCA_037952835.1. Taxonomy (NCBI): domain Eukaryota; kingdom Metazoa; phylum Chordata; class Amphibia; order Anura; family Ranidae; genus Lithobates; species Lithobates septentrionalis. Next base: position 196,769 of record JBBDGP010000868.1, on the reverse strand, counting down.
CGCCATACAGAATTTGTGGATCCGAATACATTCAGGGCTGTGAAATCAAGGAAGTTGTGAATGTCCCCTTTAGGGTCTGGAGCAGTGAACAGGTTGGAGTAAAACTGCTGGAACCATTTAGCATCCTGCACAGGAGCAATGAAACCCAGAAGGGTGAAGAGAGGAAGTAGAGAAAGAAACTCGAGCCTGTAGCCCTATGACAAAAACTCCTGCAACCGAGAATGTAAGATGCCCAAGTGTTCGCAAAGGCTAACAGATGTCCCCCTACTCTGGAAAGTAGGTGCACACATTTATACCAGAGAAGCTTGTCTGAGGATTTTGCAAACTTGAAATGCCAGACTTAAATTAAAGGAGCGCAGAAATTAAAAGAAGGGGTGGGGGATTCTTAATGGTCAGAGAGAAAGACAGCTTTGCACTCTGCTCATTGAGCTGCTTTCACTGAAAAAAATGAATGCACTTATCACTAGTAACATCCTTATCAGAGGACATCCAGGGATGGTCCGAAAAGTCGTTGTCCCTCAAAAAGGGCATGCATATCAAGTGCTTCCTACCAGGCAGCTCAATACTTTAACCAAAGTGCCCTACACATACAGTATGCAGTGACAAGAGATTCATGCAGGAAATAAAGTGGGAGGCTTTTTACATGCACATGGTCAACAGCAGTGGTTAAATCCTCTTTGTAAGACCACGATTAAAAAAGAAAAATCTCTTAAAGGAAAAATACAGCCAGAATTAGATGCAAGGCCAACCCACCAATAAGATCGGTTCTGGAGAGGGCTACCAACCACATATCAGTTGGGTCCTTAAAACCAGTGACCTCCTCCACCTAATTCGGAATAGTAGTCTAGACAAGATAAGTCCAGATACATGGGGGATGGACAAGTTCTCAACAAAATCTGCACCTAATGGATACAATCACTAAAAAAGAGACCAACAACTTATGGAGTGCCTCCATTCTTCATATAGAAACAGTTAGAAAAGCAAATGGAAAGGGAAAGACTTTGCTGTCTTTGCATTCTTGTATGATCCAAAACTGAAAACAGCACTGGTAGAAGCAACAATATGATCCTCTAGTTTTAAGGTGGGATGCACTGCATCAATAAAGACCCATAATGGTCTCTAACTTGGGAGTAATAGCAGCAGACTGACGCCACAAGGGGTAGCTCATCTGAGGACTCATAAATCAGACAGACAGTCTCTGCAGGCAATGGGTCAGAAACCACTAATCCATTCAAAAAATGAAGCCTGAAATACGTTTTCTGAATGGCCTGCAAAGAGTGGGGCTAAGACAGGACCTGCAGCACATATATCTGAGCTGCCTGGAGCACAGTGGGAGCTATACTAATCCTGGCACATAAACAAGCAGATATGCCAGATACAGAAGAAAATCTATATGACGGGAGGCTGTTTGAGTCAACAGAATGTGTATCCGTTTTAACGCTGGTAAGGTTACTGTGCCAAAAGTTGGGCCTTCCAGTGTCACTTAAGGTGTCTAATAATCATTATCTATTGCCAAGTATTGCACACACACCAATGTTCCAATTTGTTTTGAAAACCTTGGCTTGGTATCAAAAGAGCCCCGAATTTTCCACTTCTTAATAAGGGATTAAACAGTACTGACTGGCATATTCAAGGCTTTGGGTATCTTTTTATACCCTTTTCCATCTTTAGAAAGTTCCATTACTTTGTTACGCAGGTCTTTTGACTGTTCTTTTCTACCTCCTAATGCCTGCTTAGGGCATCCAAGTGAGAGCTAACAAACTCATTGACTGTACACAGACACTAATTGTGATTTAAAAAAGCCACAAATGTGAGAAATTAACCTTTAGTTGCCATTTTAACCTGTGTGTGCCACCTTCTGTGTCTGTACCAAGGCCAAACATTCCAGGGTAGGTAAACTTTTTATCAGGGCTATTTGGGTGATTTGTTATGATTGAAAAAGGATCAAAAAATATATGTGATAAACGGCTTCATGTGATCACTATCCTTGAATAAAAAAAGACAGTTTTTTGGCATGATCAGTCATATTTTCAATATTAATGCCAAAATGTTACGATTTCTGCCAGGGTATGCAAACTTTTGAGCACAACTGTAGCGGGCTATAAAAAGTAAATTGTGTTTGATCTGTTCCACATGACCAAGCAACACGTATGTAAAGAGTAGGTCAATCATTAACAATCATAAGCAATCAATTTTTTTTGTCTATGGATACAACACTTCCTTAATTACGAACCAGGAACAAACATGCAGTAGGTGACACAAGAACTCCTGATATGCATACAGGTAATTAGCATTTTCAAAGGAAAAGCGTACTGAAATCCCACATACGCGAGATATATTTCCTTTATGGAAGGGTAAAGCGTAAAAGTGGTAAAACATACAGTGGATATAAAAAGTCTAAACATCCGTTAAAATGTCAGGTTTCTGTGATGTAAAAAAATGTCAAAAATCATTTCAGAACTTTTTCCACCTTTAAGGTGACCTATAAACTGTACAACTCCGTTGTACAACAAACTGAAATCTTTTAGGTTGAGGGAAGTATAAATAAACTAAAATAATATGGTTGCATAAGTGTGCACACCCTTAACCACTTCCCGCTCGGCCTATAGCAGATTGACAGCCGGGCGGTGGTTGTTATCCTGACTGGGCATCATATGATGTCCAGCAGGATAACATGCCGCCGCGCGCCCGTGGGGGCGCCCATCGCGGCGATCGGTGGAGCCTGACACACCGCTCCATTGATCTTGGTAAAGAGCCTCCGGCGGAGGCTCTTTACTATGTGATCAGCAGTGTCCAATCACGGCTGATCACGATGTCAATAGGAAGAGCCGTTGATCGGCTTTTCCTCACTCGCGTCTGGCAGCCTCCCCTCAGATGACCACACTGGATCACTAGGGATGCCACTAGGACCACCAGGGTAGGGGGCAACATGTGGATCGCCAGGTATGTAACCCATGGCCATCCACATGTGCCCAGTCTGTGCCAATCAGTGCCCACAAATGGGCACCGATTGGCACCATTATATTTCAGTGATGCCCAGCATTGCCACCCATTAGTGTCCGTGCCACCTATCAGTGTCCATCGGTGCCACCTGTCAGTGCCCATCCGTGCCACCCACAAGTACCCATCAGTGCCACCCATAAGTGCCCATCGGTGCCACCTATGAGTGCCCATCAGTGCCACCTCATTGATGCTGCCATATCAGTGCCCATAAGTGCCGCCGTATCAGTGCCCGTCAGTGCAGCCATATCAGTGCCTGTTATTGAAGAAGAAAACTTACTTATTTACAAAAATTTTTAACAGAAACAAAGAAAAACTTGTTTTTTTTTTCAAAATTTTCGGTCTTTTTTTATTTGTTGCGAAAAAAATAAAAACCAAGAGGTGATCAAATACCACCAAAAGAAAGCTTTATTTGTGGGAACAAAATGATAAAAAAATGTGTTTGGGTACAGTGTTGCATGGCCGCGCAATTGTCATTCCAATTGCGACAGCGCTGAAAGCTGAAAATTGGCCTGGGCGGGAAGGTGTACAAGTGCCTGGTATTGAAGTGGTTAAACTATTTCTTCGTTGAAGCACCTTTCGATTTTATTACAGCATTCAGTTTTTTTGCATACAATTCTATCAGCATGGCACATCTAGACTTGGCAATAGCTGCCCACTCTTCTTTGTAAAAACACTCCAAATCTGTCAGATTGTGAGGGCATCTCCTGTGCCAAGCCCTCTTCAGATCACCCCACAGATTCTGAATCAGATTCAGGTCTGGGTCATTCCAAAAACTTTAATCTTCTTCTGGTGAAGCCATTCCTTTGTCAATTTGGATGCATGCTTTGGGTCGTTGTCATGCTGAAAGATGAAGTTTCTCTTCATGCTCAGCTTTTCTGTGCCAATATTGACTGGTATTTGGAACTGTTCATAATTCCCTCTACCTTGACTAAGGCCCCTATATTCCAGCTGGAAAAAAAAACAGCCCCAAAGCATGATGCTGCCATCACCATGTTTTACTGTGGGTATGGTGTTCTTTTGGTGATATGCAGTGTTTTTGTGCCAAACATATCTTTTGGAGTTAGTTCAACCTTGGTTTCATCAGACCAGAACACATTTTTTCCACATGCTTTTGGGAGACTTCAGATGTGTTTTTGCAAAATGTAGCCAGGCTTGGATGTCGTTCTTCATAAGAAAAGGCTTCCGTCTTGTCACACTCTACCCCATAGCCCAGACATATAAAGAACATGGGAGATTGTTGTCACATGTACCATACAGCCAGTACTTGCCAGATATTCCTGCAGCTCCTTTTATGTTGCTGTTGGCCTCTTGGCAACCTCCCTGACCAGTCTTTTCATCAATTTTGGAGGGACATCTAGTTCTTGGTAATGTCACCGTTGTGCCATATTTTCTCCACTTAATGATGACTGTCTTCACTGTGTTCCATGGTATATCGAATGCCTTGGAAATTCTTTTGTACCCTTCTCCTGACTGATACCTTTTAACAATGAGATCCCTCTGATGCTTTGTAAGCTCTCTGCGGACCATGGCTTTTGCTGTAGGATGCGACTAAGAAAATGTCAGGGAAGACCTACTAGAACAGCTGAACTTTATTTGGGGTTAATCAGAGGCACTTTAAATGACAGGTGTGTACTGACTCCTATTTAACATGAGTTTGAATTAGGGATGCAGCGATACCATTTTTTTTTTTTTTTACAAGTACCGATACTTTTTTTTTTATTAGTACTCGCCGATACCAATTACCAATACCTACCAAAACTGTTTTGTTTTAACTTCAGCTGTCAGCAATGGTACAAATAGAGGTCGACAGATATGGGTTTTTCTCTGGCCGATGCCGATATTTAGAAATTGCGGTGGCCGATATGTGATGCCGATTTTTTTGGGCCGATATATTAGGCCGATTTTTTCTTTTTTTCTTTCCCTTCATCTCATAAAATAATAAAACAGTTAGACCCCTTTCACACTGGGGTGTTTTTCAGGCGCTTTTGGGCTAAAAAGAGCGCCTGTAAAACAGCTCCCCTGCAGTCTCAGTGTGAAATCGAGTGCTTTCACACTAAGGCGATGCACTGGCAGGATGTTAAAAAAAAGTCCTGCAAGCAGCATCTTTGGAGCAGTGTATACCACCACTCCTGCCCATTGAAATGAATGAGCACCGCTGCCGAAGCGCCTGCAAAGCGTTTTGGCAGCGGCGCTTCAGGGGCGCATTTAACCCCTTCCTCGGCTGCTAGCTGGGTTATAAGCGCCCCGCTAGCAGCCGAATAGCGCCGCTAAAATGATGGTAAAGCGCCACTAAAACTAGCAGCGTTTTACCGTCAACGCATGCCCGCTCCAGTGTGAAAGCAACCTTAAGTGATACAGAAAATTTTTTACATTTAAACATTTATTAAACAAAACAAACCTCCAATCAGTTCACTTGTATGTAGAATTTAGATTAAAAAACAAAAACTATATCTTAAATATTAAATACACAAAAACAGGTAATCAAAAAACTTTTGGACGAAAAAAAATGGGCTAACTTTACTGCTTAGTTTTTTTTTTAAATTTATTAGTGTATTTTGTCAAAAAAATTGCGTTTGAAAGACCGCTGCGCAAATACCGTGTGACATAAAATATTGCAACAACCGCTATTTTTCTCCCTAGGGTCTCTGCTAAAAAAAAAAATATCTATATCTATCTATCTATATATATATATATCTCTCTCTATCTATCTATCTATCTATCTATCTATCTATCTATCTATCTATATATATATATATATATATATATATATATATATATATATATATATATATATATATATATAATGTTTGGGGGTTCTAAGTGATTTTCTAGCAGAAAATACAGGATTTTTACTTGTAAGCAACAAATGTCAGAAAAGATTTAGTCTTTAAATGGTTAAACTGAGAGCTTTGGAGTTCAGTTCATTCATAAGTGTAAACATTGTATCTCTTCAGGTTCTTTTTATCAGACTTGGCAGGCTGCCCAGAGAGGAGAGAAGTCTTCACAGAAGATTTCAGGCAACTTGCATTGACTTCTATCACAGAAGTCATTTGCAAGTTGCGCTGAAGTTATATCGGCCTTTTTTATCAGCACAATCGGCAGATGCCAATTAAGTAAAGAACACCAAATATCGACCGATATATCGGTTGACCTCTAGGTACAAAGCATTGAAAAGTTGTTTACAAATGAAATAGATTTGTTTTTAACTTAGCGCTTTTTCAGTGTGAAATTTGTAAATATATGTGAATATATGTGTGTAAAAATATTCACTAACAAAGCAAACAAAAAAAAGTTTTTATTTTATTAACGATAAACAATTGACGTGAACAAAAGAAAAAAAGCAGGAAAATAATAATTAAATGGAGGAGAATAGGGAGTTAATTAGGGCTGATTGGAGTAAATAAAGGGTTATTAAGGGGTTAAACAGAGGAACATTTGTTCATCCCTTTGATCTGCAGATGAAGAAACAGTAATACACAAAAAGAAACAACGTTTCTTTTTATTTTAGTGTTTCAGGGCTGAGCAATGTTGTCAATAAACATTGCCGGTTGCTTTTTTTTTTTTTGACAGCTCCAATTACTGGACTTCTTTAACACTGAGGAGACCCACTAACAGCTCAAAGAACCGAGCCTGAAAGTATTGGTTTCAGGTATTGGTGCATTTGCACGAGTACCGATACTGGTGCAAATACTCGGTACCGATACTAGTTTCGGTGCAACCCTAGTTTGAATGTGATTGCTTAATTCTGAACACAGCTACATGCCCAGTTATAAGAGAGTGTGCACACTTATGCAATCATATTTTCATTTTTTTTATTTTCACCCCCCCCCCCCCCAAAAGATTTCAGTTTATTTTTTAATTCAGTTGTACAGTTTATAGGTCACGTTTAAAAAGGTGGAAAAAGTTCTGAAATGATTTATCTTGGTCTTATGTTTTTTACATCATAGAAACCTGACATTTTAAACAGGGGTGTGTAGACCTTTTATAGCCACTGTAGTAACCAGCTTAGGTCAGAATTGTTCCTATATAGTATTTAGTGGTTACGTTTCATATTACAAAGTAAAAAAAAAAGAAATAGTAACTTAAAGAGTATTCAAGTCTAATCACCAAATCTCAATTTGTGTTTAACATGTTAATATGATTTAAAAAAAACAATGTTTTTTAAAATTAATTGGCAGCTCTCAAAAAACAATTCCTGGTGTTCCTGTAAGGAATGAACTTGTTCATATACTTTAACTGTTGCCAACATCAGGAAACCTACCTGGAGAAATCCCACGGAGCCATTTCTGGGGTGAATGCATGTAGAAAGAAGAGACTGCAAGATATCAGCAGGATTCTTATATTTCTCCTCTGCACAGTTGACATATTTATGGTGCATGGATCAGAATAAATGCATCTATATAATCTTTTAACACATCCAGTTTTACTTACCCAGGTCGGACTATTATATTTTTTAAATGTATTCTGCATTATATTTGCTGCAGTCCATGAGGTGTCAAGGGATAGAATGAAGCCTCAACATATTTTGTTTTTCCAATTAGGGCGCACTCCTCCCCAAATATAAAAGTAGCTTTTGCATATTTTCTTTGCATCCTTGTCCTTTCTCAGTGTAAAACAACAATGATATTGATCTCAATTTTAAATTATAAGCATGCTAAAGGTTCTTTGTCAGATATTCCATGTTCTTATCTTATCCACTTTCCTGCTCTATAGTTCTCCGATCCCCTTATCTGCAATGTATGCCTGATGTTACACTTGACAGTCAGATCTTTATCATATCCAAAAAAAAATTCAAATATTGAAGGATGCAAAATGCACCTTGGTTACGCACCAATCCCCTTTGCAGCAGAAGGTTTAAGATTTCTGTAATTTATAATAGTGAAATGCTTGTTGGAGTCCCCCTCTTCAAATCATTTTTTTTTTTACATCTGCCAGTTCTGATTGCCAACAGATTTAGAAGATGCTCTTTATTGAACTTACCACAACCTGATCATTCACTTTAATGATCTCATCTCCTGGAAGGATTTGTTCACACTCTCTGGCTGCAGACTAAACACAAGAATGAAAGTGAAAAGTTACACATAAAAGACAGGTCTAACAACATGAAAGAACGAGCGAGAAAGAAAAAAAAAAAAAAAAACACCACCACAAAACAACCTGAAACTGCAATCCACATGGAAACAAGCCATACAGGGGAAAAAAAAAGCATAATAATGCTAAAGGGAAAAGCACAAAAATTATTTAGCACCTAAAATTGTTTACTTGAGGCGTTTTTCCTTTCCATAAGCCATTGTTTATTTTCTTGTAATGTGCCTCTAAACTAGCAAGCAAATTTGACCACATCAATAAAGTCCGTTTCCCAGAAAAACCCTCTTCCTCCGGCACTGGTAACTTCCATATTTCTATCTTGAAGCTTTCTCAATATTTATTTTAAAGATGTTTAAAGTTTATTCTAATTACATCTGAACATGACATGTCAGCTTCTTTATACACCTTTTTCCCAGCATTATATTTATAACAATAGTGCAGGTGCTCCATAACTCAGAGGTAGCAGTTACTGATTATTTGTAAATTATGCTTATATGCTTAGCAACACTCATTGCACTATACACCATTCTAGTTCATGAACCAAACAATTGCATAATGTTTGTAATTTATTTATTTTTATTTATTTTTTTTAAGGACATATTTTTTTTCTAGAATTGGTATGGTTCACTGGAATTTGCTCTTTGTTATCTTTGCCTGACAGAGTTGCAGACCTTTTGCATGTACAGTGCCTTGCAAAAGTATTCACCCCCTTTGGCATTTTTCGTGTTTTGTTACCTCAAAACCTGTAATTAACATGGATTGTTTGAGGATTCGCATCATTTAATTTACAGGACATGCCCACAACTTTGAAGATGTTTTTTTTTTTTTATTGTGAAGCACACCAAATAGGACAAATTAACAGAAAAAGTCAATGTGCATAACTATTCACCCCCTAAAGTCAATATTTTGTAGAGCCACCTTTTGTGGCTATCACAGCTCCCAAGTCGCTTTGGATAAGTCTCTATGAGCTTGCCACATCCTACCACTGGGATTTTTGCCCATTCCTCCTTGCAAAACTGCTCCAGCTCCTTCAAGTTGAATGGTTTGCGCTTGTGAACAGCAATCTTTAAGTCTGACCACAGATTTTCTATTGGATTGAGGTCTGGGCTTTGACTAGGCCATTCCAACACATTTACATGTTTCCCCTTAAACCACTCAAGTGTTGCTTTAGCAGTGTGTTTGGGGTCATTGCCCTGCTGGAAGGTGAACCTCCATCCTAGCCTCAAATCACACACAGAGTGGTACAGGTTTTGCACAAGAATATCCCTGTATTTAGCACCATTAATCTTTCCTTCAACTCTGATCAGTTTCCCAGTCCTGACTGCTGAAAAACATCCCCACAGCATGATGCTGCCACCACCATTTTTCACTGTGGGGATGGTGTTCTTTGGGTGAGGTGATGTGTTGTGTTTGCGCCAGACATAGCGTTTTCTTTGATGGCCAAAAAGTTAAATTTTAGTCTCATCAGACCAGAGCACCTTCCTCCATCCATTTTGGGAGTCTCCCACATGCCTTTTCGCAAACTCAAAATGTGCCATTTTGTTTTTTGCTGAAAGTAATGGCTTTCTTCTGGCCACTCTGCCATAAAGCCCAACTCTATGGAGCGTACGGCTTATTGTCGTCCTACGTACAGATACTCCCGTCTCTGCTGTGGAACTCAGCAGCTCCTCCAGTGTTACCTTACGGCTCTGTGCTGCCTCTCGGATTAATGCCCTCCTTGCCCGGTCCGTGAGTTTTGGTGTGCGGCCGTCTCTTGGCAGGTTTGCTGTTGTGCCATGTTCTTTCCATTTGGTTAGGATAGATTTCATGGTGCTCCTAGGGATCATCAAAGATTTGGATATGTTTTTTTTATAACCTAACCCTGACTTGCACTTCTCAACATTGTCCCTTACTTGTTTGGAGAGTTCCTTGGTCTTCACGGCAGTATTTGGTTAGTGGTGCCTCCTGCTTAGGTGTTGAAGCCTCTGGGGCCTTTCAAAAAGACATGTATATGTAATGACAGATCATGTGACACTTAGATTGCACACAGGTGGACATCATTTCACTAATTATGTGACTTCTGAAGTTAATTGGTTGCACCAGAGCTTTTTATGGGCTTCATAACAAAGGGGGTGAATACATATGCACATGCCAATTATTAGTTTTTTATTTCTGAAAAATAGTTTTATGTATATTTTTCTAATTTTACTTCACCAACTTAGACTATTGTGTTCTGATCCATCACATATAATTCAGATTAAAAAAAACAGTGAACTAAAGGATGTAATGTAACAAAATAGGTAAAAAGCCAAGGGGGGTGAATACTTTTGAAAGGCACTGTAAAAGGAAGAGTCCAACAAAAATTGGCATTTGTTGGCAGATGGTGGAATAATACACTTTGTATTCATCCAAAAATAGCAAGAAGACCTCACCATAGAATACTGCTCCCTCTGTCTTAGGCCCCTTTCACACGATCGGACCGTTCAGGTCCGCCTGTCAGTTTTGACGGCGGTCCTGAACGGGCGCTCCATGTTAGCCTATGGAGCGACGGATGTCAGCGGAGACATGTCCACTGACATCCGGCCCCATCCGATCCCCTAAAAGCAGACGGATAGCCCTACGTCCAGATCCGTCGCTGGCGGATCGGATCAGGTGAGATCTGATGAAAACGGACATTCTGTCCGTTTTCATCCGATTCCTCCATAGGCAGCAGTGGCGCCTGATAAGCCCCTCCCCGCTCAGTGAGCAGAGAGGGACCTGTCATCCGCCGGCTCAGCGGAGATTAACGGAAAGATGTCCTGCTGAGCCGGCGGACCGAGGCGGGCTCCGTGGAAACGGAGTCCGCCTCGTGTGAATGAGGCCTTAGACTTTCACACCACTTGCTGCATTGTATTTTATGTAATCTTAATTAAAAGAAGAGCAAATTCACATTACCATGACTGCTTTAGGTGGACGCTACTGGCAATGCAAGTGAGATTTTTTCACCTAGTGTCTATTCAATGAAGCCAATGGGTACGGTACTTGTTCTGAGTGTTTTTGTTCAGTAGACAGAAGTCCAGTCAAATAATTTAAAAGTAAATATACATATAAATTGAAAGCCAGTAAAGATGGTATTTGACCTTCATGTTATGTAGCCACCAACTATATAAGCAGGCACAGCCAGAGTAGTTATTTTGCAGCTGGTCTAAATGATGAGCATTTAAAGTATATGTAATTCACTTACTAAATCACAATTACTAAAATCTCATATGAAGTTTAAAGTGTTTGTAAAGGCAGAAGGTTTTTTAGCTTATAAAACCTTCTGCATTTAGCTTTCCCCAAAGCCCACATACATTCCACATCAATGATTATACTACCAAAATTAGTGTGTGCTGTAAATTGCCTCCAGCATTGCTCCTGTTTCTTCTTGCTGGAGGCTGCCATTTTGATTAAGCCCAGAGCCCCTGAACAGCAGTAAATCATAAAGTGGAACTAAGTTAAACTAATCAACCTAATGGTTTAAAAAAAATTAGTTACATTCCTGGAATGCCAGGATTGCTGTCACATTTGCTTGTCAAACCATGAAATGGTTGTTGTCATAACTGATCACATGTGCAGCACCATGGCAGTTGAAGGCCAAAAAGAAGCAGCTTGCTTGGCTGTAAAAAGGTAGGAGGGTTTAATTGTTCTTTAAAAAAGTCATCAGCATATCGGCCTCTACAAATTTAGCAGTGCCAAAAAAAAGGGCTAAAAATCGAGAGCAACTGAGCATGTGCAGAGAAGGGTGAAACAGTGTATTACCTGATTTTAAACAGTATAGACACTCATTTTTAATGTTTTGCATAGCTATACCTGCAAAAGGAGCCAGCCTAGAGTGAACTAGCAGGACTTAAATTTTCTGACTAAAGTACCACTTTAATTTATGTATGGTGTACATCTACTTTAATTCACAGTTCACGTGCTGCTAGGGACATGCTGTTTGCTTTGCTCTAACTGTAAATGTGCAGTAGCCAACATCCATCATCATGGGAGACAGCAGGTAACAGGTACATTTGCAATTTATATAAAACTCAAGATTTGTGTGAACAAGAGGCAATAACAATGTCACCATACTGGTTTTAGAACAACAAAGTGTAATTTTAGCTCTAAACAGAGCACTAACCAAACAGCATAAACCACGTAATCAGCTCTACCCACAGTTATCAGTAACCATTTCTATTTATGTATTTGCAGCTAGTAGCAAGTGATTGAAACTGACCTCTGGTACTGTTTGGCCAACAAAATGCTGTCCTGAAGAAGTGGATTTAATTACAAGACCCTAAGACATAAAAATAAGTCATTAATGATTTAAAATACAACAATAGTCAAATATTTTTCCCTGAGGAAACCCACTATCCGTCTTAGGTAATTCACATGTAAAGCAGCAATCCTATAAAACAAAGATGGCTTAAAATCAGTGGCGTCTCCAGCTTTCATATTTAGGGGGGGCACATGGGGGGACAGGGACAAAAATAGGGGGGCAATATAAAATGCAAATTATATATATATATATATATATATATATATATATATATATATATATATATATATATATATATATATATATATATATAAATATATCTAGATATATAGATATATCTATCTATCCTGGGGCCCTTTACCCCTTTACTACGATCCCACAACGGCCCTTTCACATGTCCTGCAGTGAGCTCCCTTCCTACTGTATTGGGCCCCCCCCCCCCCAGGGTGACAGAGAACAAGAGATATATGTCACCAGCATACCAAGAAAATATAAGGGTCCAAAGCAGTGGGAGAACTATCAGGGTTGCAAAGGTTGTTTTGCCACCGGGCCCTAGTGTTCTGCCTCTGTGGGGTTCCCCAGCCTCCTCTTGCTGTCCTGCCCCTGCCCTCAGTCTGTTTTTTCAGTAACTGAGAGTCCTGGTGGAGTCCTTCTTGCAACTCGCTCTTCTCCCTGCCAATGAGGATGCAGGGGAAGGAGCAGATCGGGCGGCCGTGGTTGTGTGAGCGCTCGCATTATGCAGTGTCAGCGAGCAGAGGGAGGGGGGAGGAATCACCCACTGGGGACCTTCTCCCTCTCAATAGAGACTGTGTTACCCCAGCGGTGGCTTGAGTAAGATGAGGCACATCCGATATCAATACAAACAAAAAGAAATGGCCTTTTTGTAAAAAAAAAAAAAAAAAAAAAAAAAAAAAAAAATTTTTTTTTTGGGGGGGGGGGGGCACATGGTGGGGCCCAGCATAATGTTGGGGGGGTCAGGGCCCCCTCTGGCCCCCCCCTAGGGTCGCCATTGCTTAAAATACCTGTCTACAATAATATAATTTTTAACTTGCCAATAAAATACTTTTCTTGAAGTACAATATAGGACACAGGATCTTGGCCTTAACAATGGGTAAGATGTAGCTACTTTCAGGTAATTGGACACCTGCAAAAAAACCCCACAGGGACATTCCCAAACAACCCCTTTCACACCCAGCAAGCCTCAGCCTTGTAGTAAGTAATGCAACGATCATAAAGGAACAGAGGAGAGGGACCAGTGTCCTTTATGGTCTTACAAAAAAGGATTTTACTGTCAAGTCATAAAATTTGTCTTTTTTGCGTTTTTAAATATATTAAAGTACAAATATAGGTAAAACTTTTTTCCCCCCCAAAAAAAGTATCATTTAAATAAACTATAGCTGCCACTTAATATGTAACAAATACGTGACTGAATTTAAACCTCTACAGATAAGTGGAGTAAATAGTAGCGCTTATAAATAAAAAATGAAAAAATAAAAATGTGCTAATGAAAGCAATGATCAATCTAAATCAGGGATCCTCAAACTACGGCCCTCCAGCTGTTGCGGAACTACACATCCCATGAGGCATTGTAAAACTCTGACATTCACAGATATGACTAGGCATGGTGGGAATTGTAGTTCTTGAACAACTGGAGGGCCATAGTTTGAAGACCCTTGATCTAAATGAACAGTAAAAGGTATACATGTGTGAATATTGACAATAATACCCTTAATTTAAAACATCCTATCACATAATGTTCAAAGCAACACACCCTGTGGCAGATGTGAAAATAATAAATGAAATCTCTTGGTTGTTCTTTGTGATCTTCCACCACACCTCAGTGTTTGTGCTTCCACTCCCACTTAAAGATTTGCACTCACCAGCTACAATAGCCTCCCACTCTCGTGTTTGGCATAACTCGCCTCAACCCACAATTATTGGGGGTTAAAATGTGATCTCCAGATTTCAAACGTGATCTCCAAATAGCGAGCGTAAATGCAACAAATCCTTTTCCTCAAGTGATTGCTCCACATGAAAATGAAAAAAATGCTCCAAATAGTGTGATAAAGTACAGCAAATTTATTAAAAATTCAAACCATCGCACACCATTGCACTCACATGTGTAAAAACCAATGCAGGCCAAAAAAACACTCCAAAAGGAAAATCTGAGTTTGGCGTTTGCTCACAGTGTTCACCAATAACTTTTTTGTCAGATCACATTCATATTGTGACTAATTTTCAATATGAGGGTATTACTGTCAATATTCACACATACTGTATATACCTTTACTGTTCATTTAGATTGATCATTGCTTTCATTAGCACATTTTTATTTTTTCATTTTTTATTTATTTGAGCGCTACTATTTACTCCACTTATCTCTAGAGGTTTAAATTCAGTCACAGTACAAGACAAGTTTAAACAATGGGATGTCCAAAAGCAGTCCAAGGGTGATAGCCTTACAAACCTGAGAAACAGATGCCTGCTAAAGTGCCCTGAAGCACCAACTATCATTTAGACCAAAGGCTCGAATGAGGACTTGTCAACATGCAAAAGGAGAAGTAGAAAGTAGGAAGTAGGAAGCAGGGAGCCCCCCCCCCCCCCCTTATGAATTTTTTCAGAGCAAGACATAAGGTGAGAAGGACAATGTCCTGGTTGAGGTGGAAGGAGGAAAGAGCGAGGAAAGAGGCTTATGCCTCAGGACAACCTTGTACAGGAATCTTTTAGTACCCTGTTTCCCCGAAAATAAGACCTAGCGTGATTGTCGGTGATGGCTGCAATATAAGCCCTACCCCCCAAATAAGCCCTAGTTAAAGTCCTTGTAGGTCTTCTTTTCAGGGTAGGGCTTATTTTCTGGGAAACAGGGTAGGGCTTATTTGGGGGGTAGGGCTTATATTGCAGCCATCACCGACAATCACGCTAGGTCTTATTTTCGGGGAAACAGGGTAGGAAAGGCTCTCTACCAAAACATGGCCACTAACTCAGACACTTTACTAACTGTAGAGGAAGAAAGGCATCAATCAGGTGAAACTGATCTTACAGAGTCTCCAGAGCATGGACCTGGTGAGAACCCTGCCCAGCTTGCTGTTGTACAGTGAAGGAAAAAAAGTATTTGATACCCTGGTGATTTTGTACATTTGCCCACTGACAAAGAAATTATCAGTAGGTTTATTTTAACAGTGAGAGACGAAACAAAAATATGCAGAAAAACGCACTTCAAAAAAAGTTAAATGGAGTTGTATTTTAACGAGTGAAATAAGAATTTGAGCACCTAACAAATCAGCAAGATTTCCGGCCCCGGGTATCCTCTATACAGGTAACAAGCTCAGATTAGGGGTACTCTCAAAGGGAGTGCTCCCAGTCTCAGCTTGTTACCTGTATAAAAGAGAAGCAATCAGATTCCAATCCCTCCACCATGGCCAAGACCAAAGAGCTGTCCAAGGATGTCAGGGACAGGATTGTAGACCTACACAAGGCTGAAATGGCCTACAAGACCATCGCCAAGCAGCTTGGTGAGAGGGTGACAACAGTTGGTGTGATTATTCACAAATGGAAGAAACAAAAAATAACTGTCAATCTCCCTCGGTCCGGGGCTCCATGCAAGGTCTTGCCTTGTGGAGTTTCAATGATCATGAGAACAGTGAGGAATCAGCCCAGAACTACACGGGAGAATCTTGTCAATGATCTCAAGGCAGTTGGGATCAGTCACCAAGAAAACAATTGGTAACACTACGCCGTGAAGGACTGAAATCCTGCAGCGCCCGCAAGGTCCCCCTGCTCAAGGAAGCACATGTACAGGCCTGTCTGAAGTTTGCTAATGAACATCTGAATGATTCAGAGGAGAACAGGTGGAAAGCGTTGTGGTCAGATGAGACCAAAATCGAGCTCTTTAGTATCAACTCAACTCGCTGTGTTTGGAGGAGGAATGCTGAATATGATCCCAAGAGCACCATCCCCAATGTCAAACATGGAGATGGAAACATTATGTGCTTTGGGGGTGTTTTTCTGCTAAAAGGACAGGACTACTTCACTGCATCAAAAAGTGACAATGGATGGGGCCCTTGCATCATCAAATCTTGGGTGAGAACCTCCTTCTCTCAGCCAGGGCATTGAAAATGGGTCGTGGATGGGTATTCAAGCATGACAATAACCCAAAACACATGGCAAAAGCAACAAAGGAGTGGCTCAAGAAGAAGCACATTAGGTCCTGGAGTGGCGTAGCCAGTCCCCAGACCTTAATCCAATAGAAATTATGTGGAGGAAGCTGAAGGTTCGAGTTACCAAACATCAGCCTTGAAACCTTAATGACGTGGAGAGCATCTGCAAAGAGGAGTGGGACAAAATCCCTCCTGAGATGTATGCAAACCTGATGGCCAACTACAAGAAACGTCTGACCTAGGATTGCCAACCAAAATTTTGCCACCAAGTACTACCCTGTTTCCCCGAAAATAAGACCTAGCGTGATTGTCGGTGATGGCTGCAATATAAGCCCTACCCCCCCTAGTTAAAGTCCTCGTAGGTCTTATTTTCAGGGTAGGGCTTATTTTCGGGGGAAACAGGGTAGGGCTTATATTGCAGCCATCACCGACAACCTCGCTAGGTCTTATTTTCGGGGAAACAGGGTAAGTCATGTTTTGCGAAGGGGTCAAATCCTTATTTCCCTCATTAAAATGCAAATCAATTCATAGCTTTTTTTAAATGTGTTTTTCTGGATTTTTTCGTTATTCTGTCTCTCACTGTTAAAATAAACCTACCATTAAAATTATATACTGGTTATTTCTTGGTCAGTGGGAAAATGTACAAAATCAGCAGGGGATCAAATACTTTTTTCTCTCGCTGTATCTAAAACGCCAGAAGACCCACAATTGGTACACCCCTGCTTTTGGCAAAGGGCTTGGAGAACTTCCATGTGGAGAGACAATTCCCCTGGATACAGACACTAAAATCCACCTGCCAATTATTTCACGCTTGCGATGTGGACAGCACACAGGGTCCAAACATGCAGTTCCACCCAACTAAGAATCAAGTCTGCTTTTCTCAGTGGTACAATTAATGGTGTCTCCCAGACAGTGGATGTTGGCCACTGTTTTGGCATTGTCTGGCTGGATTCTGGTTGAACTTAATTTAGACAGGCATGGTTTTTGTAGATGGGCATGGAGGCATCCACAGTCTTCCATGGCCTTAAAGTGGTTCTAAAGGCTGAATCCTTTTTTATCTTCATGCATAAAGGTAAAAAAACCCTTCAGGGTGCAGCCCCCCCCCCCCCCCCCCACCATGCTTACTTGAGCCCAATCCAGTGATGTCCACGAGAGAAGCAGCTCTCCTAGGTCTCTCACTCCTCAGCAGGAGTTTTTACCCCTACTGAAGAAGTCACGGTGGTGTAGTAGCCCATTTGACATAACGCGTATAGGGGGAGATGTCACAGTGGCAACGTCATTCCACGAGCATCTTGTCATTTCTATGCATCCTGAGCCCGCACTGCTCAAGTGCTGCATTTGTTTAATAACGTTTTAATACACTTCTGAGGAAATAAACCGTTTTGATACAGAGAGCACTAGATTTTGCCTTTTCTGTTCCTATGTACACCAGACCCCATTGAGGGAATTTGTACTGGCGGGTATCCATCTAATCAGACAGCACGGACGGAATTGGAGCTCCATGACCAGCGGATTCGTTTATATCCCCGAGAGGGAACCTGCTTTTTCTGACCTTCTGGTGAAACAGGGGTCAGAACGTGAGGTGAGCGGCTAGGATATTGGGGTGGAGGAGAGCCAGGGGCGGACTGACCATTCGGGCATTCGGACGCCGACCGAGGGCTCGCGGCCAGTAGGAGGCCCGTGAGAAGCTCCTAAGAGATGCTCGTCGGATCTAGGGGTATGCTGCTGTCAGTGCTGCGGCGGAGCCGTTCTGACACTGTGGGGGGGCCCAAGACACAGCATCTCCCCCCTGCACCTCTGGCTTTCAGTTTTGGATGCAGCGATCGCCAGCTCTATGGTGCTCAGGGCATCTCCCTGGGGCTTGTATTTCTCCTTCAGAGTGTATACAGTGGAGAGGGGAGGGGAGGGACCTCTGACCCAGGCAGCTACAAGTTTCACTCTTCAGTGTACAAGTGAGTTGCTCACAGTTGCTTGTACACTGTTGCCAACTGCTGCCTGGGTCAGAGGCCCCTCCCCTCTCCACTGTACAGAATCAGGACGAGAACTACAAGCCCCAGTGAGATCCCGCGGTCCACAGGCACCATAGAGCTGCTGATCGCCACCTCCCACCTCCCCCTGTGCTGGGGGTTGGAGGTGCCCAGTCAGGTACAGGGGAACCTCTGGGGGGGGGGGGTGTTAAGTCTGGGGACCCTGATGTATGGGGGGGGAGGCTCTCTGGGGACCCTGATGTATGGGGGGGGGGAGGCTCTCTGGGGACCCTGATGTATGGGGGGGGCTCTCTGGGGACCCTGATGTATGGGGGGGAGGCTCTCTGGGGACCCTGATGTATGGGGGGGAGGCTCTCTGGGGACCCTGATGTATGGGGGGGGAGGCTCTCTGGGGACCCTGATGTATGGGGGGGAGGCTCTCTGGGGACCCTGATGTATGGGGGGGGAGGCTCTCTGGGGACCCTGATGTATTGGGGGGGGGAGGCTCTCTGGGGACCCTGATGTATTGGGGGGGGAGGCTCTCTGGGGACCCCGATGTAAGGGGGGGGCTCTCTGGGGACCCTGATGTAAGGGGGGGGCTCTCTGGGGACCCTGATGTAAGGGGGGGGCTCTCTGGGGACCCTGATGTAAGGGGGGGGGGCTCTCTGGGGACTTGTTTACATCGGAAGACCACAGTTCTGCCTCTGTTGGAAAGGATCGTCGGGGCCCAGCGGACATCGGGTCCTCCGGACCCGCTGATTAGCTCTCGGTGTGTCCAGTCACAGCGGCAGCAGGTTAAACAGCACGCAGACCTGCAAGTGTAGAATCAAGTACCTGTACGTGATTCTGCTCACAGGAGGCGCAGCCCCGCAGTAAATGTACGTGGTTAATGTGAGTTTATTTTTCTTTATCTACTTAAAAGAGGAGCTCCACCTTAATATATTAAAAGCCAGCACTTTTAATAAATGGACACTTACCTGTCCAGGGTGCCCGCGATGTCGGCAGCAGATGATGAGCAATTGCTCGGTTCTCGGCTGCCCCCACCGCCATCCTCAGTCAGGGAATCAGGAAGTGAAGCGTTGCGGTTTCACTGCCCGGTTCCCTATTGCGCATGCGCGTCTTTACTGGTCCTCGTTGTGTTGTGGGAACTGTGCGAACACAACGGGGGGGGGGGGGGGGGGCAGGCAGCTGCGGCTAGCTATTCCCAGAAGTGGGTGCAGATACCTGTTATACAGGTATCTGCACCCCCCCCCCCTGAAAGGTGCCAATTGTGGCACCAGAGGGGGGAGGAATCCGATGAGCGGAAGTTCCACTTTAGGGTGGAACTCCGCTTTAACTCTTTAAACATTTTGAACATACAGTAGAGAAATTCTGTGACCAATGCATGTAATGTAGCAGTGCAATATATACGTGGGGCTTTGTGAGGATGTGGCTTGTATGTGGGTGGGTACAAACGGGGCCCCATGATCCCCTATTGCCCGGGGGCCCCATGAGTTGTCAGTCCGCCCCTGAGGGGAGCACTTGCATTTTCAACGTTTATGCACTAGTGGTGTGTTGTGCGTTTTTGTGCAGAAGACTGAGGATTATTTTTGTGCATTTGGACTCTTATTTTTATTCAATTCTTTTATTTTTTGAGTGTGTGGACTATCTTTATTGCTCATTATTCCCATAAAGGGAACGCGTATATTTCATTACTGTGTATGGTTCACTATTCCCAGTCAGGGAACACGAATATTTGATTGTACACTTAGTATCTTGCCTTATTGCAAGTTAATCATCTATTCTCTTTAAAGTTTCTACAAGAATAACACTGAACCAGAATTGGTATCAGGTGAATAGATAGTAGTATACCAATGCTAAGTCTAACAGAGTTGTGCTAGCCTCTTTCAGTAAACTAGCAGTTGACAATCTATAAACATTCCCCAAAAGCTGAAAAAAGCTGAAAAAAGCTCTCACCAAACCATCTGAAGATTTAGAATGGATCTGTACTAGCTCCAGAGTTGCCGTCTGATTGAGGAGACTCTCTGGACTGCAGTTCAGGATACTCTTACATATGACACCAATATTTTCACACTGGAAAGAAAGGACTTCATCAGTATCAATTAAAAAAACAAGACAACCCATTTCTAAAACACAAGTCATTACAGCCTATTTTAAAGCGGAGTTCCACCCAAAAGTGGAACTTCCGCTCATTGTACTCCTTCCTAGGGCTGGAGAAAAAAAATCAATTTAAATCTTGAATCGAGTTGAGAGGTCAAATCGATTCAACATTTAAAACAAATCATTTTTTTAGATTTTTTTTTTTCAACGCGCCGGTCCTGAGGCACTGCTGGTAGGAATTTTATTAGGCGAGGCCGCGCTTCGGCGTAGTCCGCGGCTTTGGCCGGACGCCGCGGACTAGGCCGAAGCCGCGGCCTCGCCTAAAAAATCCTGCCTGCAGCTCCCCAGGACCGGCGCTGACACCACACCGGTCCTGAGGAGCTGCGGGCAAGAGTTTTTAGGTGAGGCCGCAGCTTCGGCCTAGTCCGCGAGGCTGGAGACCGCGGACTAGGCCGAAGCCGCAGCCTCACCTAAAAACTCCTGCCCGCAGCTCCTCAGGACCGGCGCGGTGTCCCCCCAAAAAAAAAAAAAAAAAAAAAAGGAAGAACACTTGATTCGAACCGTGAATTGAGTTTTTTTATAAGAAAATGGAAGATTTTTTTTTTTTTAAAGAAAATCTCCCAGCCCTACTCCTTCCCCCCCTCCGGTGCCACATTTGGGGACAGGTATGCTGTCCCCACTTCCGGGAGCCTCAGCAGCGGGTATTGACGTCCCTGCCCGGGCTCCCTCCTCCTCCTTACCCGGTCGCCGGGCCAGTAGGAGAGAGGAGCAGCGCCTCGCGCATGCGCTATAGGGTTCCTGGTGTGAAGCAGCACAATAAAATCTAATGTGAATTTTGCCCCCTCAGAGATCCGGCAACCCCCGATTTCAGAGAAGCAAAACTCACACCCCAACTACAAATGATCCAGTTACCCAACATACTCATATAATCACTGTTATGTACTATTATTCTCCTACAATTGGTATACACATTTCCTCTTGGTGATCGCTTCAAAATCCATGTATATCCTTAGGCCGTTGGGCCCATATAACTACTGTTATACATGTTCATTTATTCCTGAATTTTCTTCAATAAAATACTATAAAAAAAAATAAAAAAAAAACCAAGACAAAAAAAAAAAATCGAAGGGATGGCACACATCTTATATTTATATACATATATACACACAAACATACATACCCACACACAAATATATACAGCCTGTCTGGAAAGTATCCAGCCATGTAATATGAAAAATAGAGACATTTATTGAAGATACAAGAAACAATGTACATGGGACACATGGGGTTTTATGCCAAGATACTGCATCAATATCTCAGATACTGTAGCTTTTGGAATCCTCAGATCAGCTTCTAGTTCTCGCACTGTCAGTTGTCGATCTTTGTTGATTGCAGCCCGCACACGTTCCCCATTCTTGAAGGCCTGCAACAAGCAGAACGTCTGAGAATGTTGATCACTTTACATTCTCGACCATCTTTGAAGCATTTGTGCCACACTTTTTTTTGTGCTACACTCTGTGCTTTGTCCCCGTAAGCCTTCTAAATCATCTGAACAGTTTCCGCAAAGGAATGTTAAAGCTTAAACGCAAAATTTGCTGCAGATTCGTAGCTCTACTCAGTCATTTTGGGGTTTTTTTCTCAAGAAAAAGGGTTTTTTGAAAAATAGAAAATCATAAAACATTACAGATTCCAGACAGTCTACAGCAAACAAAAAAATAGCATAGTTCCAAACTCCAGCTCCAACAAGCAGACACTCGCCCACAGGGCCCCACATAAGTGTCTGATCTTAAATTCAAGATATATAATCTATGGTTTCCCAAAGCTTACATTTATTCAACACTGTAGCAACATTTCCCACTTTTAATATGTTCTCGCCTTATAGGTCCTTCCACGTCTAATTCAACATGGAAACAATCGCGCTACAGTGGCAGTACTTCTCCAGCAGCACCTAAGAAGGGTAAAAAGACCTCTTCAAAACACCAATTAGTACATACACATATCTCCCCAACACTTCACAACTTGATCCCCAAGGTTTTAGGGCCAGCCTTGGTCAATCCAAAGAAGGCCTTATTAGACATTGCTTTTTTTAGATCTGACTTCACCAGATCTGAAGAAACAAATGAAGATACACACATTTGTTCACAAACCTCCCCCCACACCCCTACCCAGTACTCCTACGACACATCCCAATTAAGTATTATTAATCTCACTTTAACTTCTTTATCACTGGATGAATTATCAGTTTTGCAATTTGGTCTGGGCTTTTGGCCGTTTGACTCTCTACACATAACGAAACCATTAAAAGACATCTTTTTGCAAGTAAATTTAAAATTTAAGTTTATTTTTGACAAAGACCGCCAAAATATCAATCTTATCAAAAACGCAAACTGACTGAACGCACCAGGCACTTTACCATGGAGGAATTCAGTGCATTACGTGACCTGATGTTTTTATATGATGAGGGTGCCACTGAGGACCCCTCTGGTTCACAGCAGGACCCTATAACGGACCTAAGTGGCACCACAGCCACTTTGGCTGCCCCATCTTCAACGCAACTTACGGTCCCGAAAAAAAAACCTAAATCACGTAATTTTCCAGACCTAATGACTTATCCAGCTACTTGGGCTTTCCTTCACCAATCTATCAAGGACCTTAAGCAAAATAAATGGCAGGATTTTCCACCTAATCTTACCCCAAACCAACAATCAGCACTTAGACATTTACAGGAACGAAATTACAGTATTATTAAACCATCCGATAAGGGTGGTAATATTGTCATGTCCCATGTTCAATATCAGACTATGTGTCGCAAAGGCCTTAACACCACATGGTACAGACCTATTCCACTTAGCCAAATTAATGGATTTATCAACGATTACCCAGAACTGTGTACCGGTGCCTTTTGGCAGGGTCTCATAGATAAGGATACTCTTAATTATCTGATCCCCAAGCATCCTCGCACCTCTACCTTTTATACGCTGCCAAAGACACATAAGAACCTTCTTCGACCTCCAGGAAGGCCTATTGTGTCGGGCATTGGTTCTCTCATGGACAATGCCAGCAAATTTATGGACAGTTTTCTGATGCCACATGTGTTGAGTTTACCATCTTACATTTGCGACGCAACACACCTATCGAGACACATTGAGGGGATTCAGGCCCCTCGGGACTCCCTCCTCGTGGTTATAGATGTCTAGGCTCCCTATACTTGAGCATCCCCCACGAGCAGGGAGTCCTGAAAGCCAAATCTTTCCTGATGGAACAGGACCGTACTTCTTGGCCATTGAATGAATTTATCTTACATAATATTTTATTCTTACTCGGAACTACTTTATCTTTGAGGACGAGATGAGGATTTTTACATTCAGGCTGCATCTTTATGTGAACGTTTGCTTCTTAGAGGCTACTCTCGAACCAATCTGAGAAGGGCCTTTAACAAAGCTCTTGCACATACTAGAACATCTTTGCTATATGCCTCTCCACGTACTAGATGTACTAATACCGTTAAGGTTATCACTAAATTCTCTGCACATCATGGCCAGCTTCACAGTATCCGCTCTAAACACTGGCACCTCTTAACAGATCACCACATCTTAACCACTTCCCGACCGCCTCACGCCGACATATGTCGGCAGAAGGGCACGTACAAGCAGGTACCTGTTGTACGTTGCCCTTTAAGAGGCGGCTTGCGGGCGTGCGAGCGTGATCGCGGGTCCCGCGGACTCGATGTCCACGGGGATACCCGTGATCATCTCACGGAGAGGAAGAACAGGGAAATGCTAATGTAAACAAGCATTTGCCCGTTCTGCCTAGTGACACTGTCACTAATCACAGTTCCCTGTAATCGGGAGCGGTGATCAGTGTTGTGTCACACACAGCCCCTCCCCCCACAGTTAGAATCACTCCCTAGGACACACTTAACCCCTACAGCACCACCTAGTGGTTAACCCCTTCACTGCCAGTCACATTTACACAGTAATCGATGCATTTTTAATTGCATTGATCACTGTATAAACGTGAATGGTCCCAAAATCGCGCTAAAAGTGTCCGATCTGCACACCATAATGTCGCAGTCACGATAAAAATCGCTGATCGCCGCCATTACCAGTAAAAAAAAAAAATTAATAAAGATGCCATAAAACTATCCCCTATTTTGTAAATGCTATAACTTTTAAATATGTAGAAGAATTAGTATCAGCCTAAACTGATAAAAAAAAAAAAAAAGGGGGGTTTTTTTTACATATTTTTGGGGGATATTTATTATAGCAAAAAGTTTAAAAAAAAATAATAAAAAAGTGCGTTTTTTCCTAAATTGTCGATATTTTTTTTGTTTATGGCGCAAGAAATAAAAACAGCAGAGGTGATCAAATACCACCAAAAGAAAGCTCTATTTGTGGGGGAAAAAAAAGGACGTCAATTTTGTTTGGGAGCTGCGTCACACGACCGCGCAATTGTCAGTTAAAGCGACGCAGTGCCGAATCGCAAAAAGTGCTCTGGTCTTTGGCCAGCCAAATGGTCTGGGGCTTAAGTGGTTAAATAAACATCTTCGCAATACCCTGGAAGTAGTGAGCTAATTCTTTAAAAGACCGTCTAACCAGGAGTCATTATCAACCAAACATCAATCGCCCCTCGGGTTCCAGAGGCACCTCTCAATGTGGGCAATGCCCTCGCTGCCCTTGGATCCTCACTGGCACCACTTATAGACTTCTCAATGGGGAACTCTTCACTCCACATACCCCAGTCCATTGTGGCACAACCAGGGTTATTTACTTAACGCAAGGCCTTCTATGTAGGAAAGACTATCGGGGAATTAAGACAGAATTGGATCATCTCTATTATTCAACAAAATGGCAAAATTACCACCAGTGGCCTACATATCAGCCTTTACCGCAGGTTTAATCCCTTAGCTGTCAAATTCCTGGCCCTGGAGGTGGTGCCCCTTGACCCCAGGGGAGGTGACCGTGACAAGGTGCTTTTGCAGCATGAGACCCTTTGGATCGAAAGGCTCAATGCTACTATTCCACCTGGCTTGAAGAGGTTGCTGTTTCTTTAAATAATCCTGCCCCTCTACGCGGACTTTTAAGCCCTTTGTCTGGTTCATTCCTCTCATGGTTATTTGTTAAATTCCTGCCCCTCGTTTTTGTTCTTTTCCTGTGCCATGTCCTATATTTCCCTTCTTTTTTATCCCGTTATATAGCATGAGGTCCCATATACCCATGAGCCTCCAATTTGGGTTCATTAAAAGGTTGCTTTGGCATTAATGGTATTTTCTGTATTTTAAATATCTATACAAAAGTGTCTATATGCTTTTATTATTTTTTTTCATTGCTTCATACATGAACTTGTATCGCATGTTATGCTTTGCATATTTTGTTTTTATTCTTGTGTCATTTGAGCTCAGCTGCTTGCCTTTCCTGTGACCTGTTTGGGGATCCTCAGCACCCCCTTGTGTTCCCTGCGGCTAGGTGACCTCCCTGGTGGATGGACGAGGCACGGGCTGCCGCCCTTTAGCCGTAGGACGAGCACGCATGCACGACCCCTTCGCGCGTGCGCTATGCGGGCGTTCTGACCCAGTGACATCACATGCCGGCGACGACCGGCGTCTACCAACGCCGCTGGGTTGGGGATTATATAAGCAGGCTCTGCCTGCTTGTAAGTGCCATGGACGCCGGGTCCTGGGAATCCTGTACTCTAACCAACCCTCAGTAAGTATGCCTCACGGTCACAGCCCTGATCACAACTACCTTGCTGTGTCTAGCGATGGAGCTGCATCCCTGTCTTCATCTGTGGCCATTATAATTCCTAATTCCTTTCTCCATAGGTTATATACATTGGGATTTATTGTGTGTGCTTAAAACACACCCCCACCTTTAATCCTTCTTCTGTAGTGGCTTTTAAACCTTGCTGAGTATTGGGACGTCCAGCCTAAGCTGGCCCCTACAGCCTGGGACCCCTACACTTTGTGCATCTGCATACAAGGTACATACTATGCCCCCCCTTAACTTTTCTTTCTTTTCCCATTTCCATTCTTTATACCCTCCCTCCTTTCTTTATTCAAGGCCCTTCCTTCTTCCTCTTTTTTCTTTTCTCCCCCCCTCCCCTCTTGCCTTTTATCCCCCCCCCCCCTTTCATCCCATTTCCACCCCATTGCCAATTTTTCATCTTCCCTCTCCCTCCCCCCTTCCCCCAACCCCCCCTCCCCCCTCTTTACCTATTTGTCTTTTTACTTCCACACAGTTTCCTAACCTCCCCTTTTCCTTCCTTCACACCTCCACCTCACATTCACATCCTTTCAACTGCATAGTCTACTTATATCACTTTACCCTATCTATCCAGCTATCAGTCCATTGATTTGCACATTCCCCCTTAGTCGTCACGGGGGACTTTTTGGTAACTTAATTTGTCCTTCCCCTGCCAGGGTTATAGGTAAGCAGCTTTGCTCCTCCCTCTTGTATATACTGCTATTGTTATCTCTGTATGAGACTGTATTACTATTTTGGTCAATTGTACTGTTATTGATCATTTGCCAAATTACAGATCTTCTACTGATGAAGCGGCATTAGACTGCAAAACTAAATGAGATGCTTTCCGTGACCAACTATCCGATACACTGTGATCCTCCTCTCTTGGGGACCATTATACTGGCGATATAAATGGATTGTATCTGACATGCTTTTAATTTGTATCCGATTCTGTGTTATCTTTTATACGTGTATATACATTAGAATCTACCTTAAGTTTAAACTTGTACCGAGATAGTCCAATCGCCCCTGTTCTCTAGGGGAGTTTCGGTTGGGAACCAAACTCTTGATTTCTATATCCCCACATTAGAAACATTACAACAAAATTCTATACAAAACCAAAGTCTACTGGGGAGAGCACTGGGGGTGTCCAACCATGGATCCCACAATTTATTATATTTGTGCGAGCGCCCCCTATGTTGGTAGATTTACTTCTCAAAACTTACAGGTGCCCACCATCTGTGTGATCCACTCTAAGTGTAGGGGGGTCAGTTGCTTTCCAGTGCCTAAGAATTTGTATACGGGCATTAAAAGACAGCCCTGGCAATGGCCTGTTTAGAATGTTCCCAAGTTAGAAGCTCATCCAGGATACCCAGTAGACAAGGCTTGGGGTCAGTAGGAATACCTTATTAATAACCCCAGACCAATACAGATGTAATTTTTGGCTTCCCCCACAGTAGATGGATTAAATCTCCATGGTCTCTAGAGCATCTTGTGCACACAGGGTCATCCCTTACTCCCATTTTACAAAACCTAGCAGGTGTGAGATGCACCTGAAGAACTATATAAACTTGGGACAAGCATTGCTTAACATTGAGATACATACACATACATACACACACATACACAATATACCAGTGAATTATTTGCGAATAATAAAATGCCACCTAAATGCACATTAATCACAATACAAAGTCCATCAAATGATAAATGTCATAGTATACCCTTCCACATGAGTGTCGGATAAATCCCAAAGGCATGGATGGTGATGTTCCCGTACTTTTAAAACACCCAGGACTGTGCTTCCACCACCGGAGGGAGAGGGGTAGGTACTCTTACCATAGGGCGTGGACACACACACACCAGCAGTGGCGAGTCAAACAAGCATGTATGGACACCCAAGTCCAAGATCACGATCTCCAATGATAGAAAAGGTGCAGGCACACGATCTCAGCAGTGGGATAGGCAAAACACAACAAAGGCTGGAAGGCAACCACAATCTCCTGATCTTTTGTGGTATCTTTTCTCCAGCAGTGGGTAAAGGATGATCCTCAATATCTCAGTTCTTTCACTGACCCGGTCAGATGACTGCACTCCGAGTGTAGCACTTGAACTTAAAGTAGATGTAAACCACTCTTTAAATTTTTTTTTTTTTTTTTTTCATACTGTAGAGTATAAGATTTCCTATCATTTGAGCTCAGTCTTACCACACAGAGTTAATCCATCTCTGAGCAATCCTTTTTTATTGTTCAGTGAGATAAATCTTGACAAACTGAGAAAAACTTTGTCAAAACCTCCCCCTTGTTGTGAGTGACAGGTGATTTACATATCTTGTGGATTAGCCTAAGAGACATGCAGTATTTTTTAATTCCCTCTCACTCCTTTCTTCAGCAGCTCTGCAAGGACTGGCTGTTTCACACCTCAGCATGATTTGGCATGCTGAAGTCATGTGGTTACTTTCCTGTCTTTTCACTGGCTGTTAGAGATCATAGCAGAAGTTTAGTGTAAGAAATACACAGGGGAAAATGCATATTGACAAGGAGAGTGTAGAGGTGGGCGGGAGTCTGACATCACGACTCCACCCACCGAGCGCCAGACAACAGACCCACCCACAGAATATGCAGTTTTTCGGGTCTAATAACAGACAGAGGGGAGACATTTGACGGGTAAAAATACATGCAGGAGGCATGTATATCCTTATAGATAACCCCTATGGCAGTAGTTTAGAAAGGATGACATTGGGTTTACATCCACTTTAAAGCAGAGTCAAAACCAACGCTCTCCAAATAGGGTAACTGTGTCTCCCAGCCAAATACTTAGGATCTCAAAAGGGAGCAGAACAACAAGAACTGTGCACTATTGCACTAGACCCGAAGAACTTATCAGTCTCCCTCTGCACGACCGGCTTGTCGGAACAGGTGTTCGTTTGCATCCAACCACCATGAGGCTTCTGTTCCGGTTTTAAAAAAGTGAACTTGCCCTCTGACCGATGCACGGAGTTTGGCAGGATAGAGCATGGCATATGTTTCTTGCAGATGCTGTAGATGTTTAACATCTACAAACCGGGCTTTGTGCCGCTGAACCTCTGCAGAGAAATCCGGGTAAAATGAGATGCGGTACCAGTTCTAAATGATGTT
The DNA here is from genome assembly GCA_037952835.1 of Lithobates septentrionalis. NCBI lineage: Eukaryota > Metazoa > Chordata > Amphibia > Anura > Ranidae > Lithobates > Lithobates septentrionalis. Next base: position 167,318 of record JBBDGP010000868.1, on the reverse strand, counting down.
CCTTTTCTCTCTAGCAAGTCGTAACACATTTATCCTTGTAGTCAAGCAGTCAGACGAGAAAGGTATGTGGTGGGTGCCCAGGTGGTAAAGGCCTAGGAGGCAGCCTGTGCGCCCGCTCGACTGAGTATAGTGGGGTAAAAACTTCTTTCCCAAAAACTTCCACTAGCCACTGCTCACTAAATTTCGTGGGGTTCCTGCCCTCCAACTTTTCAGGGAGCTTTTTCTCCTAAACGTCACTGATGCGGCTTTCCACTGCTGTAGTGCGCTCCCGGATCTTTTGCAAATCATGGCGGATTAGGCCCAATTCCTCCTTTAACCGTTCTCTTTCAGGGTATCTATTGAGGCTGTGCATTTGTGAACAGCGCTGAGAATGTCAGCCAGAGTGGGTTGTTCGGCCTCATCTTCCTCCACATCCTCCTCGGTGTCAGTAATCTGAGGCGTAATGGCTGTTGAGGGGTCCTATGGGGACGGCTTTCCCTTTTCCTCAATGTGAAAGATGGCTGGGGTTGCTTCCAAGCCTGTCTCCGAAGCCCGCCCCCCTGGCTAGCTTCTGGGCATAGTAAAGCACATCTCGTGGGGGCTCTTTCCCATCTGTTTTGGGCGTTTTAGGAGGAGTTTCTTCTGCTTCTCCCAACCATGAGGACGCGGAGCGAATGGTGCCATGTTGTGGGTCAGGCTGCGCGCCATCCTCCTGCTTGCGGGTCACCGTGCCACCAGATCGGAGGCAAGTATAGTAGGATCGGGTGAGAATTTAACCCCAGACAACAGCCACACAGTACATATTTTCACTGAACTGTGTTCAGTGCCCCACTGACTAACACAGTGAAGCCGTCATTGTTAACACATGCATGTTCCAGTCCATTCTCCCTGGCTGCCAGGTTACATCAATGTCAGGGAAACCATTCTCGTTATCTTAAAAGGCAGGATAATTTCCAGACAGACTTTGTATATAAAATAAATAAATATATTATATAAAACTTAACAAGTGATCCGAGTCACTGAAATACATAGTAGTAAAAATAGGAATTTGTACATCATACTTACCTGTAAAATCCTTTTCTTTGAGTACATCATGGGACACAGAGTCAGGCTAACATTAATTACCTGCTTGTACGTCCCAGAGCAATAGCCTTGAGGGGAGGGAGACACCCTGCCAAACAATAACCATCAGAACTTTTACGGCAGCCCGCAGTACACTGCGGCCGAAAGCCGAATCCTCGGCTGCTCGAACATCCATTTGATAAAATTTTGTGAACGTATGCACTGAAGACCAGGTAGCAGCCTTACAAATCTGAGCCACAGATACCTGATGGTGAAAAGCCCAGGAGGTTCCTACACCCCTGGTAGAATGAGCTCTCACCCTAGAGGAGGAGCTTTAAGTTTGAGCGTAGGCCTGAATGATCAATTGAAGGACCCAACTGGCAATTGAAGCCTTGGAAGCTGCCTGCCCCTTCTTGGGTCTTTTTGGTAAAACAAAAAAAAAAAAAACCAAACAAACAAAGAAAACAAAAAATAAAGGTCTGTCAGATCTAGACAGATAAACCTTGACTGCCCGGACAACGTCCAAAGAATGCAGTCGTCTCTTTTCCACCGAACGAGGCTGAGAGAAAAAAGAAGGCAAAATAATGTCCCGATTTAAATGAAAGGCCGACACCATCTTTGGCAAAAAAGGAAGGAACAGGTCGTAACACGACTTTGTCATGGTGAAGGATCGAGTACGGTTCCCTGCATGAAAGGGCCGCCAACTCTGACACCCTTCTAGCCGAGGTGATAGCCATCAGGAAGGCTAGCTTGCGTGAAAGCAAGTCTAATGGAATTTCCTTAAAAGGTTCAAATGGTTGTTTCTGTAACACAGACAGCACCAAGTCCCAAGGACACATAGGTGACCTAATGGGGGCAAGCAAGCAAGCGAGTTGCCCCTTGCATAAAGGTTCGGATCAGTGAATGGGAGGCTAAAGGCCTTGGGAAGAATACTGATAGGGCCGAAACCTGACCTCTGATTGTACTCAAAGCCAATTTGATTTCCACAGCTGACTGTAGAAAAGAGAGAATTTTCCCAAATCACATATTTCAGAGGATGCCATTTTCTGGCTTCACACCAAGCAATAAGTCTTCCAGACCTTATGATAAAAATCTTCCTAGCGACAGCTTATCTAGCATTCACTAGAGTAGACACCACTGGTCCCGAGATGCTACCGTCCTTTAACACCCTGGCTTCAATAGCCATGCCGTCAAAATTTAGAGACTGTAAATTGGGGTGGAAAATAGGACCTTGAGACAGTAGATCGGGGCGTCATGGAAGCGTCCATGGCCCATCTATCATCAGTCTCACAATCTCCAGGAACCAGGGCCTTCTGGGCCAGGCTGGCCCCACCAGAATGACTGGAACCCCCTCTCTCCGAATCCTGCGCAACAAAATGTGGAAGGAGAGGGATCGGAGGGAAAGCATAAACCAGGGAGTACTGGCTCCATGGAACTATCAGAGCATCTGCTCCAATTTTCAGAGGATCTCTTGTTTGAGACACAAACTGCTGTAGCTTGTTGTTGAACCTGGATGCCATTAGGTCGACCTCTTGCCATTCCCAACATTGGCAAATAAACTGGAACACCTCTGGGTGTAGGGACCATTCCCCTGGGCAGATCTGCCTTCCAGTTCTCTATTCCTGGGATATCATTGGCACATGTCCCTGTGTACAGACTAGTATGCAGTTCACCTCCTTCAGAACTGAACAACTTCTGGTACCGCCTTGATGGTTTATATGTGCCACTGCCGTGGCATTGTCGGACTGAACCCTGATGGGGCAGTCCTAGAGCTCCGCCGTCCAGGACCGCAGGGCCAGACGTAATGCCTGGAATTCTAGGACATTGAGGGGCATGGTCTTCTCTGTCCCCGACCATTTCCCCTGTGCTGTGAGCCCGTCACAGGCCGCTCCCCAACCTGAGAGACTGGCATCTATAGTCAGTACTATCCAAGTTACCGGGAGAAAGATTTTCCCTTTCGCAGGTTCTGATCATTCAACCACCAGTTTAGGCTTAAGCGTGCCTGAGGAGATAAGCACATTGGATAACCCAGGGCTTTTCTTCCTCTGTTCCAAGCCAACAAGAGGTCTTGTTGTAAAGGCCTGGAATGGAACTGGGCATAGGGCACTGCCTCGAAGGAGGATACCATCCTCCCTAGAAGACTCATACAGAGCCAAATGGAGAGTTATCTGGTGCCCTTTATCTGACGCACCGGATCCTTCAGGGCACAGATTCCTTACGGGTGGCAAGAATACTCTTGCTTGGATCAAGTTTAGAATCAGACCTAAATATCTTAGACTTTGAGCTGGTCTCAAGGCTGACTGTTCGGTATTTATGATCCAGCCTAAGCTTTTCAAATACCTATAAAACAAAAAATAGCTGCGCTGCAATATATGAAATGAAATCAAACAATAAGATAATGTGATCACCTTAATAAATATAAATTGAACATCCACATATGATAAGCTCACAGTTAAAAAAAAAATAAACTGTCCTCTTGATTCAAAAAAAGAACTATTTCATAGAATCAATGAACATGTGCAGTCTAATTGCAAAGTACATAAAGTGAAACGTTCATTCTTTGCAAAGGAGAGAGTGACAGTCACCCAAACAGTGTGTGACATGTGACTTTATCATCCGGGAAAATGTGGCGACAGAAAGTTTCCTCCACCTTCAAATAAACTGCCCCTTACCAACTCATTTGATCTCTTATTAGGAGATCATGTGGGCGTATGGCTGTCTACCCCAGCCTCAGGTGTAAACTGTAACCGGATCCCACATAGGCCTCCTTCCAGGGGCACCTGGAAGACGTCAGTTGTGACAAAATGGCGTAGGGAGGAGCGGCGTGCTGACGTCACCACTAACCTCGCTGATCCCGGAAGCAACAGGCAGCAGTTTGAAGCCGGCCGGCATTTGATTTTATACGAATTTTCTACTACAACATTGTAAGTGCATTTCTTTTTCTTTTAATACATTTTTATAAAACGTGTTACGCTATGGGAGCTTTTTTTATGTTTCCATGGGGAACGAGTACCCACCCATCATGTAGAAGATTCCTGTCAAGGAGGCCTATGTGGGATCCGGTTACAGTTTACACCTGAGGCTGGGGTAGACAGCCATACACCCGCATGATCTCCTAATAAGAGATCAAATGAGTTGGTAAAGGGCAGTTTATTTGAAGGTGGCGGAAACTTTCTGTCACCACATTTTCCCGGATGATAAAGTCGCATGTCACACACTGTTTGGATGACTGTCACTCTCTCCTTTGCAAAGAACACTATCTAAATGAACGTTTCACTTTATGTACTTTGCAATTGGACTGAACATGTTCATTGATTCTATGAAATTGTTCTTTTTTTGAATCAAGAGGACAGTTTACTGTCTTTTCACTGTGAGCTTTTCATATGTGGATGTTCAATTTATATTTATTAAGGTGATCACATTATCTTATCGTTTGATTTCATTTCATATATTGCAGCGCAGCTATTTTTTGTTTTATTGTTTACCAAGTGGTTGTGTCTCACATTTATAGTTGCAGCTATCCGTTTCACATTTTTCATTATTTATTGTTCCTTTGGGATAGCGCAGTAATTTTTCTAGTTTAGAGTTTTCAAATACCTCACTGTGTATATTATGCTCTGTTCTAGAGCCTGTACTGAGTGATCTCTGAGCAGGAGGTCATCCAGGTACCCGAGCACCAGGAACCCTTGGGCCCTTAAAAGACCCAGTACTGGTGCTAGGACCTTTGTGAACACCCGGTGAGCTGTAGCAAGCCCTAAGGGTAGAGCCACAAACTGAAAATGATGTTCCTCTACTGCAAAAACGAAGGAACCTCTGATGAGGCTGAAAGATAGGTACGTGTAAGTACGTGTCCTTTATATCGATGGAGGCTAAAAAGTCTCCCCTCTGGAGAGAGGTTACCACTGAGCGGACAGACTCCATCCGAGAAAGGAGAAAGGACTGTATCAATAGATACTTGTTCAGGGACCTTAGGTCCAAAATGGGCCTTGTGTCCCAGTTTGGTTTCTGAACCGTAAACAGGTTTGAGTAAAACCCTGTGCCCCTTCAGCACTCGTCCTGAATTGTTGTTTTTCAAATGTCCGCAAAGTGCAGCAGCCTTCCCCCCCCCAACCGATGGAGTGGGGGCGTCCCCTCAAAAGGAGGGCTTGGTGCTGGGTTTAGAAGAATTTTGGACCCAGGGCCTTTTCTGGCCCTGGCCTTGTGGCTTGCCCCTGGCGCTAGCACCCTGTTGGCGGCAGAACCATCCTGACTCAGACATTTGAGGAAGCAGTTCCTGGGTTTTTAAACGAGGTACGTTTGGTGCTTTTCTTTACAGGAAGTAGAGAACTCTTCCCCCCGGTAATCTTTTGGATATATTTGTCCAAGTGATCACCGAATAAACGTTCCTCATGAAAACGGGGAACCTGCCAATAACCTCTTACAAGGAAGCTCGGCTGACCAGTTCTTAAGCCATAAAAGTCTGCGCATATGTACAGACAAGAGAGCCAGACGAGAAACCTGCTGTATTGAATCCTTTAAAGCATTAACAGTAAAACACAGTGCTCGAGGAATATCTGTCTTACTTTCAGGCAGATCATCTTCCTGGTTAGGCCTATCCGGCCCTTTGACCTGATCCTTTACGGACTGGCAAATACCAATTGCTGCAACAGCTGGCCGAATAGCTGAACTGGCCAAAGAAAAGGAAGCCTTAAATAATAATTCCAATTTCTTGTCAACAGGGTCTTTCAAGCCCTGTGCGTTATCTACCAGACAAGTAAAGTTCTTGTATAAGGAAGAGTGCTGCATCTACGGCTGGCATGCTCCATTTTTTAACGAACTTTTCATCCATGGGATATTAAAAGGGAAAACCTTTTAGGAGGCAAAAAAGTCCTGTCAGGATGTTCCCAATCAGCATACACCGCCTGTTCCAACAGGGGGTGTAACGGGAAAGTCTGTGCGACCTGAATAGGTCTCAGAGATCTCAAAGAGGACCAGGGGGGCTCAGTCACCTCTGCAAGAGGCAACTTAAAAAGGCAGAATGAACCATTTCGGTCAAAGTCAAGATCAAAAGCCTCTGCGACTGAGGGGCAGACATCGACTGGATATCTTCTTGTCCAGATTGCTCGGAAGCCTAGAGGGGGATCTGTCACGCTTCCTGCCACCCTGCGGGATGGAGGCAATCATGCCAGCAATCCTTAATGATAAAAGGTGATGCAGCTGCATTGACTGTAGGCACAATACCAGATAGGCACAGCGGCTCAGATTGCCTGGGAGCCTCTGGTCTTTCAGGGAATACAACACTAGGGATACGACTCAGGAACTACTGATGACATGGGTGTGCCCTTCCCTATGGTGTTAGTCCCACTCCTCTTTTTGGAAGACATTCAATGCCGCAAAGAGTACTTGGGTGTAGTTAAAACGCCTCAGAAGGAAGACCCTTTGATAGGGCTCACCAAGCCCCTATGTAACAATCCTGCTAAGCACCTTTAGCCTGCCAAGCAACACCTGGTGACTCACATGACCTGGGTAAGGAAAAATTAACCACTGCAAGTGTCTGTTCAGAAGAGCCTGCTCTGTGTCCCACAGCTGCCTTCGGGAAGCACCACATGCTTGGCCTGCACAGCTTAAATAAGCTGGGTGTGCGCCGGAATGTTCTATGCGTGCGTGCACGCATGTGCGTGGTCCCGGCGAGCAGGCCTGACCGTATTGGCGTACAACGTGAATCTCCGTGCGCCCAGAAAAAGGCTAGGGCACATGTTAGTCAAAGCCGTGTGTGCCATGGCCGCCAAACAAACTGCTGAGCCCAGCAGCGCTCTTGCGAACGCACATGCGCCATGGCGAACCAGGGCGAAATGGCGCACCATTGTGCGCCAAACAGGTAACAGCCAGACACAAGCAAAAAAGTTACTTTGCAAACATCCACAGCTAGCCCAGAACTCCCCCGTATGGTCACCGCACACATGTATCCAGCCTTTAGCTAGCTTGACTGATTGTTACAATCACTGGGACACCCCACAATAATAAAATAAAGGGGTTTCACTTACTCATCCAGGCGCAGGGCCACTTAGACGCTAAGGGCCCAATCTTCACACTTCATGGCGGGTTTCTGTCACTTGGACCTTCAAGGACTGGGTACCCTTTCATCTTTAGGGTCCACTCCCTTGGACCTGTTGTCGAGGGTATTCCACTATACTCTTGCGCTATTATTAAGCACACTTTCAGTATAATGGTATAATGCATCTTTAAATAACCCCTGTCTCCCGCATTTCCCCAGTAAACCGACACAATCACCATCTTAGCTCCATCATTCCTTCATCTGCCCTGCTGGGCAGAGGCTCTCTGCTTTTATTCACACACACAAAGGAAGTCACAAACAGGAAGTCACAAACAGGAAGCCCTGGCCCCAACAGCCAATCGCTTCATCCACAGGATATGACCAACAAGGATATGAGTTTATACAAAAACCAATGGACTACCGTTCCCACTGATGGGAGATTATTTGCAGGTTTACGCCATGGCACCCCAAATGTGTTGATCAAGCATACAGGGGTGACACGAGAGCACATCTGCTAGACCAGTAATGTCTTTGCAGAGCGAACACATCCCCCCAGACGAACGCACAGGGGCCCTTTCGCAGGCAGACGTATCCTCACTCTGCAAACACCTCTCTCCAAAGTCAGGAAGTTTTCCACTACCTAAATGATCTCAACCACCGTCAGTCTGCCCCAGTCAGCTCTTTAGAGCGGGTTGCGGGAGAACCAACACTGAGACACTATGACAATACGTATTAAAATACATCTTCATAAAATTTCCACAACACTGTACAGCGCCCTGTAGGAAATGCCTTAGCGCTGTAGTGTCCAGGATTTCCACGCCGCAGGATCCAGCGCCCGGAGGCCACATTACAGGCAAAACCTCACAGGATCTTGAGTCTTCTTTGCGAGGCTGGGGTACCATTTATCCAACCAAAAAAGCCTGTGTCAAATGGATCCGATCGGTCAATCCCTGGATTCATTTTTGTGGGACTAGACACCTGGAGCTCAGAGAGCTCAAACAAACCGTGCCATCCACCTTGCAGACACTGGTAAAAAAAAATAAAGTACTTTCTGTATGGGAGGGGTTATATAGGGGGATCACTTCCTGTCTGAAGACCTTTGGTCTACCAGTGTCCATTCACCTAATGATGGAGTATAACCCAGCAGGTAAGGAATATTAGCCGGACTCGTGTCCCATGATGTATGAAAAAGAAATAGAGCCTTACCCAATAATGACGTACCTCCACACTATCTGACCCTCATTTCTCCTATTAGATCTGCAGTTTCTGACAATTCTCTCAAGCATTACATAGATTGAACATGGTGTGTGGCCCTTTGGTGATATCAGAAGCCTCATTCGTGGCCCCTTTAGCTCATAGGTTGACAACCACTGCTATAGTGTTGTTCATGTTGAGCCCCATGGGTCTACAGTCTGCTAGCTGCATCTCCTGCTATCCACGATTGTCAGTCAGAAGGCTGATAATATGATGCAAACTCTTCCCGGTGCAAATTACATTATTATGCATGGTTGTGCGAGTTTTGAAGGTTACAGTAACAGTTCACAAAGAGAATGAGGTCGGGGGGGGGGGGGGGGGGACCATAAATAAGAAATTTGCCTGGGAACTGGTCTCCTCACAACATGTTATTACAAACTGACCCATATGCAACTATCTTCCACAACTGAATAGATAAGCTGGCCATAAAAACATACAGATTTATTTAATTCAGCCTACTGAACTAAAGAATTCTAGCAGATTCCTCCATCCATGCTAACAGCACAGATGGATGAATCTCCTGCTGTGGGTCAAGTAACCCGTCATGTGACTGAGGTTTCCTGCAATTACAGAACTCTTTCTGCAGCACTGTGCAGAAGGAACTTTGTGAGGCATCACAGGCACCACACTGTGGCCTATACAGTGTGGAGTAAACAGTGCAGTGTAGTCTAGTGGAAATTTGTATCCACTCCTTATAAAATAGGCCCTTTTAAATTTTGAACCTGTGTTTTCTGTCTTAGATAACTGAAATTTTTTTCTGATTCTGCTGTCAAGAAGATGCATGCGAATGAATCAAAAATGTTTAATATAACTGAGGTAATTCGAAGGGGTTTTAAAAATAACAGATCTGCTTCCGACTCTCCATGTAGTATCATGAAAGGGGTTCTCCAATTCCACATGTACCTGGGTTTTAAGTATTGCCTTCAGCGCTACCTACTGATGAAACAACGTGGCCATTCAGATGTGATATGCCTTTGTGTCAATTTGTGCCACTTAGTTTCAGAACAATAGTTACTTTGAGGCCACTGCAGCAGATCAAGAACATAAACAATATCCTAGAAAGCGCTAGAATGGAGACCATACTCACAATAGTTAGAATCCTTGCTTCAACCTTTTGATCTGTCCAGTCCTGGAAGAAAGAACAAAATTATGTTAAAAACATGTTTTGCATCTCGCAGCGAGTCTGGTTCTTTCATATGAACTTTACCAAGTAGAGCTAGCCAGCCACAGATATTCAGTTAATTACACCGATACTTCCAACAACTGCCCATTCCACAAACAACTGCTGATCATATAGAAAAGCCACAAATTATTTTTACACTAAAACAGTTATGCTTGGAAATATTCCTACAGAATGTTTAAAAAACATTTCTCAGGATGCTGTAAAATGTCTGCTTCGTATTGCTTGTTAACTTATACACTTTCCAATTACTTAAAAACAAAGGTTGTGTTTGTTGCAGATCTAGCTAAAAAACAATCACTCAAGCCCAACATATAAATAAGCTAATGTGAAGATATAGCACAGTAAAGAAATGATGCTAGTAAACGTTACCGCTTAAAATTTCTAGAAGGATGTTGGCCAAAATAAAGATTTAGGATCAGAGAAATGGGTGATGTCCATTTCAAAAGTCTGCAGCACTAATTACAATTCTAGCATTCACTTCCAAGAATCGTTTTTCCTGTCTTGAAAGATGGCTTTTGCTTCTAGTAACAGTGAAGGTGCTCTAGCTCCAAGATTATGTTTGCTGAAGCTGTTATGTGAAACTGGAGCCAGGAGGTATAAAAATAACTTTCTTGCTCATGACACAAAAGGAGACACATGCCATCATTAAACTATATTCAGAAAATCAGTGATGATCTGTTGCGTAATCTTTTTTTGACAGAAAACATCTATATATTTTGAGTATCAGAATAAAAATAAGAATACCACCCAAAAATAATATGCAATTGTGAGTAGAGTCTAGCAGGCCGAGTCACCTGCAAGTTTTTATGTCCTGAGAACTTGAGCTGCAAGAACCTCTCGTAACTGTTCCCATACACTCTCTTTGTGGTGGGTCTGTATAGGACAGCATAGGCTTGGCACAAAGGCACCCCCTGCAGCGTCAGACACCACCTCTAGCACCACCCTGCATGCCATCTCGCTGGTGAGTTGGTCCGTGTTACTTGGCTGAGCCCCTGATATGGGGGTTCCCGGGAGCCATTGCTCTTTATATGACAGATAGCCTACTATTTGCATGACAGGCTTTTACTGTTTACTTACCGCGAGTGGCTTTTTCTGGAGTTAATATGAAGCTATATAGCCATGATGAGAATCTCCTACAATCTACAAAGCCATAAATCACCTGCTTGCAATAGCGCTGCACAGCGTTACATTCATTGACCTACACAGACATTGAGTAATTGATCGATGTGTATCTTCAAATCCTGTTGTCTAAACTACTGTGTAATTTCCACTTAGAACCTTACTATTGTCCGGGCTCGGACCTCTGTTCATTGACTTTGGTTTAGTGGATTAGTTCTGATTATCTCAGCCTTGTGGATCCATCAATTGCTGATCCGGAGTAAGGTCAGTTTAAAGGTTACACAGCCTGTCATTATCTACAGACTAGTGGACTCTGTACATCTGTAGCCGCAGACGGCTCCCCAGTCTTCATTTTGCCCTTTCCACCAATCCCTTGGATTAACTTTGTTCTTTTGCTCTGCAAATTCACCACGGACTACTACATTTAATGCAACATTGTTTATATCATAAACTTTTGTTCTGCAATGGCAGTTGTTTTTGTGTACAATTTACAATCTGTCAGGCTTGGTGGTAAATGCCCTTTAATTGCTTAATACATTTAGTGTTATTTTGCTTAATTCTTTTGGTGGTCTGTCGTCGTTTCATGTGTGTCTTGTGTGCGTTTGTCTCCAGACCTTTAGTTTGTTCTTAGTGTTATGCCGCGTACACACTGTCGGACTTTCTGGGAAACTAGGTTCGACGTACTTGCCGCCAAACTACCGCTGGACTTTCTGAACGGACGGACTTGCCTACACACGACCGGACTTTCCGGAATTCGGTCTTCCCAACGGACTTTCAGAATGAACGGACTTTCCCACACACGGACAAGTCTGTTCATTTTGAACGTGACACGGGTACGACGGGACTAGAAAAGGAAGTCAATCGCGCCGCTTCTATCGGCGAGATTGAAACCTTGCGAGCCCCGTCGCAGGCATCCCAGGCCCTTAGGTCTGGTATGGAACTGTAAGGGGAACCCCCTACGCCGAAAAAATGGCGTGGGGGTCCCCCCAAAATCCATACCAGACCCCGATCAGAGCACGCAGCCCGGCCGGTCAGGAAAGGGGGTGGGGACGAGCGAGCGCCCCCCCCCCCCTGCTGAACCGTACCAGGTCGCATGCCCTCAACATGGGGGTGCTTTGGGGGAGGGGGTGCCCTGCGGGGCCCCCCCCACCACAAAGCACCTTGTCCCCATGTTGATGAGGACCAGGGCCTCTTCCCGACAACCCTGGCCATTGGTTGTCGGGGTCTGCGGGCGGGGGGCTTATCGGAATCCGGGAGCCCCCTAATCCCGGCCCCACACCCTATGTGAATGAGTATGGGGTACATGGTACCCCTACCCATTCACCTAGGGAAAAATTGTCAATAATAAAAACACACTACACAGGTTTTTAAAATAATTTATTAAACAGCTCCGGGGGGTCTTCTTCCGGCTTCAGGGGTCCCTCTGGTTCCTCTTCTCCCGGCACCCGGTTGGTTCTTCTCCGCTCTCTCCGGCCTCTTCTCCCGGTGTTCCAGTTCTTCGGCCGGCTCCTCCGCTGTCTTCAGGCCGCTCTCTTGCCAGCGGAGGTCTGGACTTCTGGGCTTCTTGTCTTCTTCCCTCTTCTCTTCTCCAGATGTTGACACGACGCTCTCTCCGGCTGGATTGCTCTCTGAGGGCTCCGTTGTGACTTATATAGGCGGAGACCCCGCCCCCTTATGATGTCACAGTCCCTGGGCATGCTGGGACTGTGCCGTTTTAGGGGGCGTGGTCACCGGGTTGGCCACACCCCCTAAAACGTCACAGTCCCAGTCACAACGGAGCCCTCAGAGAGCAATCCAGCCGGAGAAAGCGTCGTGTCAACATCTGGAGAAGAAAAGAGGGAAGAAGACAAGAAGCCCAGAAGTCCGGACCTCCGCTGGCAAGAGAGCGGCCTGAAGACAGCGGAGGAGCCGGCCGAAGAACTGGAACACCGGGAGACCACACTCCGTCGGACTTTTCGCCTACAAAAGTCCGACGGACGTGCATTAGGCATGGAACTGCTGTAATTTTATTATTGATCTTTTTTCAATAAATTAAATTGTTTATTAATTTACCTTGTTTATCAATTTATTTTCAGCCCAGTAATTGATTCCCAGGACTTTTCTAATAATCTCAACCATCACAGGCGTCATAGGGCATTTTTTGGAGTAGCCCCCATTAACCCACTCCCTCTTTCAGTGCCCAGAAGAAGAATGAACGTGCATTCATTTTTTTTCCCCCATTAATAGGTGGGAGAGCATAGTCCATATCAAAACTCCATACGAAAACACAAGGCTGCACATCAAAACTTGTGCACACTAGTATACATTGTGTAGAGCAGAGAGTGGAGGTGCAATGCATTGTTACAGAACATCAGACTGTTCACAATTGTCACTCTTTTTGTTTTAACTTTATAGAGTTATAAAGGTTTCAACAAAATCTATGCACTGTGGTATGATGACATGCACGTCTGCATTTTCACGCAATGAAGCGCAAACCACCTCAACCTAGCGCCAAGATGGTGAGAACAGGGCATCTAGAAAACAATTGTTTTCATGCGTGCCTTTGTGCCTAGCCTATGTTGACCAATACAAACCCAAAACGCAGCTCAACTGATATTTTATGAACGAGCCCCTAGTTACAATATTTCAGGGGCTAAAAAAAAAACTGTTTTACAGAAGCAATCACTGTTTTTATAAAGGCTTTATTGATTTAAAGCTGTGGTCATTAACACAAGTGCTTAACTCACCACTTGTAAATGCAGTTTCACACGCAGACAAAATCCCACATTTTATAGTTTTTGCATGGCAAATCATGAAAAAGAAGCACCACCTTTATTTGTAAAAATATACTCAAACACCGAGAAATCATAAACTTGTAAAGTTGGCAGGACACCAGGCCCCAATAAAGATATGCCATACAGTAAGCGGATCCAGACAACATTCCACAGCAGACACAGGAGCCGAAGAGTTTGCAGGGATATATCCCCTTCCTCAGATCTCTGTATTGATGCCTGATGTTCTAGCGACTTTACAAGTTTATGGTTTTACTGTTTTTGCAAGTGTAATTATTTTTGATTTTACAAAAAAATGGTACCTAAGATAGTGCACAAGTCTAGTGCGCTCTCCTTGTCATTAAGAATTTGCCCTAATCTGAAGAAGAGAGCAGCAAAGCTTGAAGTGCATCTGGTTACCTACTGAATCACAAAGTCTGCAAGATGGTCTGCTACATGGCTGCTTCATGGTGACTTTGGTTTGTTGCACTTTAGCACTGAAGAGATGTCTTTCAACTTAAAAGTAATGGTAAGGTCTTGTTCTTTTCCCCCCAATAAAAACAAACATGTTATACTTACCTGTTCTGCCACAGTGGATTTGCACAGAGCAGCCGTGATCCTCCTCCTTTCGGGTCCCTGGCTGGTGCTCCTGCCCCCTCCCTCCTGTTCAGTGCCCTCACAGCAAGCAGCTTGCTATGGGGGGCACCCAAGTCGAGTCACAGCTCCCTGTGTCCAGACACGGAGCCCCAAACCTGCCATCTCTCCCAATTGGATAGCTGAGTGATTGACCGCAGCAGCAGCCAATGGCAAAGAATGCATTAAGGTGAAAAACCTTGAGTGTTTACAACCCCTTTAACCACTTCAGCCCCAGAAGGATTTACCCACTTCCTGACCAGGCCTTTTTTTTGCAATACGGCACTGCGTCGCTTTAACTGACAATTGCGTGGTCCTGCGACGCTGTACCCAAACAAAACTGATGTCCTCCTTTTTCCACAAATAGAGCTTTTTTTTTGGTGCCATTTGATCAACTCTGCAGTTTAAATAAAAATCGCAATAGGCGTATATTGATTGGTTTGCACATAAGTTATCACGTCTATAACCTATGCGGTAGATTTAGGACTTTTATTTCTTTTTTACTGGTATTGGCGGTGATTTGCGATTTTTAGTGGGACTGCGAGATTGCGGCTGACAAATCTGACCCCAAATGACACTTTTTCGGGACCAGTGACATTATTACATTAGTCAGTGCTATAAAAATGCACTGATCAATGTATAAATGACACTGGCAGGGAAGGGGTTAACACTAGGGGGTGATCAAGGGGGTTAACTGTGTTCCCTGGGTGTGATCTAACTGTAGGGGGATGCGCTGCCTGGAACACCACAGAGATCACCATTCCCAATGACTGGGAACAGCAGATCTCCATCATGTCCCCTGTGAAAACGGGGATCCGCCTCATTTACATAGGCAGATCCCCATTCTGCCTCTGTATACCGCGATTGCGAGTCGCCGGCGGACTTAGAGTCCGCCGAACCAGTGGGCGAGCGCCGCTATATCACATGCACGGACCGACATACACCTATTGCGATTTGCACTATCCAGCCACCTTGCCGCAGTATAACTGCGGCGGGTGGTCGGGAAGCAGTTAAGCATGTATTGCAATGTGAGTGAACTAAAAAACTGGAGTTAGACTTACCGGTAACTCCTTTTCCAGTGGTCTTCCAGGACAGCCCTTGAGAGATGGAGTCCCTCCCATCGACCCAGGAAACACATTGCCAAAACAGTTCAAAAGGCGGTCCCTCAGGTCCCTGGTCAGTCATTCACCAAGAACCGAAGGATGGAACTGCAAAAAACATGACCATAACAGGTAATAATGTTAGTACATTCACATAATCAAAAAAGGGTGGGATCGTGCTGTCCTGGAAGACCACTGGAAAAGGAGTTACCGGTAAGTCTAACTCCAGTTTTCCCCAGTTGTCTTCCAGGACAGCCCTTGAGAGGATCCCCAAGTACTCACCAGATTAGGGGGGGGGACCACGGCTTGGAGAACTTTTCTCCCAAAAGCCTGATCCTGACTGGACATTAAGTCCAGTCGATAATGCCTTGTAAAGGTGGAAAAGCTTGACCACGTGGCTGCTTTACATATTTGCTCCGGGGTGGCACCAGCTCTTTCTGCCCAGGATGCTGATAATGCCCTTGTGGAGTGGGCTTTAATACCCCCAGGAGGATCTTTGTTTACTGTCTTATAGCCCTCTGCTATAGCTAGCCTAATCCACCTAGCTATGGTGACTTTAGAAGCTTTTTGCCCCTTACGTTGTCTGGAAAAAAGAACAAAAAGTGAATCTGAGATTCTAAATGGATTGGTTACCCTAAGATACTCTAGGATACACCTTCTCACATCTAATAAATGAAAACGCCTTTCTTTCTCGTTTGAAGCCTTTTGACAGAAAGAAGGGAGGACAATATCTTGTGATCTATGGAAATTAGATGCCACCTTTGGTAAGAACCCAGGGTCTGTCTTTAGGATGACTCTGTCTTCCAGAATCTGGAGGAAAGGCTCTCTGACAGAGAGAGCTTGGATTTCACTAACTCTGCGTGCTGAAGTGATTGCCACAAGCAGTACTGTCTTGAAAGTGACTAGTCTTAGAGAGGCCTCTGAGATAGGTTCAAAAGGTGACCCCAAAAATGCCCTTAGAACAACTGACAGATCCCAGGATGGGGCTATGTTAAGTCTAACAGGTTTGCGTCTGGAGATTGCTTTACAGAACCTAGCAATAAAAGGATCTTCCTGCAACCTTTTCTCTAAGTACACACTTAAGGCCGCTATCTGGACCTTAATAGTACTAGGAGTTAGCCCTTTATCTATCCCTTCCTGGAGAAACTGCAGGATATTTGCTGTATCCGTATTTACCTCCCCTCGGCTGTTCAACCAGCTGTTAAATTTTCTCCAGACCTTCCTGTAAATGGCCTGAGTGACAGGTTTTCTACTTTGTAGCAGGGTCTGAATCACCCTGTCAGACAGGCCCTTGCTCCTCAAAATTTCCTCCTCAGTAACCACGCTGAGAGGTTCAGCATGGATACTTGTGGATGAAAGAGAGGTCCCTGCGACAGAAGGTCTGGTCTGTAGGGAAGCCTCAGAGGAGGTTGGTCTGTCAACTGTAGCAACGTTGTGAACCATGGTCTCTTGGGCCAAAACGGTGCCACTAAGATTAGACACGTTTCCTCTACTAGAAATTTCGCTAAAACTCTTGGGATGAGGTGAAGCGGAGGAAACGCATACGCTAAACTGAAGTTCCATGGGGTCTGTAAGGCGTCTACTGCCCAGGGCTGATCTCCTGGGTGTAGCGAGCAAAAATTTGGAACTTTTGCATTCACCTTGCTTGCAAACAGGTCCACTACTGGTTTTCCCCAGTAAGCTGCTATATATTTGAACACCTCTGGGTGTAGAGACCATTCTTGATTCGACACTTGTTGTCGACTCAAGAAATCTGCCGTGTTGTTGAGCTCCCCTTTCAGGTGAACTGCAGAGATGGAAGCCAGATTGGATTCTGCCCATAGAAACATGCGATTGGCCACCAGCATTAGACGACGACTTCTGTTGCCCCCTTGCTTGTTTATGTACGCTACAGCCGTCATATTGTCTGAACGGACCTGTAGATGATGACCCTGTATTGCATTCTGAAAGAATAACAGAGCCCTGAGGACCGCTGTTAGCTCTTTCCAATTGGACGAGAGGAGTTTCTCCTCTGGCGTCCACCTGCCTTGTGCCCAATCTGAGTTGAGGTGGGCTCCCCACCCCCAGCTGCTCGCATCCGTAGTTAGTATGGACGTGATGGGAGAGATCCAGAGAACCCCTTTGTTCAAATTCTGAGTCTTTCCACCACCAGAGGGAGCGTTTTACTCTCGTGGGGATTGAAACCTCTTCTTCCGGATCCCTGTCCTTTAATTTTTCCAACAGAAAACTTTGAAGGTCTCTTTGGTGGAACCTGGCCCATTGTACAGCTGGAATGGCCGCTGTCATCAGTCCTAAGACCGACATCACCTCCCTCACTGTACACTTGGCGCTGCTTTGAAGAAAAGACATTCTGTGGCGTAAATTCAATATCTTCTCTTCTGGCAGAACTATCCTCTGCTCTACTGACAGGATCTTGTACCCCAAATACAAAATTTCCTGTGTTGGGGTAGTCTTGGACTTTTCTAGACCGACTATCCACCCCAGCTGCCTCAGGTTGAACTGAGTCAACTCTAGGTCCCGACGAAGTTGTTTCTCCGAATGGGCCGTGAGAAGTAAGTCGTCTAGATATGGGATAATCGTGACTGACTGTAGTCTTAACGGAACTAATGCCTCCCCGAGAACTTTGGTAAAGATTCTCGGGGAGGACGACAGTCCGAAAGGGAGTGCTCTGCACTGGAAATGATAAACCTTGGTGTCCATCTGAATCGCCATCCGAAGAAATTTCTGGCATTCCTTCCTTATTGGGATATGCAGATAGGCGTCCCTTAAATCCAGGGTAGCCATGAACACCTCTTTTTGGAGTAGATTCCTTATTGAGTAAATAGACTCCATCCGGAATTTTTTGTATCGGATGGAGCGGTTCAGAGGTCGGAGGTTCATTATTAGTCTGAATCTCCCGGACGGCTTTTTTACTACAAAAATGTGCGAGTAAAAACCGCCCCCCTGTTCCTGAATAGGGACTGGCGTCAATACCTCTTGATCCACCATTTCCCCTATTAACAGAGGCAAGGCCCTGGCCTTCTGAGTGTCTTGGAAGCTTTGTCACAAGAAACTTTGAGGGTGGATCGCTGTGAAACTCCAGCGCATACCCCCTTTTTATAATGTTCAAGACAAACTCGTTTGAGGTTGTCTTTTCCCACTGTGGGAGAAAGTTCATCAATCTTCCTCCCACCGGGACCCTGATGTCACTGGGGTTTGGGGTTTGAATTGGGGCGGTTAAAAAGTATGCCCCCTTTTCCTTTCCCTTTTTGTCCTGTCCAATGCTTTTTGGGCTTGAACTCCTTCTCTGACTTAGAGGGTTCTTTTGAGGGACGAAAAAACTTTCTTTGAAAATTTTTCTTTTTAATGGGAAAGGTTTTCTTTTTATCCGCCATTCTTTCCAAGGCGGTATCAAGTTCAGGCCCGAAGACTAAGTCTCCTGTAAAGGGGACACTGCACAAACGTGTTTTAGACGCCGTGTCTCCCCCCCAAGTTTTCATCCAGACTGACCTCCTAGCTGCGACCGAAAGCGCTGCTGTTTTAGCCGTAAATTTAATGGCATCAGTGGAGGCGTCAGAGATGAAACTTGTCGCCTTAAAAAGCATAGGGAAGGTTTTTAAGATCTCCCCCCTAGGCGTGCCTGCCTTTAGATGTTCTTCTAGTTGGGCTAACCAGAACTCTAGGTTCCTGGCTACACAAGAAGTGGCCAGAGCTGGTTTTAAACCTGCCATAGAAGCATCCCAGGCCCTCTTTAAGACTATGTCTGTTTTCCTGTCCATGGGGTCCTTTAAATGACCCATATCCTCAAAGGCAAGGTCAGACTGCTTGGAGACTTTGGACAGGGGGGCGTCTAGTTTAGGATTTTTATTCCAGACCGCCTCTGGGCTCTCGTCAAAGGGGAATCTCCTTTTTAGGGAATTTGGGAAGAAGACCTTTTTATCTGGCTCGGCCCATTCCTTGCGGACAAGGTCAGAAAGCACATTATGTATAGGGAATACCTTAGCTTTCTTTTTCCCCAGAGCCTCATACATTTTATCATGTCTGGTCAATTGAGTTTCTTCCTCATCAATTTCCAGCGTATCATAAATGGCGCTCAACAGCTCGTCTACATCCTCCAGAGACAGCTTGTATTTTGCGACTTTGTTAGCTACAGCCTGATCCTCATCTGAATCTGCGTCAGAGGATTCAGGGCTAACTAACACGGGGCTATGCTCCCTGATTGTACGGGGCTCCCCAGAGCTGGGTGTTGTAAGGCATGGTGAGGAGGGAATCGCAGCTGCTTTACTGGTGGAAGCAGACGTGCCTACATCTGCGATTAACTCGGAGAGATTTAAAGGTTGATGCCATCTCATCTTTAAAGGAGCCAAGGAATCTTGCCAAAGGAGAGTCTGCCTCTGTTTTAAGTAAGCCTGCAATACATTGCTTGCATAGGGCTTTGTTAGAGCCTGAGGACAACTTATTTCCACAGTTAGGGCATTTTTTAGCATCAGGAACCCCTAAAACTCTAAAAACACCTGTGCTGCAACCACCACTGCATCCACCCGGGACTGTGAGGAAACCACCACCATGGGGTACTACAAATCCCAGCCTTACAACAAAAAACCCCAGAAAAAACCACAGTAAGGGCTTGCCCAGCAGCCTACCTGGGTTTGGCTGGTGCCTGCCTCCACCGGAGTGTCCTGGGAAGTAGCCTCCATGGTCCCCCTCACGCTCCGTGTCCCGCCGCTAGTCCGGTATAGCTGGACGCTGGTCGGAACTGCAGGCCTCAGCGTGGGCCTTCCCCTCCTCCTTGTGCCTGTAGAGACCCGGAACCGGAAGTCTCGGCACACAGGATGACGCGGTTCCGCCGGAAATGACGCTCGGCGTCTCCGACCCCCACCGCTGTGTATAGCAAGGAGCTGTGATGGAAGAATCCATCTGCACCGCTCCTGGGGGAACCTGCGCCAACCTGTCCCTGGCACACCTTGGCACTGGAAGGAGGGGGGTAACGGGTCGGCTCCTAATCAGCTGGACGGTACCCGAGCCCCAAATTGAAAAGGTAGGACTAGATTGGAGCCGCTGGATAGGACCCGGTCCCCCTGTGCGGCTCCGCTCCCCTCAGGCAGCCCCTGAGAGATAGAGTCCTTCTCTGGTTCCTGGCAACATGTTCCTCCGACGGAGGAAACACAAATGACTGACCAGGGACCTGAGGGACCGCCTTTTGAACTGTTTTGGCAATGTGTTTCCTGGGTCGATGGGAGGGACTCCATCTCTCAAGGGCTGTCCTGGAAGACAACTGGGGAAATACCTGTTTTTCATTGCAAAGTTTGCTGGAAAGGAAGTATAGCAGTGTGCAGAGGGTCCATCCAGACAGTTCCAAAATTGCATGACAAGTCGCTCCCCATTGTTGGCAATGGAACTGTTCATGTTGCAGCGATTATGAAAAAGGTTCCAGCACCACTTAACGATTTCATTGCGACTTGCATAGACTTAAAACGAAGTCGCAATGAAATCAGCAGTACAAATCGCATTTATGTATGGCTTTGAAATCATGCTGAAGCGGCTCAATTTCAAAGTCGCACCGGTGTGAACAGGGGCTCCAATCTATTTATGGGTTATAAGCAACTGCACCATAACCATCTGGATTTATATCAAAGGACAATCAACTAAGTTGGAACTTTTTTGTTCTTTGCAGTGCAGCACACAGAATGTGTGCAGATTCCAGCATGTCTACGGAGGGTATTTAGAGAATGTCATTTCACCAACAAGCCACTCTTAAAGTGTTTGTTAACCTAATAAAAAAATAAATGAATTCTGCTCCCTTAAAGCATGTTATACAGCACCGTTATTGTGCTATGTAATTTGGCGCCCTGTAATACCTGGCTGATCCTGCCTGCCCCTTTGTAAACTGACCACGGTGTATCATGGCTGCGGAGCCCCGACACCGTGGTCAGCTTATATGCCTCCGTCATCCGCGTGTTCTGTCACCTGAACCCAGAGCTGGAATAATTAATTAGTGAATTTATAGATCTGCCTGAAGTTCACCTTTGAAGCGAATTAGTGCAATCTCCATTAAAAACAAAACAGAAAACCACATCATTCTTTTGCTACCCTAAGCAAGGGAAACACCCAAAGTATGGATAAGAAATCACCCGATGGGACAGTGCTGGGGTTTAACTCCCCGCTTACAAATAGGAGCAGGGAAACCATGAGCCCGAAGCAAGCCCCATCTTACACAGGGCTGCTTTCTCTCAATTCCCACAGCTACATGAAGTGACAGAGGTGCAAAAAAAAAAGGGGGGGGGGGGGAGAAGAAGGGGGGGGGGGGGGGATTAAGTGAAACCATCTTTCCTCTATGGGCAAAGCAGAGGTTCACTTTAAAAAATAGTAAAGGTCTGCCTTTTTATCCTGCTTGGGATTTTTCACAACCTAGAGCAATGTATCAAAAATGTTTCAAATTATATTTAAGGAGTGCCCTTTGCCTGGCATTGTTGCTACCATTCTTATCTATATTAGATATACACTACACTATTCAGATACTGCAGCAGCAACAAAGTACGATGAGTCATATTTACCTTCAATACAGTGTCTAAAAACAGAAAAACATCATTCATTGTTCTCTAACTGGTCTTCATAGTAGTTCTAGTTTCCTAATTCTCTAAAAACTGAGGCCATGCTGATATAGTAAAGTCTACCATAAATTCAAAAAAAAAAAAAGACACTACAAGAAACATTGCTCATAGAAACATACCTTATGTAACATCTCCGCAAGTTCTACACACAAAGCAATGACATCCCTACTAGCAGAATAATCATTCAGACGTGTGAACAGATACCTGTGGATACAAGTGTGAAAAGAAATAATATACTAAGCATCTACATTATTGCGCTGCATGACTTATTTAAATCGTGATAAACTCTCAGATACTTTACAGCAAGCCCAGGTTAATGTGGTTCAAAATCAAAAAACTTTATCTTAATGCATTCTTTGCTTTAATGTCTAAGCCCCCACCCCTAAACACTTACCCGACTCCTTACACTGCTCCAGCTCACAAGAGACACAGGTTGCAGTGGGAGCCATAGACACCTGCTACTGTCCATCAGACGTCTGTGAGGAGGGAACAGGGGGTGTGACTTACTGGCACTGAGTGTGTCTATGGATGCACACAGCCCATCACAGGAGTGTGCCAGCAGGCATACCCCCTTAGCACATGGCCTGCTGAGGGGGCACCTGGGAGGAAGGAGGAGCAGACAGCCCTGGTGGGGAACTCCAGAAAAGGAGGCAAGAGACCATTCTGTGCAATATCAGTATAACATCTTTTTTATTTTAAAAGAATAACAAAAAGGAGATACCGACGTGAAATGAAGAAAAAACAAAAAAAAATATTACCTTTACCATTATTGACCCCTGAAAATGTTAGCTGCTTAGCCATTAGAAAAAGTCAAAAATCTTTAACTGCATATCTGTTCCAAGTCAGAGTCTCAAAATACTGAACTGCGAGAGCCGGAGCAGCAGTAAACAAATGGTAGTTTCAATTTTAGTTAATGTCCACTCAATCTAAATATTCTATTACATCATTTTCTCTGGGTTCAGTTTCATCCACCTATATGTTTTGGGTTCAAGAAGCCATGTAAAAAAAAAAAAAAAAAATTGTGCATGGTTATAGTATGCAGTATTTTAGCTTTTCGTCACTTAATTTTCTCTGGTTTACTTCAATAAATGGGCACCACCGACTATAGTTTCATGGTTAAATAAAAAAAAAAAAAAAAAAAGTACCAGAGCTAACTTCTGTAACACACAAAAACATTAGTAGCACAAGTCAATTAATGGAAGACTTTAAAGAGGTTGTAAAGGTTCGCGTTTTTTCACCTTAATTTATCCTATGCATTAAGGTGAAAAAACATCCGACAATATCGCCCCCCCCCCCCCCTTGGCTCACGCTGCTGTCAATCACATCCAATGACGCGGCGCACCGGGGGGGCAGCACCGAGTGATACAGTGATCGGCTATAGCCGCCGGCTGTATCACGGGAGCGCGCCCGCAAGAACTCACCACCATGCGAGAGCTCGCATGAAGGCGATTAGTTCTTGCGGGGAGGAGCTGAGACAGCCGCCGAGGGACCCCAGGAGACCAGGTTCGGGGCACTCTGTGCAAAACAAGCTGCACAGTAGAGGTAAAGTATAATATGTTTGTTATTTAAAAAAAAAAAAAAAATTCCTTTACAACCCCTTTAATGTTAACAAGGAAAATGTCTACTTTTAAATTACCAGATTATCGCTACACACAGTTGTACTTGAATAGTGAGGTACCTGTTAAGCCAGGAGAAGAGGCCTCGTGCTGCAGCCACAATATCTATGATGGAGGCGAGCTGTTTGTGAGTAGGTAACAGAGTAGGTGGTTGAGCGACTGATGAGGCTCTCTTCAGGGTAATGATGTGTGAGCATAACAACTGAGCAACTCTATGCAGCTTATCGGTAAGAGAGCGCAGGCTTTCTCTGTGCAGGTCATAATGCTAAAAGGATACAATTAAAAAATGACACTCAATAGATAGAAAACTTTTACAGCTTATCAATTTAGAGTGAACAGTAAAAATGATTTTCCATTTACATTTTTAGCCACTTTTTTGATTTAGTTAAAAAGAGATCTAAACCCAATCACCAACATGTAGTGCAACTCACCATCCCTTAAAGTAGAACTAAAGGCACTTTATCCATAGTAAAAAGGAAGAAAGGGTTATAACACCCATCAGCTTTCTTTGCCATCTGTGTCCCAATGGGAGGATTTCCCTTCACTTCTGGTCCCATAACCAAAACAAGAAGGCAGAGGAAATCCTTCCAAAGTTTATGTGTTATTGTATTATTGTTCTCATGTCAACCAAAATTTTGACACTATTCTTTTACTTTTGATTTCGGTCCATATGCACAATGGGCATTTGCCTAGCTCCAATGAACGCCTTTTCTCCTGGCAGGACAAAAGTAGCCTAACAAAAAAATGCACCTAAAGCCATGTTTTGCACACTTTTAGGTGCGTTTATGTGCATCAAGCTTTGGGCATTCAATAATTCCATTGGCTAAAAATGAAAAAGTGTAGCACTCAGCTTCTGAACCCATTTTTTTTTGCGTTCCAACGCAAAAGCCTATAATCTCAACTGCCTAGAAATGACTATAAACAACCCTGTGTACATGTACTGATAACAGAGGAGAGTTCAAGAGCAGTTGAAAAAAAATGCCCAACTGCTCCTAAACGTCCGTTTATCAGCAGCAGTGTACATGAGGCCTTAGTTATACCTTAAATGTGGTGGCTGCATTAGTTTCTTTCACCTGATGTGCCAGCCAGTAACATACTTTCTGGCTTAAAGCGGTAGTAAAGTCTCTTTTACAATATAAAATAATGTGCCCCCCTGCAGGTTTAAGCCATAATGCACTGGTATGTACCGCATACTAGTACATTATGACAGACTTGCTTACAAACAGAGTCCTACAGCAATGCGCTGTCAGGGCTCTCCCTGGTCCGCAGCACTTCTATCTTCACCCAGTCTTCGTTCCGGGTTCCACTTGCTTGGCCGGGCCGATGTGACATCACTCCAGCACATGCGCATGGGAATAACATCACTGCAGCACGCACATTGGGCCGTAAATGTGGTCTGAGCTGCACATGTGCAACTCAGATCGCATTACCCATTGACAAGCAAGGGGGACATGTATGACAGAAGAGACCTCTAGGGTCTCTTCTATTATAAAAAGCGTGATTGTCAGCGGATTTGAACAACTCTGACTTTACTACCACTTTAAGCATGTCTCCACTCTGGATGTACAAAGACAGACACTTTGCTTTGTAAATCTGGGGAGATAGTGTTAGAGTCACTAGCAGATTTAGATGGACTTGGCCAACAATTTAAAAGCTGAATTTCAGCTAACATTTTAAAGCAGTTGCAATTTTTTTTTTTTCCTTTTGGGTAAAGGTTTTACATAAATAGATTACAAGCTGATTAATGTAGGTACCCCCGTAATTTATAAATTTAAACGTAACCACCTATCCTTTACAGCCAAGGAAGCTGCCCCATCTTGGCCTCTATTTGATCTGCAGTCATGGTGCTACACATGTGATCAGTTATGACACCAGCCATGACAGTTATTAGTCATTGCATGTTTTAAATGTAACGGTTTTAAAAATCAGTTAAATCAATGGGTTTAGTTCCACTTTAAAATGGATTGTCACCACACTCTTAGCTGCCACTTCCTCTGACACGGTGTGTCAGTTTGTGAATAAAACATGGTACTCGTTTCTTTTTTTGAATAAATAGAAGTCTATACAGACTCCTATCCATTCATATACGGTGCAGCTCAGGCTGCAGGCAAAAGGGACTGACAGTCCCTTTCTCAGTTTAAAAAATAAGGCATTAGAGGTCTGTTTAGAAGACCCCGGATGTCTCTCCAAACCCCCCCTCCAAAAAGTAAAAAAAATAAAAATAAATATTTATAATAAAACATAGTAAGGATTAATTTAGACACGAGTCTAAATCTCCCTAGCCTCTGAAGCCTAACCCACATTCGGATTGTGCTCTAGTGGCTGATAGGTGGTGAGGAAGCAATGCAATGCCGTCTTACTGCCTGTTTTAACCCCATTTTATATAAAAATGCACCACAACCGAATGCATTGCATGAGGTCGCGAGCCGTTTGGGGCGTTTCCCCGTTGACATGATTGTGTAGTGTTCGGCGGATAGCATCACCACAAGTTGAGTCAAGTTTGTCGCAGGAGCAAAGCATCACAGAATCAGCACCCTGTCCACTGCCTATTGCAGCTGGGGGGGGGGGCTTTTGGCAGGCGGCAAAAAATGCGCGGTTGAGTTGCATTTTTGATTCTTAGATAAGGTGGCTTTATTCCTTTGATTTTCACCTGGTGATTCAGCCAGTATGTGTTATTTTTCGTAGGATAATAGTCACGTGACCATGACGAACACACGTCGGAACGTACAGGCACCAGAAGGGACGTCGGCAAGCTCGCTGCTCGTTTTGTTTTGCACTTACATTCATTTTTAATGTGAGTAGTACTCTGACTACGTTTACGGTTTCTAAAAAAATAACTTTAAAACTACTACACTATCGAGCACCCCCCTGTTCTCCCTTTTATACTACTGCGTGCCCATCAATGAGGCTTATTGAATCAGTCACGTTTGGCAGAGGGATATTGGCTATATAGGCGGACACACACCAGCAGATCCGGAAAAGTCCGATCAAGAGGTCGCTGGATACCCAGGATCTATAGGGAGCACATCTGTTACCCACAAAGACATATTCACACACTGTTACCTTACAGCAGTAAGGTAAGGGGACACCCATATATTACACTGAAGACGGGAAGTCACCATTCATCTGCACTTTATATAAAAGAGAGCAATCACCAGTTTTTTTAAGCACTGTATTCTGTATTAGGGCTGAAACAACTAATCGATTAATCGACAACTAATCGATTATGAAATTAATCGATTACTATCTTCATAATCGATTAATCGGCCAGTAACATAATGGGGTTAAAAATAATAAAATTAGCCCTTTATAGTACAAAAAAGAGCAAATAATCGCTACTGTAAATATTGCTTTCACAGTTCTACAGTAAAAAAATGAGCCCCTTACAGTAGCGATTATTTGCTTTTTTGTACTATAAAGGGCTCATTTTAGTTTTTTTTTTTTTTAACCCCATTATGTTACTAAACGTGTTAGACCTGGTTCACATCTTTGTGTTTTTTGGTGCTTTTTGCAGAAACACACTACAGTTCATTTAACATGGTTTTCTATGGGACACGTTCACATCTATGCTTTTTTTCAGCTGCTGCGTATTTGGAAAGGGTCAAGGACTTTTTTTTGTTTTAATGCAAAACGGTGCTTTTTTGGTTCAATATACTTCAATGGAGAAGCTGCAGAAAAGCATGTAATGCATTTTTGCAGCAATTTGTATTTTTTAATCTGCCCAACAACAAATTGGCCAAAAAACTGTATTTCTCTTCTAATAGTGTATACAGTATATCTCCTCTAATAGTGTATATACAGTATATCTCTTCTGTCTGTTATTCTCAGAGTGGATTCAATATTTTGCTCCCTAACCATATAGTTGGTTGTTTATATTTACCACTGCATAGAGATATTTAAGAATAAATTGCTTTTTTTTAAAACTTTACATATTAACTAAATTATACAGCACACTTTTTTTAAGGTTATTAACCGATTAATCGATTAATCGAAACAATAAATCGACCAACTAATCGATTATGAAAATAATCGTTAGTTGCAGCCCTATTCTGTATACATCACGTATTGCACTGAAGATAAGACGTCACCATTTATCCTGTACTTTATACAAGTAAAAGTGATCACCAATTTGTCAGCACTTTAGCTTGCTTGTTTGCACTGTATACAAAGAAGACTTTGCATGCACACAGCCGTTTATTGATTCCCTGTGATCCTTACTGTTTTTACAGTACTTAAGAAGAAAAGGACATTATATGATATATTACACTTTATTGTATGCCATTGGACGTTCATCAGTAATCAGGGATTTTTGCTGTCGATCTGTTACAGAAATCTTTTTTTAGCTTATCATTGGGACTTTTGCACTTTGTCACTTAATCTGTGATTTGTCTACCACATTATATGCACACTTGCATTTTGTATAATTTAAGTATATTTATTACAGCGCAGCACTATTTTCTATTTTAAGTGTTATTTTTCAACTTACTTTAATCACTTGCTGCCCAACATACATATATAAATGTCCTGGGCAGCAAGTGGTATACCAAGTTCATAGCTAGATCCTGGTACCTTTTTTTTTGTTTTTAGAGCCGGCATGCAGAGCTCTATAAAAATGATCGGAGGGGCTGAACAGCTGCCTGATAACCTTTACAGTGCTCAGAAGGATCTCCCACTGCAATTTCCAGGCTCTCTTGATCCACTGGGGAGCCCAGGATCGATGTAAACAGATAAGTGAAGATGGAGGCATATCCATTCCCTGATCTCATCTGCAACAAATGAAGCCAGAAGCGAGGAGGAATTTGTCACTTCCAGTTTAAAGCCCGATACACACTAACAGGTTTTTTTCTGTTCAACCCAGTGGGCTGAACGAAAAAAAAAAAAAAAAAAAAACTGGAGGAGCATGGGAGTAGATCCTGTACTAACAATCTGATGTTAGTACATCGATCTCCCCGCTGAGGGGACGTCCCCCCTGCTAATTGGATGCCGGTCGGCAGATCTTTTTCGGTCGACAGAAGCCGGACATTTGGCCGGCTTTTGTCAGACCGGCTACCGTACAAACGGGCTGATACCGGCTGATATTCGGCCCGTGTGTACTTGGCCCGAATTGCTGTCATTCCCAGGCCAGTACAGCCAGTGAAACATCTGCTTAAACATGATTTGCGTTTGATCAGATGCTTTGAAGGCCAAGGGAGATATCAGGGTTCATTAGGCCCCAACGTCTTAAAGCGGCGTTCCACACAAAAATGGAACTTCCGCTTTTCGGAACCCTCCCCCCCTCCGGTGTCACATTTGGCACCTTTCAGGGGGGAGGGGGGTGCAGATACCTGTCTAAGACAGGTATTTGCACCCACTACCGGCATAGACTCCCATGGGAGTCTATGCCTCTTCCTGTCAGTCCGCGCTGTCTCCTGGGAAACACACAGCTCCCAGGAGATAGCAGGGACCAGTTACGAAGCGCAGCGCGACTCGCGCATGCGCAGTAGGGAACCAGGAAGTGAAGCCGCAACGCTTCACTTCCCTATTCCCTCACCTAGGATGGCGACGGCAGCTGCCGAGAACCGAGCGGGTTCTCGGCATCGCCTGCCGACATCGCTGGACCCTGGGACAGGTAAGTGGCCGTGTATTAAAAGTCAGCAGCTGCAGTATTTGTAGCTGCTGGCTTTTAATATTTTTTTTTTTGGGCGGTTTAGGTGGACCCCCGCTTTAATAAAAAAAAAAAAAAAAAAAAGTATGTCACTTCCCAAAGCTATGAAAAAAAATAAAATAAAGAAAAACACCCCTGTACTCGCACACAAAACGCGCATGCAAGTCCGGCGGCTTTGCACCACACGTGAGGTATAGCCACCATAGTCGGAGTAAGAGCACTCCTGTAAAATCTTTTAAAGAGTCGCCTATGGACAATTTCAGGTACCATAGTTTGTTGCCATTTCACAAGCATGCGCAAGTTTTGCTATGTAAGGTTCTGAAAAAAAAAAAAAAAAAAAAAAAAAAAAAAAAAAACACGACACACAACAGGAATTATATTGTGTTTGTGTGCACTCAATTTTAATTAAATGTACAGCATGTTTCTTGAAAATTTGCGTTTGATAAACGAGTAACATAAAAAGTTGACATTATATTAAAAGGTTATCAGCTAGTATTTCTAGCTGCTAACTTTAATTTTTTTTTTTTCAAGGCTGGAACTCCGCTTCAAGCATTCACTAGCAAATGAAGATGAAGGCTCTATTTGTAGGGATGCACCCATATATCAGCTGAAAATAGTGTTATCTGCATTTTGGCAAATCGGGGGGGGGGGGGGGGGGTGCCGATAATGGGCACCGAAAAACGCAACACGGGTGCGTTTTTAATGGGGAGGTGGATTTAAAGTAATGCATTTTTCATGAGCTTTTCTTGCTCTTTAATGCAAAAGCACTTCAAAAAATATTAAATTAAAAAAAAAGTCAAGTATAATACATTATGTAAAACACACTCACCAGTCACTTTATTGGGTACACCTGTTCAATTGATTGGTAACAAAAAGTGCTAATCAGCCAATCACATGGCAGCAACTCAGTGCATTTAGGCATCTAGACGTGGTGAAGACGAGTTGCTGAAGTTCAAACCGAGTATCAGAATGGGGAAATAAAAGGGGATTTAAGTGACCTTGAATGTAGAATGGTTGTTGGTGCCAGATGGGCTGGTCTGGGCATTTCAAAAACTGCTGATCTACTGGGATTTTCACGCACAACCATCTCTAGGGTTTACAGAGAATGGTTCGAAAAAGTAAAAATATATAGAGAGCGGAAGTTGCGTGGATGAAAATGCCTTGTTGATGTCAGAGAGGAGAATGGGCAGACTGGTTTAAGATGATAAAATGGCAACATTAACTCAAATAACCACTTGTTACAACCAAGGTATGCAGAATACTATCTCTGAACATACAAACACATAGAACCTCAAGTCCTGGTTTACATATACGCGATGCGGGAACCAGTGCGGGTTCCCACATCGCATGTCACCTGCCAGCGGTTCACACCGACAAAACCATCAATAAAAACAGGCACAAGGTATTTTATTTGCAGCATAAAATATGTGTTTGTGATACTTTTAGTTTAGCACAATCAGCACTATTCAGTTCACTGAGGTCGATTTGGTTAGTGTGTGCACATATTGGCAGAAGCATATGTTTGTTAGGTCTCTAGCGCCCCCTATTATACACTATTGCTTGTTTGATTGTTCTATTCAAACTAAGGGGAGCAGCTTGTACTTACGGTTTTTTTGAGTGTGTGGTTTTACACTTACCAATTTATTTTTTTATTTTTTACCAAAGGCGCGGAAGTATTGTTTATTTATCACAAGGTATATTGTGGCAGGGGAAAAAAAAAAAGAAAAGGTGGACACGTTTCACACGATTAGTACGTGCTTTGTCAAAACCGTATTGGACACAATCACCATACACACATATATACAAAATAGCACAGGTGTAACGGATGAGGTCCGATGATATCAATCAGCTGTTCCCACTTGAAAAGGAGAGCAAACCATTTCTGGTGCTACCATTCCTCCATGAGATAAATAAAAACAGCAAAATCTGAAAAAACTGAAACATAATAATAATAATAATAATAATAATAATAATAAATTACAAAAGAGAAAAACAAGATAAGGGTGTGTACATCCTGCTAAAAGAAAAACAGAGCCCACATCCTGGAAATTCTATATAATTACACAAAATAATATTTTTTTCTTTTCCAAAACATTAATAAAAAATAAAAAGGTGAAAAACTACTGTCTCACAGGTGGAAACCTACACACCACTACAGGTGATGGTGAAATTAATGCCTCTTCCATATTCAACACGAAAAAATGTAAAAACATATATAATCAAAATGCCTGTATGAAGGATATACCGGTATACAAATAATTACTACATTACATTTTTACTTTACTGTTCAAAAACCCAAAAGGCAACCTATATAATGTGGAAGAAAGGCAAAAATCACAAGTTCATATGTGGCATGATAAAAAACAAGAAAAGGAAAACTAACCTAGATCATAAAAGCGAGTCAAATCCCACTCCAAAAAGTTTAAACCTCCTGGAATCCTCATTTTGAAGGGAAAATATCCAAAAAAACTTCTCTTTTTACAGAAACTTCTAAAGTTGTCTTCACCTCTCCTGCGGGTGACAACACTTTCAATTCCTTGTATTTGTAATAAGGTGGTGTCACCTCCATGAAGCTCATTAAAATGCCTAGCAAAACTAGTACAGTGTTCTGTGTCATAAACATGATCGCATAGGCGATCTCGTAGCCTAGTAGTGCTACCCACATATTGGATTAGGGCTGAAACAACTAATCGATTAAATCGACAACTAATCGATTATGAAATTAATCGATTACTATTTTCATAATCGATTAATCGGCCTATAACATAATGGGGTTAAAAAAAAACTAAAATGAGCTCTTTATAGTACAAATAGAGCAAATAATCTCTACTGTAAATAAAGTAAATAAATAAGATTTAGTTGGTCTACCTGACCGTTGTTTGGTTTCAACAGAACCCCTCATTTTCCACTTCTTGATTAGAGTTTGAACACTGCTGATTGCCATTCTCAATTCCTTGGATATCTTTTTATATCCCTTTCCTGTTTTTTTTTACAGTTCAACTACCTTTTCCTGCAGATCCTTTGACAATTCAATTTTGACTCCACTAACAATTAGAAAATTGAACGAACGTTCTTAAAATGACATTTTTTGTCATTTGTCGGGGGAAGCCATTGTTTGTTTTTTTAAATAAAAAATAGATCTCCGAGTCTGATGATATTTACCAGATTCACCCTTTAATAGTATATACACAGTATACCTCCTCTAATAGTATATACACAGTATACCTCCTCTAATAGTATATACACAGTATACCTCCTCTAATAGTATATACACAGTATACCTCCTCTAATAGTATATACAGTATATCTCTCCTCTAATAGTATATACAGTATATCTCTCCTCTAATAGTATATACAGTATATCTCCTCTAATAGTATGTACAGAATATCTCTTCTGTCTGTTATTCTCAGAGTGGATTAGATATTTTGCTCCCTAACCATATAGTTGGCTACTTATATTCACCACTGCATAGAGATATTTAAGAATAAATCGCCTTTTTTTTAAACTTTACATATTAACTAAATTATACACCACACTTCTTTTTAAGGTTATTAACCGATTAATCGAAACAATAATCGGCCAACTAATCGATTATGACAATAATCGTTAGTTGCAGCCCTATATTGGATCGCACATTTTTAACAAGTAATCAAATAGACCACATTTCTAGTGTTGCAATTATTGAAGCTCTTGAATTTAAAAGATCTACCATTCGATGTGGAGCGAAATTAATCACTTTTTCAGACCCGAGAACAGCATGAATAACGGTCAGCACCGCGCTTATATGTTCCCACAAAATCTAGCCACGTTCTGGTTTGTTTACTGAACTCACTAGGAGACAGGGAATTTGCCAATGTCAGTGCCCACCGTGAGACAGATTTTATCCCCCCCCCCAAACAAAATCTTGGCATAGCATTCCTCTTCATACAGAATGGGCACAGATTGTTCCACTATTTTTCTAATTTTATTATATTCCAAACTGTATGAAGTTGAAAACATAGGAGTTTTACTAGATGTAGATTCTCGTTTTTTGTCCTGTAGCAACCTCTCCCTAGGGGTATGTTCTGCCGTCTCAATTGCCCCATTTACAATGTTGGGCTGATAGCCCCTATCAAGGAACCTAGAGCGCATCCTATCTTTCTCCTATTGGAAATCTCCCTCCTTACTGCAGATCCTGCGCACCCTAAGAAATTGACCGACTGGTATACCACGTGTCCTGGGTGCCCAGAGTCCACACCTAGGAGGATGTTCCCGGAGAGGTTTTTCCTGTACAAGCCTGATACAATACAACCCGCCCTGCTTGACAAAACTACATCCAAAAAGGGAATGGATGTGTTGCTCATATGCCCCGTAAAGTTAAGGCTTAAATCATTATTATTCAAAAACAGCAGAAAATCATCTAATGTACCTACAGATTCAGAGCAAATGAACAACAGATCAATGAAGCGACGGAAAAAAACAAAAATTTTGGAAAATATTGAAAGGGATTATTATCCCAAAAGTTGCATACCCTCTCCCACCAACCCATATACAAGTTGGCAACAGAGTGTGAAAACCAGGCTCCCATGGCTGCTCCGCATCTCTGAAGATAAAAAGAACCATTGAATGAAAAATAATTATGTGTCAACAAATACTCAAGAATGTATTCTCTGTGTATAGGAGAGTATCCACTGTGACGATCCAGAAAGTACTCCACATCACGCACACCAAGAATATGCGGTATGGAGGAGTACAGACTGGACACATCACAGGTAATCACTATATCCCCCCTCCTCCCACCTCATTCGATCACAAATTCAAAAGGTGTTTGGTGTCCCTTAAATAGCTGGTCAATCTTATCTAATGGCTGTAACTGGCAATTAAGGATGAGCTCAGGCGTGTTTTCGCAACTAGCATGTGCAGATCCCGCCAGGAAGTCGGCACTGCACAGCGCTAATCGCAGGCAGTGAGACATTTTCCTAATGCGTGGCTGCAGAGATCGAGGAATGTCTCACTGCCTGCGATTAGCGCTGTGCAGTGCCGACTTCCTGGCAGGCTCTGAACGTGCTAGTTACGAACACACCTGAGCTCATCCTTACTGGCAATCAACCCAAAGACCAAGATTTTCATTCAAAGAACCTATTCCAGCCTCTATAAGCCACCCAGTTAAGGGAGTTAACCATTTATGGGTTTTTGGGAGATAATGGAATATGGGGGTAATGGGGAAGTGAGGAATCATAATCTCACCCTCTTTCACAGAGACAACACCTAGACGAACCCCTTTTTGAACTAAATCACTCAATGTGTTAAATTGGACAGTGGTTCCCTTTTAAAAACGACAACTGCCAAATGGCTTCCTCATAGTACAAAGAAGCATCCTGTACCACTACCAAGTCACCTTTATCAGAATTCTTGATGACTATAGAAGCGTCTTGACCTAGAGCCTTCAGTGCATCCCGCTCATCAGCAGTAAGATTATCATTGCAAATGAAACCATTATTAACAGTATGGGATGTAAGCCTAGTGAGCTCTTTTTCCACACTCTTCCGAAATAAATCCAAAGATTTACCCCTAAATTCACAGGGTAGAAGTCCAACCGCGTCCTGAACGAAGTCGCCACTGGGGAAGTGTATGACTCATCCTGGACGCTGGCAGGCTCCCCCTGAAAATCCTCCAGATCCTGCACCGCACATAAATCTGAAAAGCCCATACTCAGACAACTCAGATCTATGAGATTCAAGCGAGTCATCTAGAGGTTCGTGCTCATTATCCTTAAAATAGTGTTTCCCAAGTGTCAACTTGCGTGCAAACTTATTCACATCCAGAACAGTTTCAAATACAGTTGTTCTCATAGGTTTACATATCCTGGCAGAATTTATGATTTCTTGGCCATTTCTCAGAGAAAATTAATAACACAAAAGCATTTCTTTCACGCATGGTTAGTGTTTGGCTGAAGCCATTTATCAATCAACTGTGTTTACTCTTTTTAAATCCTAACTGCAACAGAAACTACCCAAATGACCCTGATCAAAAGTTTACATACCCTGGTGATTTTGGCCTGATAACATGCACACAAGTTGACACAAAGGCCGGGTTCACACTGGTGCGACGCGACACTCGTCCTACTTTGGATCCGACTTTGCCCTGCGACTTGAAGTCAGAGACGCGTTCGACGTCAATGAACGGGGATCTGACTTGGATCCCCGCCAATACCAGGCACTGTGTTTGGTATGAATCTTGAGGGGGAACTCCATGCCAAATTTTAAAGAACCGGCATGGGTTCCCCCTCCAAGAGCATACCAGGCCCTTCGGTCTGGTATGGATTTTAAGGGAAACCCCCTAGGCCAATGTACCCCATACTCATTCACATAGGGTGGGGGGCCGGGATCTGGGTGTCCCCTTATTAAAGGGGGCTCCCGGATTCCGATAAGCCCCCCTCCCGCAGACCACGACAACCAACGGCCAGGGTTGTCGGGAAGAGGCCCTTGTCCTCATCAACATGGGGACAAGATGCTTTGGGGTGGGGGGGCCGCAGGGCGCCCCCCTGCCCCAAAACACCCACCCCCCATGTTGAAAGCATGCGGCCTGGTACAGTTCAGGGGGGGGGGGGGGGGTGGCGCTAGCTCGTCCCCACCCCCTTTCCTGACCGGCCGGGCTGCGTGCTCCGATAAGGGGTCTGGTATGGATTTTGGGGGGACCCCCACGCAGTTTTTTCAGTGTAGGGGGTTCCCCTTAAAATCCATACCAGACCGAAGGGCCTGGTATGCTCTTGGAGGGGGAGCCCATGCCGGTTTTTTCATTCAAAATTTGGTGCGGAGTTCCCCCTCAAGATCATCAGAGTACAAGTCGCATGCCAAAGTCGGATCAGGCAAGACGGTGATCCGACTTTAATGATAATCAATGGGCTGAAGTAGGATCAAAGTCGGACCAAAGTAGTGGAGGGAGTATTTTCAAAGTCGGACCGACTTATGTCGGACCAGTTAAGACGGCTCCCATAGGGGAACATTGATTTTCACACGTCATGCGACATGAGCTCCCAATGTCGAAGCGTTTGTTGTACCAGTGTGAACCCGGCCAAAGGGGTTTGAATGGCTATTAAAAAGGTAACCATCCTCACCTGTGATCTGTTTGCTTGTAATTAGTGTGCGTGTATAAAAGGTCAAAGCGTTTCTGGACTCCTGACAGACGCTTGCATTATTTATCCTTCATCCTCTTGTGCATGTTATCAGGCCAAAATCACCAGGGTATATAAACTTTTGATCAGGGTCATTTGGGTAGTTTCTGTTGTCATTATGATTTAAAAAGAGTAAACACATTTAATTAATAAATGAAAATAAATCACCATGAGTGAAAGAAAAATTTTGGTGTTATTCATATTCTCTGAAAAATGGCCAATAAATCATAAATTCTGCCAGGGTATGTAAACTTATAAGCACAACTGTAGATTAAAGTGCTATGCCAAGATTTTGCCTGGGGGGATAAAATCAGTCTCACGGCGGGCACTGACATTGGCAAATTCCCTGTCTCCTAGTGAGTTCAGTAGCAATAAACAAACCAGAATGTGGCTAGATTTTGTGGGTACGTATAAGTGCGGTGCTGACCGTTATTCATGCTGTTCTTGGGTCATAAAAAGTGATCAATTTCGCTCCACAGTGAATGGTAGATCTTTTACAATCAAGAGCTTCAATAATCGCAACACTAGAAACGTGGTCTATTTGATCACTTGTAACAAGTGTGCGATCCAATATGTTGGTCGCACTACTAGAAGGCTACAAGATCATGTCTATGACACAGAGAAAGAACACGGTACTAGTGTTTCTAGGCATTTTAATGAGCTTCATGGAGGTGACACCACCTTATTACAAATGCAAGGAATTGAAAGGGTTGTCACCCGCAAGAGAGGTGAAGACAACTTTAGAAGTCTCTGTAAAAAGAGAAGTTTTTTGGATAATTTTCCCTTCAAAATGAGGATTCCCGGAGGTTTAAACTTGAGTGGGATTTGACTCACTTTTATGGTTAGTATAGCGCTTTTTCCATTTCTTGTTTTTTGTCATACCACATGTGAACTTGTGGTGATTTTTGCCTTTCTTCCACATTATATATGTTGCCTTTTGAGTTTGACAGTAAAGTAAAACCGTAAAAAAGGTAATGTAGTAATTGTTGTATATATCCTTGATATAGGGATTTTGATTATATATGTATATACATTTTTTTCACCGTTTTGAATATGGAAGAGGCATTGTTTTCACCATCACCTGTAGTGGTGTGTAGGTTTCTACAGGTGAGAGGCAGTTGTTTTTCACCTTTAATTTTTTTATGTCTTGGAAAAGAAAATTATTATTTGCATGAGTGTAAATATATAGAATGTCCAGGATGTGGACTCTGTTTTGCTTTTTTTGTACACACCCTTATCTCGTTTTTTTCCTTTGTAATATATAAGGCATATTTTTATTATTATGTTTCAGTTTTTCAGACTTTGCTGTGTATATTTATCTCATGGAGGAATAGGTGTACCAGAAATGGTTTGCTCTACTTTTCAACTGGGAACAGCTGATTGATATCATCGGACCTCATCAGTTACACCTGTGCAATCATGTGATATTTTGTATACATGTGTGTGGCTGGGTTCACACTGGTCCGACAAACGCTCCGACATTGGGAGCTCATGTCGCATGACGTGTGAAATTCAATGTTTCCCTATGGGAGCCGTCCTAACTGGTCCGACACAAGTCGTTCCGACTTTAGAAATGCTCCCTGTACTACTTTGATCCGACTTTGATCCTACTTCAGCCTATTGACTATCATTGAAGTCGGATCAAAGTCGGATCGCCGTCTTGCATGATCCGACTTCGTCACGCGACTTGTGCTCAGATGATCTTGAGGGGGAACTCCGCACCAAATTTTAAATAAAAAACCGGCATGGGTTCCTGCCAAGAGCATACCAGGCCCTTAGGTCTGGTATGGACCTTGAGGGGAACCCCCTACGCCGAAAAAACGGCGTGGGGGCCCCCCCCAATCCATACCAGACCCTTATCCGAGCACGCAGCCCGGCCGGACAGGAATGGGGACGAGCGAGCGCCCCCCCCCCCTCCTGAACCGTACCAGGCCGCATGCCCTCAACATGGGGGGGTTGGTGCCTTAGGGGAGAGGGGGCGCGCTGCGGCCCCCCCACCCCAAAGCACCTTGTCCCCATGTTGATGAGGACAAGGGCCTCTTCCCGACAACCCTGGCCGTTGGTTGTCGGGGCCTGCGGGCGGGGGGCTTATCGGAATCCGGTAGCCCCCTTTAATAAGGGGGCCCCCAAATCCCGGCCCCCCACCCTATGTGAATGAGTATGGGGTACATCTTACCCCTACCCATTCACCTAGGGAAAAAGTGTTAATTAAAAAAAGAAGAAAAAGAAGAGAAACTGCTGCGCCAACCAAACAAACCAATAAAAGTGAAAATGAAATATAGTGAAACGATAAGCAGCCAGCACCACCAATTATACAAATTGTGACCATAAATAAAGAAACAAAAAGTGTAGCGCTATACTGTATCAGTTAGCAACATCAAAATGTGCTAGGGTGACAAGCAGTGTATATCAGAAGTTATATTAGACCATATACAAAAGTACAGTGAACCAGTGAGAAATCTAATATTCCAAAGAGAACATCTGTTCACATATCTGCTATACTTTGTCGGTTAACACCATCACAATGTGTCAGGGTGACAAACAGTGTGTGTCAACAATTGAATTAATATTTGACCTCATACAAGAGGACAGTACATCAGTGAGAAATCCAATATTCCAAAGAGGACCTCTGTTAGCATATCCTCTGTAATAAAACGATGTGAATCAAAATGTGCATCACACAAATTAAAAGTCAAACATAGGCATGTGTGGGTGAAAGTAAATGATAAGTCTCTGAGGTGGGGACAGTTCATATAATCAGATGGAGACTTCTTGGAGCATAGGTATCTATCTCAAAATGACATTTGTTGTTGCTGGATTCCTCCAGTGATCAGCCTGGTGTAATAATATAAAATGCCCTTACCGGACGCGGTGGACTCACAGGCCGTACAGCGGTGAGTCATACGAGCTTGAACCGTGTACCACGGTAGGGTTATAGTTGTTCCTGGTCCACCATCAGATGATCTTGATAGAAAACTCCAATCATAAACAGTCTCCTGGTTCGTCCTCCAGCACTCACTTAGGTCTCCGACAATTCAGGACAGGGACAATAGGAGAAGAGAGGCTCCACATAGTGTGAATTCCGATTGGTCAAAGGATTTTATTGCATAAAAAATTCCAGTATAAAAATTCCAGATAAAAGCAAAATTTGTAAAAACATGAAAAAATGTATTAAGCGCAGTAGATAGATGGTTTGAGGTAGCGTCCTACACCCGACGCGTTTCGTCTGAGAAGACATCAACTGGGGTACAGCTCACCTCTCATCTCCTGCGCTATTTAATAGAAAGTGCTCAAAATTACATTGGGGACACCTGTGCGGCGTGACTTCCGGGTTTGCATCATGTGAGGATATTCTTAGTCAGCTTACTATCTATCTGACCTATCACCAGATGGCTTCCAGATCCAAACCAAACCTCGGTTTGGATCGTCCATATAGCCAATCAGAATCGGGCAATGTGGACATGTGATCACCGCGCTCGCGTGTCACAACCTTATGACGCGGAGCGCAGTACATTCCTCCTAGCTGGCTGGCTGATCTTAAACATGTGCGTCACCGCGTATCTACGCGGTGACGTCATGCGACGAAACATCCCTCTCATATAATTGCAATGCATCTAGCAAAGAAGAAGGACCGCTCATCGCGCAGGCGCAACAGCGCGAGACGTCCCATCCACCGGAAACAACCAGAGACCGGCGCTGCAAATAGGCACCAATTGGAGACATTTCCTTACTCCGTCAGCCACTCATATTGTTCCTTGTGTTTACCAGGATAATCAGACACAAATCGAATAGATTGTTTGATATCCAAAAACAATAAAATCATTGGGGCATCGGAGTAGTATAAATGCACAGACCAATGGAATCATCGAGGGGAATTTTTAAATGTGGAACCATAATAGTCACGACACACATGTTACCCCCTATTTACAGTCATCCATCTTAAGTGAAATAATACCGTCATCTTACAAAAATGTATATTGTGATGAAACTATATATATATATATATATAAGTACATGTGGATCTAGAAAAAATTTATAATCACATAAAGAAAAAAACCCTCTTGTGTATTGGCCATAACTACAAGGCCATATATCGAGAACGTGTGTCAAAAGGAGAAAACATGTATGTTTCCCCTCTGACACACAGGAATAAATTTTACCTATTTTAGTATGATCCGAAAAAGGAGAGGAAGGGAAAAAAAAAAAAAAAAAAAAGGGAGAAATAATCCCAATCCAAACAACGAAACAAACAGTCGTTATTAGAGGAGTTGGTTATTATAGGTTTAATATAGTAGAGATAGCAGAATCTAGTAGAGATAGCAGAATCTAATCCCCAATAGAGTACCTACAGACAATCTGAAAAATATATAATATCTAGGTAAACAAATAGAAGAGGGGGACATAGTAAGGATCATTAGGACTGATTAATAAACGCATTGATGTCCCACTCGATGTTTAAGCCGTGGGG
This sequence comes from Lithobates septentrionalis, assembly GCA_037952835.1. Classification (NCBI taxonomy): domain Eukaryota; kingdom Metazoa; phylum Chordata; class Amphibia; order Anura; family Ranidae; genus Lithobates; species Lithobates septentrionalis. The sequence continues at coordinate 126,732 of JBBDGP010000868.1, read as the reverse complement.
TACATAGCATTTAATTTGGTGTATCCACCAAGTTTCAAGACCCCCCTTATGCTAGATTCTCCTCTCCAGTGTGGAATAAACCGATCTATGACCTGGAAGGTGGTCCCTGCTGGGTTACGGTCATGATGTAATGCATAATGTTTTGGAACACTATGATTCGTTTTACCTTTTTTGATTGCTGTAATGTGTTCTTTTACCCTAGTGGTGAAATTCCATATTGTCCGACCAATATATTGTTTTTTACACGGGCATGTGATGAGGTATACAATATATGGAGTTTTGCATGTAGCAAATTGTTTCATTTTATATTCTTTGCCTGTAGTGGTGGAATTGAAAGTTTCTATTTTCCGTGCCTGACACACATTCCATTTGCACACTGTACATCTTCTGCAAGGATAGAATCCCTTAATGTCATGAAAGAATGATATCTTATTTGGGGGATCTATCACATTTGGTGCGATTTGTCCCTTAATTGATGGGGCACCCCTAAATACAGTCGCAGCCTGTTCAGGTAGCACTGGGCCCAAACTGGTATCACTTTTCAATATTTTCCAATATTTTTTGATGATGTCTCTAACTTGTTTGTATTGAGTCGAGAAATTCGTAAGGAAAGACCACTTATGTTTAGAATATGGAGGGGGAGCATGGACTCTTTGGATGCATTTATCACTACCTTGAATGCAAACCGGAGAGGCATCCATTTGACATACGAAGCCAGCTCGTCCAGAATCCATTTTTTGGATTTAGAGATCATATCCAATAATGGACTTCTGGAAACCAAAACATATTTCAAGGCTACGGATCGGAATGGATACATTCCGACCGATAGCTGCCACCATGAGGTATGGCTCAAATCCATTCCGAAAAGCCAGCTGGTGAGAATAAGGAGAAATTGTTCTCACCTTTCGGACTACTTCCTACAAGCTGAAATTTTAAAAACACGTTTCTGTGAAAAAGGTTATGATAATTCCCTTATCACTAAGGAGATCCAACAGGTAGCCCAAATGGATCGGGCCTCTCTATTGGTCGCTCAATCAGAAAAATCTATAAAACACGGGGATTCTAAACATAAGTGGTCTTTCCTTACGAATTTCTCGACTCAATACAAACAAGTTAGAGACATCATCAAAAAATATTGGAAAATATTGAAAAGTGATACCATTTTGGGCCCAGTGCTACCTGAACAGGCTGCGACTGTATTTAGGGGTGCCCCATCAATTAAGGGACAAATCGCACCAAATGTGATAGATCCCCCAAATAAGATATCATTCTTTCATGACATTAAGGGATTCTATCCTTGCAGAAGATGTACAGTGTGCAAATGGAATGTGTGTCAGGCACGGAAAATAGAAACTTTCAATTCCACCACTACAGGCAAAGAATATAAAATTAAACAATTTGCTACATGCAAAACTCCATATATTGTATACCTCATCACATGCCCGTGTAAAAAACAATATATTGGTCGGACAATATGGAATTTCACCACTAGGGTAAAAGAACACATTACAGCAATCAAAAAAGGTAAAACGAATCATAGTGTTCCAAAACATTATGCATTACATCATGACCGTAACCCAGCAGGGACCACCTTCCAGGTCATAGATCGGTTTATTCCACACTGGAGAGGAGAATCTAGCATAAGGGGGGTCTCGAAACTTGAAACTTGGTGGATACACCAAATTAAATGCTATGTACCCCACGGCTTAAACATCGAGTGGGACATCAATGCGTTTATTAATCAGTCCTAATGATCCTTACTATGTCCCCCTCTTCTATTTGTTTACCTAGATATTATATATTTTTCAGATTGTCTGTAGGTACTCTATTGGGGATTAGATTCTGCTATCTCTACTAGATTCTGCTATCTCTACTATATTAAACAACTCCTCTAATAACAACTGTTTGTTTCGTTGTTTGGATTGGGATTATTTCTCCCTTTTTTTCCCCTTCCTCTCCTTTTTCGGATCATACTAAAATAGGTAAAATTTATCCCTGTGTGTCAGAGGGGAAACATACATGTTTTCTCCTTTTGACACACGTTCTCGATATATGGCCTTGTAGTTATGGCCAATACACAAGAGGGAATTTTTCTTTATGTGATTATAAATTTTTTCTAGATCCACATGTACTTATATATATATATATATAGTTTCATCACAATATACATTTTTGTAAGATGACGGTATTATTTCACTTAAGATGGATGACTGTAAATAGGGGGTAACATGTGTGTCGTGACTATTATGGTTCCACATTTAAAAATTCCCCTCGATGATTCCATTGGTCTGTGCATTTATACTACTCCGATGCCCCAATGATTTTATTGTTTTTGGATATCAAACAATCTATTCGATTTGTGTCTGATTATCCTGGTAAACACAAGGAACAATATGAGTGGCTGACGGAGTAAGGAAATGTCTCCAATTGGTGCCTATTTGCAGCGCCGGTCTCTGGTGGTTTCCGGTGGATGGGACGTCTCGCGCTGTTGCGCCTGCGCGATGAGCGGTCCTTCTTCTTTGCTAGATGCATTGCAATTATATGAGAGGGATGTTTCGACGCATGACGTCACCGCGTAGATACGCGGTGACGCACATGTTTAAGATCAGCCAGCCAGCTAGGAGGAATGTACTGCGCTCCGCGTCATAAGGTTGTGACACGCGAGCGCGGTGATCACATGTCCACATTGCCCGATTCTGATTGGCTATATGGACGATCCAAACCGAGGTTTGGATCTGGAAGCCATCTGGTGATAGGTCAGATAGATAGTCAGCTGACTAAGAATATCCTCACGTGATGCAAACCCGGAAGTCACGCCGCACAGGTGTCCCCAATGTAATTTTGAGCACTTTCTATTAAATAGCGCAGGAGGTGAGCTGTACCCCAGTTGATGTCTTCTCAGACGAAACGCGTCGGGTGTAGGACGCTACCTCAAACCATCTATCTACTGCGCTTAATACATTTTTTCATGTTTTTACAAATTTTGCTTTTATCTGGAATTTTTATACTGGAATTTTTTATGCAATAAAATCCTTTGACCAATCGGAATTCACACTATGTGGAGCCTCTCTTCTCCTATTGTCCCTGTCCTGAATTGTCGGAGACCTAAGTGAGTGCTGGAGGACGAACCAGGAGACTGTTTATGATTGGAGTTTTCTATCAAGATCATCTGATGGTGGACCAGGAACAACTATAACCCTACCGTGGTACACGGTTCAAGCTCGTATGACTCACCGCTGTACGGCCTGTGAGTCCACCGCATCCGGTAAGGGCATTTTATATTATTACACCAGGCTGATCACTGGAGGAATCCAGCAACAACAAAATGTCATTTTGAGATAGATACCTATGCTCCAAGAAGTCTCCATCTGATTATATGAACTGTCCCCACCTCAGAGACTTATTTACTTTCACCCACACATGCCTATGTTTGACTTTTAATTTGTGTGATGCACATTTGATTCACATCGTTTTATTACAGAGGATATGCTAACAGAGGTCCTCTTTGGAATATTGGATTTCTCACTGATGTACTGTCCTCTTGTATGAGGTCAAATATTAATTCAATTGTTGACACACACTGTTTGTCACCCTGACACATTGTGATGGTGTTAACCGACAAAGTATAGCAGATATGTGAACAGATGTTCTCTTTGGAATATTAGATTTCTCACTGGTTCACTGTACTTTTGTATATGGTCTAATATAACTTCTGATATACACTGCTTGTCACCCTAGCACATTTTGATGTTGCTAACTGATACAGTATAGCGCTACACTTTGTTTCTTTAATTAAAAAAAGAAAACACTACACAGATTTTTAAAGTCATTTATTAGACAGCTCCGGGGGTCTTCTTCCGACTTCGGGGGTCTCTCCGGTTCTTCTCCGCGCTCTCCGGGTCTTCTGCCGGGCTCCTCCGCTATGTTCTGCTCTTTTGCCGCTCTTTTGCTAAAGCGGAGGAGCCCGGTCTTCAATCTTCTGCCCTCTTCTCCTGATGTTGACACGACGCTCTCTGGGACTGGATTGCACTCTGGGCGCTCCGCTCTGACTTATATAGGCGGTGACCCCGCCCCCTTATGCCGTCACAGTCCCTGGGCATGCTGGGACTGTGACGTTTTAGGGGGCGTGGTCATCACCCGATGACCACGCCCCCTTATGCCGTCACAGTCCCAGCATGCCCAGGGACTGTGACGGCATAAGGGGGCGGGGTCACCGCCTATATAAGCCATAGCAGAGCGCACAGAGAGCATTCCAGCCGGAGAGAGCGTCGTGTCAACATCGGAAGAAGAGATGAAGAGAAGAAGCGGCGAGACAGCGGCGACAAGACAGCGGCAGCAGACCGGGCCCCTCGCTGGCAATAGAGCTGGAAGAAGATAGCGGCGGAACACCGGGAGAAGTCGGAAGAAGACACCCCCGAAGTCGGAAGAAGATACCGGAGCTGCCCAATAAATTAATCTTGAAACCTGTGTACTGTGTTTTTTTTTATTGACACTTTTCCCTAGCTGAAAGGGTAGGGGTACGATGTACCCCATACTCATTCACATAGGGTGGGGGTCCGGGATCTGGGGGCCCCCTTATTAAAGGGGGCTCCCGGATTCCGATAAGCCCCCCGCCCGCAGACCCCGACAACCAACGGCCAGGGTTGTCGGGAAGAGGCCCTTGTCCTCATCAACATGGGGACAAGGTGCTTTGGGGTGGGGGGGGCCGCAGCGCGCCACCCCTCCCCAAGGCACCAACCCCCCCATGTTGAGGGCATGCGGCCTGGTACGGTTCAGGAGGGGGGGCGCTCGCTCGTCCCCACCCCATTCCTGACCGGCCGGGCTGCGTGCTCGGATAAGGGTCTGGTATGGATTGGGGGGGACCCCCACGCCGTTTTTTTCGGCGTAGGGGGTTCCCCTTAAGGTCCATACCAGACCCAAGGGCCTGGTATGCTCTTGGAGGGGGAACCCATGCCGGTTTTCTATTTAAAATTTGGCGCAGAGTTCCCCCTAAAGATTAATACCAAACACATTGGCGGGGATCCAAGTCGGATCCCCGTTCATTGAAAGTCGGACACGTGCCGGCTTCATGTCGCAGGGCAAAGTCGGATCCAAAGTAGGACGGCTGTCATGTCGCACAAGTGTGAACCCAGCCTGTATGGTGATTGTGTCCAATACAGCTTTGACAAAGCACCTACTAAACCTATGAAACGCGTCAACCTTCCCCCCCCGCCGCCAATATGCCTTCTGCCCGTTTTTATTGATGATTTTTTTAATAAAGAAGCTTTTATCTGCATTATATGGGTGTGCAGCCATCCAACTTCTTTTTTCACATATCAATGCAAAGTTATTAACACCTTCAGATCGCAGAGCAAACTGCCAAATGGTGCAGGAATCAAATCACATAGGTGTGAACATCCATGCATTTAGATTCCAGTGCAGACCAAAAAGAAAAATAAATAAATAAATAAAAAAAAAAAAAGGTCCTGCACCATTACCATCGCATGTGATCTGTACAGCAGTGTGGTGCGAATTACATGCGATGTCAAACATCGCACCAGTGTGAACGCAACCAGAAGCAGAAGGGCTACAGCAGCAGAAGACCACACTGGATGCCATTCCTGTCCGCTGAGAACAGGAAATTGAGGCTATAAGTCGCACAGGGTCACCAAAATTGGACAATAGAAGATTAGAAAAACGTTGCCTGGTCTGACAAGTCTCAAATTCAGCTGCGACATTCAGATGGTAGGGTCAAAATTTGGTGTAAACAACATGAAAGCATGGATCCTCCTGCCTTGTATTAATGGTTCAGGCTGGTGGTGGTGGTGTAATGGTGTGGGGGATATTTTCTTGGCACACTTTGGGCCCCTTAGTACCAATTGAACATTGTTTAAACTCCACTGCCTACCTGAGTATTGTTGCTGACCATGTCCATCCCTTTATGACTACAGTGTACCCATCTTCTGATGGCTACTTCCAGCAGGATAATACACCATGTCACAAAGCTCAAATCATCTCACCACTGGTTTCTTGAACATGACAATGAGGTCACTGTACTCCAATGGCCTCCACAGTCACCAGATCTCAATCCAATAGAGCACCTTTGGGATGTGGTGGAACAAGAAATTTGCATCATTGATGTGCAGCCGACAAATGTGCAGCAACAGCGTGATGCTTTAACCACTTAAGGAACGCCTCACGCCGATGTACGTCGGCAAGGCGGCACGGGCAGGCAAAATCACGTACATGTACGCGTGATTTGCCTCCCGCGGGTGGGGGGTCCCCCCGGTGCCCGAGGCGGTCCCGTTATGTCCCCCGGCGATCGGAGGTGAGGGGGAGGCCATCCGTTCGTGGCCCCCCCCCCCTCGCGATCGCCGCCGGCCAATCAGATCATTTCCTTTGCTGCTGTATGCTAAACAGCAGCAAAGGAAATGATGTCATCTCTCCTCGAGTCGGTAGTTTCCGTTCCGGCGCCGAGGGGAGAAGACATCAATGTGAGTGAAAACACTACACACACACACAGTAGAACATGCCAGGCACACAAAACACCCCGATCCCCCCCCCCCGATCGCCCCCCGATCCCCCCCCCCAAAATCACCCCCCCCCCCCCCCCCCCCCGTCACAAACTGACACCAGCAGTTTTTTTTTTTTTTTCTGACTACTGCATTGGTGTCAGTTTGTGACAGTTACAGTGTTGGGACAGTTATTGTTACCCCCCTTTAGGTCTAGGGTACCCCCCTAACCCCCCCTAATAAAGTTTTAACCCCTTGATCACCCCCCGTCACCAGTGTCACTAAGCGATCATTTTTCTGATCACTGTATTAGTGTCGCTGGTGACGCTAGTTAGGGAGGTAAATATTTAGGTTCGCCGTCAACCTTTTATAGCGTCAGGGACCCCCATATACTACCTAATAAATGTTTTAACCCCTTGATTGCCCCCTAGTTAACCCTTTCACCACTGATCACCGTATAACTGTTACGGGTGACGCTGATTAGTTCATAGTTCAGGGCACCCGCCGTTTATTACCGAATAAAGGTTTAGCCCCCTGATCGCCCGGCGGTGATATGTGTCGCCCCAGGCAGCGTCAGATTAGCGCCAGTACCGCTAACACCCACGCACGCAGCATACGCCTCCCTTAGTGGTATAGTATCTGAACGGATCAATATCTGATCCGATCAGATCTATACTAGCGTCCCCAGCAGTTTAGGGTTCCCAAAAACGCAGTGTTAGCGGGATCAGCCCAGATACCTGCTAGTACCTGCGTTTTGCCCCTCCGCCCAGCCCACCCAAGTGCAGTATCGATCGATCACTGTCACTTACAAAACACTAAACGCATAACTGCAGCGTTCGCAGAGTCAGGCCTGATCCCTGCGATCGCTAACAGTTTTTTTTGTAGCGTTTTGGTGAACTGGCAAGCACCGGCGGCCTAGTACACCCCGGTCGTAGTCAAACCAGCACTGCAGTAACACTTGGTGACGTGGCGAGTCCCATAAGTGCAGTTCAAGCTGGTGAGGTGGCAAGCACAAGTAGTGTCCCGCTGCCACCAAAAAGACAAACACAGGCCCGTCGTGCCCATAATGCCCTTCCTGCTGCATTCGCCAATCCTAATTGGGAACCCACCACTTCTGCAGCGCCCGTACTTCCCCCATTCACATCCCCAACCAAGTGCAGTCGGCTGCATGAGAGGCTTAAAGAGGCATCTTTATGTCCTCCCGAGTACCCCTACCCAACGAACCCCCCAAAAAAGATGTTGTGTCTGCAGCTAGCGCGGATATAGGCGTGACACCCACTATTATTGTCCCTCCTGTCCAGACAATCCTGGTCTTTGCATTGGTGAATGTTTTGAACGCTACCATTCACTAGTTGAGTATTAGCGTAGGGTACAGCATTGCACAGACTAGGCACACTTTCACAGGGTCTCCCAACATGCCATCGCATTTTGAGAGACACAAACCTGGAACCGGTTACCGTTATAAAAGTTAGTTACAAAAAAAGTGTCAAAAAAAAAAATATATAAAATAAAAAAAAATAGTTGTCGTTTTATTGTTCTCTCTCTCTCTATTCTCTCTCTATTGTTCTGCTCTTTTACTGTATTCTATTCTGCAATGTTTTATTGTTATTATGTTTTATCATGTTTGCTTTTCAGGTATGCAATTTTTTATACCTTACTGTTTACTGTGCTTTATTGTTAACCATTTTTTTGTCTTCAGGTACACCATTCACGACTTTGAGTGTTTATACCAGAATGATGCCTGCAGGTTTAGGTATCATCTTGGTATCATTCTTTTCAGGCAGCGGTCGGCTTTCATGTAAAAGCAATCCTAGCAGCTAATTGGCTCCAAACATCTCTATGGCCTAAGAAACCGGAAGCTACAAGCATTTTATGACTTAGATTTCGCCGGATGTAAACAGCGCCATTGGGAAATTGGGGAAGCATTTTATCACACCGATCTTGGTGTGGTCAGATGCTTTGAGGGCAGAGGAGAGATCTAGGGTCTAATAGACCCCAATTTTTTCAAAAAAAGAGTACCTGTCACTACCTATTGCTATCATAGGGGATATTTACATTCCCTGAGATAACAATAAAAATGATTAAAAAATAAATAAATAAATAAAATAAAAGCAAAAAAATGAAAGGAACAGTTTAAAAATAAGATAAAAAAGCAAAAAAAAATAAATAAATAAATAAAAAAATAAAACACCCCTAACGCCCCCTGCTATCGCGCTGAGGCGAACGCAAGCGGCGGTCTGTCGTCAAACGTAAACAGCAATTGCACCATGCATGTGAGGTATCACCGCGAACGTCAGATCGAGGGCAGTAATTTTAGCAGTAGACCTCCTCTGTAAATCTAAAGTGGTAACCTGTAAAGGCTTTTAAAGGCTTTTAAAAATGTATTCAATTTGTTGCCACTGCACGTTTGTGCGCAATTGTAAAGCAGGTCATGTTTGGTATCCATGTACTCGGCCTAAGATCATCTTTTTTATTTCATCAAACATTTGGGCAATATAGTGTGTTTTAGTGCATTAAAAATTTAAAAAAGTGTGTTTTTTCCCCAAAAAATGCGTTTGAAAAATCGCTGCGCAAATACTGTGTGAAAAAAAAAAAAAAAATGAAACACCCACCATTTTAATCTGTAGGGCATTTGCTTTAAAAAAATATATAATGTTTGGGGGTTCAAAGTAATTTTCTTGCAAAAAAAAAATAACTTTTTCATGTAAACAATAATGCCGGCCATACACGGTTCGAATTTCGTAAGAATTTTCTTTCGAAAATCGTATGAAAGAATTTTCGTATGAATTTCGCATCATTAGTGGGCTGTAACAACGGCCGATTTTCGTGCGGCAATCGAATTTGAGAAATCGGACATGTTGGAAATTTTCCGAAAAACGAACGATTTTCTAATCAATGATGGGAGAATCGTGCGAGAAATGTAATAAGAAAAGAAAATTTACGGAGAGAAAAGAAGATTCCCGGCCAAGAAAATTCTTTTCTTTAGCAACATGAGGTGAAATTGAAGGCTTGGTCGGCCGAATTTCGAAAATCAATGGTGGCATCATCGGATCACAAAAAAAACGAAATTTCTTATTTTGAAAAGAAAATTCGTTCGAAATTCGACCGTGTATGGCTTGCTTTAGTGTCAGAAAGGGCTTTGTCTTCAAGTGATTAGAAGAGTGGGTGATGTGTGACATAAGCTTCTAAATGTTGTGCAAAAGATGCCAGGACAGTTCAAAACCCCCCCAAATGACCCCATTTTGGAAAGTAGACACCCCAAGCTATTTGCTGAGAGGCATGTCGAGTCCAGGGAATATATTTTATATTGCGACACAAGTTGCGGGAAAGAGACAAATTTTTTTTTTTTTTTTGCACAAAATTGTCACAAAATGATATATTGCTCAAACATGCCATGGAAATATGTGAAATTACACCCCAAAATACATTCTGCTGCTTCTCCTGAGTACGGGGATACCACGTGTGAGACTTTTTGGGAGCCTAGCCGCGCACCGGACCCCGAAAACCAAGCACCGCCTTCAGGCTTTCTAAGGGCGTAAATTTTTGATTTCACTCTTGACTGCCTATCACAGTTTCGGAGTCCATGGAATGCCCAGGTGGCACAAACCCCCCCCCCAAATGACCCCATTTTGGAAAGTAGACACCCCAAGCTATTTGCTGAGAGGTATAGTGAGTATTTTGCAGACCTCACTTTTGTCACAAAGTTTTGAAAATTTAAAAAAAAAATGTTTTTTCTTGTCTTTCTTCATTTTCAAAAACAAATGAGAGCTGCAAAATACTCACCATGCCTCTCAGCAAATAGCTTGGGGTGTCCACTTTCCAAAATGGGGTCATTTGGGGGGGGGGGGGTTTGTGCCACCTGGGCATTCCATGGCCTCCGAATCTGTGATAGGCAGTGAAGAGTGAAATCAAAAATTCACCCTTAGAAATCCTGAAGGCAGTGATTGGTTTTCCGGGTCCCGTGCACGGCTAGGCTCCCAAAAAGTCCCACACATGTGGTATCCCCATACTCAGGAGAAGCAGCTAAATGTATTTTGGGGTGCAATTCCACATATGCCCATGGCCTGTGTGAGCAATATATCATTTAGTGACAACTTTGTGCAAAAAAAAAAAAAAATAATGTGTCACTTTCCCGCAACTTGTGTCAAAATATAAAATATTCCATGGACTCAATATGCCTCTCAGCAAATAGCTTGGGGTGTCTACTTTCCAAAATGGGGTCATTTGGGGGGGTTTTGTGCCACCTGGGCATTCCATGGCCTCCGAAACTGTGGTAGGCAGTGAAGAGTGAAATCATAAATTTACACCCTTAGAAATCCTGAAGGCGGTGATTGGTTTTCGGGGCCCCGTACGCGGCTAGGCTCCCAAAAAGTCCCACACATGTGGTATCCCCATACTCAGGAGAAGCAGCAGAATGTATTTTGGGGTGCAATTCCACATAGGCCCATGGCCTGTGTGAGCAATATAGCATTTAGTGACAACTTTTTGTAAATATATTTTTTTTTTTTGTCATTATTCAATCACTTGGGACAAAAAAAATAAATATTCAATGGGTTCAACGTGCCTCTCAGCAATTTCCTTGGGGTGTCTACTTTCCATAATGGGGTCATTTGGGGGGGGGGTTTTGTACTGCCCTGCCATTTTAGCACCTCAAGAAATGACATAGGCAGTCATAAACTAAAAGCTGTGTAAATTACAGAAAATGTACCCTAGTTTGTAGACGCTATAACTTTTGCGCAAACCAATAAATATACGCTTATTGACATTTTTTTTTACCAAAGACATGTGGCCGAATACATTTTGGCCTAAATGTATGACTAAAATTGAGTTTATTGGATTTTTTTTATAACAAAAAGTAGAAAATATCATTTTTTTTCCCAAATTTTCAATCTTTTTCCGTTTATAGCGCAAAAAATAAAAACCGCAGAGGTGATCAAATAACATCAAAAGAAAGCTCTATTTGTGGGAAGAAAAGGACGCAAATTTCGTTTGGGTACAGCACTGCATGACGGCGCAATTAGCAGTTAAAGCGACGCAGTGCCAAATTGGAAAAAGACCTCTGGTCCTTAGGCAGCATAATGGTCCGGGGCTCAAGTGGTTAATGTCAATATGGGCCAAAATTTCTGAGGAATGTTTCCAACACCTTCCTGAATCTATGCCATGAAGAATTGAGGCAGTTGTGAAGGCAAAAGGGGGGGGGGGGGGGGGGGGGCAACCCGGTACTAGCAAGGTGTACCTAATAAAGTGGCTGGTGAATGGATATATACTCATGCCATTCGAGACTCAGACAAGGCAACATTTTTCCAATCTTCTATTGTCCAATTTTGGTTAGCTTGTGCAAATTGTAGCCTCAGTTTCCTGTTCTGAGCTGACAGGAATGGCACCCAGTGTGGACTTCTGCTGCTGTAGCCCATCTGCTTCAAGGTTCAATGTGTTGTGCTTTCAGAGATGGTATTCTGCATATTTTGGTTGTAACGAGTGGTTATTTGAGTTACTGTTGCCTTTCTATCAACTCGAACCAGTCTGCCCATTCTCCTCTGACCTCAACAAGGCATTTTCGTCCACACAACGGCCGCTCATTGGATCTTTTCCCTTTTTTGTACCATTCTCTGTAAACCCTAGAGACGGGTTCTCTTCACCACGTCTAGATGCCTAAATGCATTGAGTTTCTGCCATGCGATTGGCTGATTAGCAAATTGTGCTACCAAGCAAATACAAACAGGTGTACCTAATAAAATGGCCAGTGAGTGTATATTTTTTTTTAAAAGCTGTCCATTTCAGTTCCGGTTTTCAGCCAAGTGCATCTTGAATTTTCGGTTTTGGTCCAGAATTTTAATTTCCGTGCATCACTATCCATTTTTCCTGAACAAATCAGGGTATAATTCACCTAGAACAGGGGTCTCTAGTTGTTCAGGAACTACAATTCCCATCATGCCTAGTCATGTCTGTAAATGTCAGAGTTTTACAATGCCTCATGGGATGTGTAGTTCCGCAGTGAAACAAAGTGTAGCGCTAAAAAGTGAAAAGTGATAAATAAAAGATAAATATACATAGGTGAAATAAACACACTAATTTAACGTGTCTTATATTAACGTGAAAAAGTCCATCATTGTAGCCCATATGTGAATAGGACCATTATGGTCATTAGCTGTGAGGCTAGTGAGAATGCCGTCACCAGAATAAGCGAAAACGGTCTGGGCTATCCTGCGCCCCAAGATAACATAAACAAAATAGTGTGGTGATGGTTGTTGGTCATTCATCAATCAAATGTAAACAAAGGTTTTCAGAAATCCGACAAAACTGAACACAGTCCACCTCAGTGTCCTATATAAGAACGTGTGAAATTCCCACAACCAGTAAAGTTGGAGGGTTTGAACCCGAAACAGCATATACTGTAAGGGTCAAACCAGCTTGTATTGCCCACCGGCAATGAGGGGGATCTTGGCAACCTGGAGAAATAGGGGTCCCAAATGCTTTCATGGAAATATCCCCTCCACACGGGTGATCACATATCCCAGAGTGCGGGACAGTATGTTTTGGATCCCTACATTATAAGGAATTTCACAATGGAAATCCTGAGGGATCACAATTTATCATTATAGATAAATAAATACACACCCCCATGGAGAGGCGGTGCAAAAATTAGAGGCGTATCCCGTCTGGAAATGTTCTGGATACATGAATTACAGTCCTTTGCCCCTCAGGGTATGAATGTGGAAGTGGATGTTAACGCCTTTATAGACCAGTCTTGATATATAGGGTCTTCTGTATAAGTATTATGGTTTACATTGATCCACATATAGACCTTTCTAATTTTGACTGTGGTGAATTGTGGGTAATGTATGTCATGAGAATCCAATTCATCCAATTTCTTGTGAGTACAGTTAAACCATTACAGCCAGATTTTTAGGTTCTGTATATTACCTTCCATATACATTTGACTACATATATTTACCTCTAATTAGAATAAATAGTTTGGGCACTTTTCAGTTCTATTAACGATACCTACAGATGTAATGTATTAACCAAGTGGGGAATATTTATACCCAATTATTGGGCACTTTCCTCCTGGATGATAGATATTCAGGTTCAGTGTTCTTTGTGAGCCGCCCCTTTTTAAATGTACTGAAAACCATTAGATCTTTACACAGTGTTGATGCGTATGCGCATTTGACGGGATGTCGTGACGTGGGTTGGTATAGCGTGAGGTGTAGTACGGGCCTTCGAGGTGTGACTGGAACGCAAGCCATTCCGGAAGGAGGCTTGTCGGATCACGCCCCCGGTCTTGCGCCATGACACTTGTTTACATCTCTAGTTCCAGCGTCATGGCGTAATATCGCGGGATTTGGTGTCTGACGAAACACCGTCCCGCAAATAGAAAGATTGTACTACTAGAGATGCATTTGGCCACAGACTTTGGTAGTTCTTGTCCCCTGGGGCATGGAGAAGGGTAATGATGAGTTCCACTGCATTTTTAGGCAAAGTGAAGGGATTGTGCGAGGTTGGAACGCAACACACGTTCATGACGTCGAGGCCTGGAACGCACGTGGGTCCGCCATTTTGGGCAACCCGGAAGTGCCATAGTAGTGAATTGGATGGGCTGGATTCTCATTACGGGGGTCACAGTCCCTATATTAGGGAGTCAGGCAGCAGTGGAAGGACACCCCTAGACGAAGGCTTGGTAGAAGAAAACGCGTCGGAAGGACTCCACTGCCGCCTTCTTTTTATATACAAGCGCTTTTTAACTTCTTAAATGTAAGTGTATTTCTTTTATATTAAATTAATTTTGTTTATGGAATTACACTATGTGGCCCCTTTTTTATTCTATATGGGCCGCACTCTGGGATATGTGATCACCCTGATCACCCGTGTGGAGAGGATATTTCCAAGAAAGCATTTGGGACCCCTATTTCTCCAGGTTGCCAAGATCCCCCTCATAGCCGGTGGGCAATACAAGCTGGTTTGACCCTTACAGTATATGCTGTTTCGGGTTCAAACCCTCCGGTAAGCCTCCAACTTTACTGGTTGTGGGAATTTCACACGTTCTTATATAGCACACTGAGGTGGACTGTGTTCAGTTTTGACGGATTTCTGAAAACCTTTGTTTACATTTGATTGATGAATGACCAACAACCATCACCACACTATTTTGTTTATGTTATCTTGGGGCGCAGGATAGCCCAGACAGTTTTCGCTTATTCTGGTGACGGCATTCTCACTAGCCTCACAGCTAATGACCATAATGGTCCTATTCACATATGGACTACAATGATGGACTTTTTCACGTTAATATAAGACACTTTAAATTAGTGTGTTTATTTCACCTATGTATATTTATCTTTTATTTATCACTTTTCAGCGCTACACTTTGTTTCACTGGGTAATTTAACAAATATTCTTTTTGTTGTGTTAGCTGCTCATTTAGAGTAAGCGCAAAATATACCATTGTTGTGATGTGTAGTTCCACAACAGCTGGAGAGTCGTAGTTTGAAGATGCCTGATTATATATATATTGAGTAGTTGCAATGAAATGCAGAGTTTTACCATCACATTCCTAAGGTGCAAAACTGCAAATGTTAAGGTTTGTTTTACCTACTGTTATGGAGGGGTTACAATGACACTAGCAAACAAGGTGACATCTTTTATTTACACTGAAAGTAGGTACTTGTGTTTATCTCACAAGATTACAATGCCAAGTGTTTTCTCATTGTAGTACACCACAATCTCACAATACTGGCTTTGCACAGCTGTGCAGTGACATAGTAAACAAGGCTATATTAAAAAACACAATAGGTTTTTCATGTTATTTTAACGAATGTTAAAGTGTATCAAAAACTAAAATCATGATTTACAGAGAATGAAATGGTCCAAGTCCCCGTTATTTATCTCTTTGCTTCCTGGATGCTGTTGGAGAGGTTCTATTTACATAACAGGAACTGAGAGAAATCTCAGGGTGGAAATTCCCTCTAAGACAGTTGTCAATAGAACAGATGTTCCCCTCTATTACTGGTTCAGTGATGGCTGTAACACTGGATTTCACAATAATTACCAGGATAATCAGGGCTCATTCACACCAATGTAATAAAATACACCTATCAATTCTAGACCTGGGTGCCAAAAGCTAGCAGCAAGATCCTGCACAAAATATGCTCAATACAGTGTACATATGTAAACATTTCTGTAGTGCGCCCCAGCTGGCAACACATTGTTGGGGGCCAGTAGTGTACATCCGCACTGTACTCATGTAAACATTAGCACAAACATTTACATGCGTACATCAGAAGTTATGCAAATATGATCTTCCTGGAACTCAGGTTTTGGGCATTTTTTGTCCCTAAAAGCGGTTTTAAAGAATACTGGTGAATCCTAGAATGTGCATCGGCACATTGACTATCATAAGACTGCGCTCAAAAAGGTGTAAAAACCCTAAGGCCCTGTTCACACCTTGGCGTTTGCGATCATGGACAGAATTGCGGCGTTTGTGTCCACAATTCCAAAACGCTCTGCAGAATGGCAGAATCACACCCGTGTTTAGGTGGCATTGAAAATGCATAGTGTGATTTGTCAGTTTTGCAGAGCGTTTTGGAATTGCGCCGATATGCCTGCGATCGATAACACCCAGCTGCGAACAGGGCCTTAAAAAGGTGAGTCTACCTGGTGGGTACACAGCCAGCAATAAAAATGACACAGGGTTCTTAGGCCCCATTCACACCTGGGCGATTCTGTCTGTGATTTCAAAACTGACAAAATCGCACCACACTTGTTCAGGTACAGTTCATTTTCAATGGCACCTAAACATGAGTGCAGTTTTCGCACAATAAAGCACGCTGCAATCATGGCAAACCGTATCACAGAAAGCTTGTTGCCCAAAAGAGGCGCCTACTTCTTTTTTGAGCGATGAGCTTTGCAAAAATGCACCCTCGTGTAGGCGCCATTGAATGTGAATAAACAAGTGTGGTACAATTTTCAGTTTTGGAATCGCTGCAATTCTGCCAGCGATCGCAAACACCCAAGTGTTAATGTGTAAAGTGTTTGGTTAATTTTTTTTTTTTTTTTTTTTTGCAGAAGGGACACAATATAGGGGATTTACAAAAGCAGATCTACATTATAAGATTGTGTGAATAGTCACTTCGTGTTAAACTCATTTCACCTGCACATGACTGGGTATTCAAAATGAACAGGAATTTACCTTTTTTTACATGATTGGATAACCCAACTATATCTCTTCTGTAATAAAAGTTTCATACCTTCCCTCCTGCAAATATCTTAATGTGCATGTCCAGCTTGGAATACTCTGTGTGCTTTGGTGCCAGGATGAATTATCATGCATGTATGGGAGTTATGTGAATCTTAGGATGGCTAAAGATGTTGAACCCAGAAGACTGGGCATTAGCAAAAGGAGTTTGCTGGCATTAGAGCACTGAAAGGAAGGAAAGCATACGCAGCTTTAGGCTGGGTACACATGGGCTGAAAACGGCAAAAACATGACTTTTGCCTCATGTGTACAGCTCCCTGTCTGACATAAGCCGGGCTCACAATGTTTTTCAACTGTAGCCCTCAACAGGTCATGTTTTCAGGCTTTCCATTATTTTGCACAGGTGATTTGATCAGTTTCACTGCCTTAGTAATTACCACAGCCGT
The DNA here is from genome assembly GCA_037952835.1 of Lithobates septentrionalis. Classification (NCBI taxonomy): domain Eukaryota; kingdom Metazoa; phylum Chordata; class Amphibia; order Anura; family Ranidae; genus Lithobates; species Lithobates septentrionalis. Next base: position 109,600 of record JBBDGP010000868.1, on the reverse strand, counting down.
CTGAAGGAAATCCCAAAAACATGACATGTTGGGGGTACTTAAAGACTGGAGTTGAGAAACACTATTTTAGGGCATCTGGGAGGTACAGGTGCAGCGCCCCCCCCCACGCCAAAATTTGACAGGCTGACATATGTGGCAGCTGGATGCTATACGGAGTGTACTGGACATATGCTGGAGTACAGCCACTGCGCACTTCAGCCTGTTATTGATTTTGACAGGCTGCCAATGGCTGACAGTGGGGTAGACTCTGCACCTGTGCCTCCCAGGCACGCGCAAATATTAAGATGTAATGCGCATAGGCCCAAGCACTAGTGTGCATGAGACCTTATGACTCAAACAGGTATAAAAGAGAAAACTTTTGTGTATCTGCATGCAGGCAGTCCCCTCCAAGTCTATTGGAACGCAGTGGCTGCATGGACACAGCCGCTGGCCCCTGATTTGACAGCTGTGAAGGTCCGAGCGCATGTCCACCAAACACATACTTCATTAGAAGACACGCACCCTACACGGCTGTCAAATTGGGACCAGCTGCTGCATGCCAATACACGTAAAGAGGGCTGCCTATGTACGGAACCACCTGTGCATCCCGTGCGGGTGAAGACAGCCTTTTTTGCATGGATGTACCCAGAAGCACACTTGTTTGAATGAGGCCCAAGACTAGGTCAACAATTTTGCAGGTGTAAATTTTATGCACTGCTGCACCCACATGCAGCTGCACGCAAAGACGTGGCGCTTTAAAGAAACCGCGTGGGGGGGGTGCCATCAACCAAATGGTACCCCCACGCAAAGAAAAACAGGGTGCGCCCACAGGCGCCAAAGCAACAAGCAGTTTCGGTGCATCTGCATTAAAAAAAAAAAAAAAAAAAAAAAAAAAAAAGATGCAGGAAAACGCAGACACAGCAGCCCATTCAAATGAAGGGGCTGCTGTGCCCAAGAAAACATGGCATGCAGAACCACACGAATGTGAACCTAGCCTTTAGATCAGCTTTCACTACAATCCCTTGGTATAACAGTAGGCATGACCTTACCAGGGCACACAGCTGCTCCACAGCCTCCAGTATGACCTCCTGATGACCAATGCTCTTCACCCCCAAAGTATCAAGGCGTTGGGGGGATAGATCCAGCAGGTCCTGTCCTGCTATGTCCCATTCTTTAAATGGGTAGTGCTGTATTGAGGGGTCCAGACCTGGAAAGGACACATATGGCATTAATCAATCAGTGATGGGGCCTTTTACCTGAAGCACTCCCATTAGACTACCACCCACTGCCCAGGTGGTGTAAAGTCAGTGCCTTGTGCCCTATAGAGCTAGCAGTCACCTCACCCTCCTACACACGGCTCTCCCCTCAGAGTTCACTGTCTCCCCCAGGTTCAGGCAATGTACAGCCGGCACTCACCTTGTAGATAAGCCTTCACAGTGCCCGGACTCCAGGAACAGATAAGTTCCATTGCTGCACTTCCTGGAGGCCCACCCTAGTGACGTCATCCAGGTGAGTTTCTGCATTCCGTCCAGTAGTGCTAGGATTGGCTTTCGCGCTCCGGGAGGAGGAGCTTGCAGGCCCCGCCCCTCCCCACCGATCTATCAGTCCTATGTACGTACAGGGGCTTCTCCTGCCACATACGATCAATACGTGTTTATTAGCATCGCTCACTTCACCAAACTGCAGCCACACACACAGCTCTTCCTAGTTTTGGGTGTAGGAAAACATAACAAGGAGTATTAACCACTTCCCATCCGGACCAATTCTGCCACTTTGCTCCTATATGTAAAAAATGATCATTTTTTTATTTCTAGAAAATTACTTATTAGACCCTAGGTAATAAAATAGTGGTCGTTGCAACTTTTTATGTCACATGGTATTTGCGCAGCGATTTGTCAAACTTTTTTTGCGATAAAAAAACAGTTTCATGAATTAAGAAGAAAAAAAAAAACCTAGTAAAGTTAGAACAATGTTTTTGTATAATGTGAAAGATGATGTAAATAGATACCTCACGTTATGCTTAAAAATTGCGCACACTCGTGGAATGGCGCCAAAACTTCACTACTTAAAAATCTCCATAGGCGTTGCTTTAAATTTTTACAGGTTTAGAGTTATGGCCCGTACACACGATCCGAAGATCGTACGACAGATTGTACGACCTTTTTCGCTTAATAGTCGCAAGTAGAAATTGAATAGGTAAAAAAAGTCACAAAAAAATTTGCGTACAAGAGAAAAAAAATTGGAAGTGATGTCGTGTTTTGTAATGTATTTGTATTTTCAGGCGACAACTATACTGACTAAACGAAAATTGTACGATCTGGTATCGCACAAGGAAAATTTTCGTGCTTGTCCGATCTAATAATATCGGATGAATTGTCCGTGATCGGCTCTTGAAAGTAGTGTACACGCGAACCGAAAATCGTACGATTCTTCCTCCATCGTGTGTACGGGCCATTACAAAGGAGGTCTTGGGCTAGAATTGTTTCTTTTACTCTAACGCACGCAGCGATACCTCACATGTGTGATTTGAACACTGTTTACATATGTGGGCGCGACTTACGTATGCGTTTGCTTCTGTGCGCAGGGACGGGGGGGCACTTTACTTTTTTTTAATTCTTTATTTTACTTTAATTTTTTTATTTTTACACTTTCTCTTTAACCTCCTGACATCCGGCCGTAGCCGAATGACGGCTTCAACGCGGATGTCAATTCCCGGGAGGCCGTCATATGACGGCCTCCCCCTTCCTCGCTCCCCGTGCGCGCTCACGAGCGCGCAACGGGGAAATTCTGTGTTGGCCGTGTCCCTTGGACACAGCCAATCACAGATCGCTGTAAACGGCCAATCACAGCGGCCGTTTACAGCACGATCGCTGCCTCCAATGAGAGATGATCTAAAATGTAAACAATTGAGATCATCTCTCATTGCCGGCTCTCTCTCCTCACACAGAGACAGCGTGTGAGGAGAGAGAGATCTGTCAGCCTTCTGTGAGTGTTTGTTTGCCATTTACTGTGCCTACAGTGCCCACAGTGCCCATCAATACAGTGCCCATCAATACAGTGCCCCATCAATACAGTGCAGCATCAGTACAGTGCTAATCGGTGCCCACCTGAGCCAAATCGGTGCCCACCTGTGCCAATCGGTGCCCACCTGTCTGCCCAGCGGTGATCAGTGTCCAGCTGCACATCTGCACAATCAGTGACCACCTGTGCCACCTCATCAGTGCCCACCTGTGCCACCTCATCAGTGCCCACCTGTGCCACCTCATCAGTGCCCACCTGTGCCAATCAGTGCACATCTGTGCTGCCTCGGTGCACATCTGTGCCGCCTCATCAGTGCCCATCTGTGCTGCTCCATCTGTGCCGCCCCATCTGTGCCGCCTCATCTGTGCCGCCCCATCTGTGCCGTCCCATCAGTGCCCAGCTGTGCCACCTCATAAGTGCACATATGTGCAATCTCAGTGCACATCTGTTCCACCTCATCAGTGCCCACCTGTGCCGCCTCATCAGTGCCCACCTGTGCCGCCTCATCAGTGCCCACCTGTGCCGCCTCATCAGTGCCCACCTGTGCCACCTCATCAGTGCACATCTGCACATCTGTTCCACCTCATTAGTGCACATCTGTTCCACCTCATCAGTGCACATCTGTTCCACCTCATCAGTGCCCCTCTGTGCCACCTCAGTGCCCATCTGTGCTCATCAGTGCCGCCTCATCAGTGCCCATCAGTGCAGGCTTAGCAACCATGGCCAAAAGAAGCTTTTCCGCCGAGGAGGCGTACCAAATACTGTCCCAGGCCGACGAGAGCAACGAGGAGCTCTCTTTTTCAGATTCCCTTTCCGATTCCGAGTCGGACATAAATTATGAGCCAGTCCTCAGTAGTGAAACACTGAGTGACTCAGAGGAGGAAGAGATTCGGCCCGCCAAACGAAGGCGTTCTGGTGGGGAGGCAGTGGCATCTACCAGCACCGCAGTCCCGTCCACCAGCACGGCAGTCCCGTCCACCAGCACGGCAGTCCCGTCCACCAGCACGGTAGTCCCGTCCACCAGCACCGCAGTGCCATCCACCAGCACCGCAGTGCCTCGGCAAGAAAGGCCAAGGACCCATGCCAGCCTTCCCTATGCCCTGCAGAACCCCTTGTGGCTTCCTCCTAATTCAGGAGAAGCCAACATTCCCCCTTTCACTGCCCAGCCAGGAGTCCAGGTGAACACGGAGAATTTTTCCCCAATAGATTTTTCTAATTTAATTATTACCGAGGACATGCTGTCAAGTATTGTGGCCCAGTGCAACCTTTATGCACAGCAATTCATTGCGAATAATCCTACTATGCCCGTCCTTACGAATGGAGAGACCTAACGGTGGAGGAGTTGAAGGTTTTTTTAGGACTCACATTTAACATGGGACTCACGAAAAAAAAACACTTTGCTGTCCTATTGGTCAACCCACCCCCTCCAACACATGCCAATATACTCCAAGGTAATGCCCAGAAACAGATACCTCATGATATTGAGGTTTCTTCATTTCAACGACAATACCCAGTGCCCTCCCCGAAATGACCCAAACTATGATAGACTTTTCAAAATTCGGCCACTTTTAAATTATTTTTCTGCACTATTCCCCCTGCTGTTTACCCCAGACAAAAACATATGTGTGGATGAGTCCCCTCTTAAGTTTAGTGGCAGGCTTAAAATAAAGCAATATATTCCCAGTAAAAGGGCACGCTATGGGGTGAAGGTATACAAATTATGTGACCGAGTCACAGGTTACTTGTATGCCTTCAAAGTGTACGAAGGGAAGGACACCCAGCTGCAACCCCCTAATTGCCCAGACTACTTGGGATCAAGCGGGAAAATTGTTTGGGATCTCACATACCCCCTACTGGAGAAAGGCTACCACCTGTACGTAGATAACTTCTACACATCTCTGCCCCTGTTCCACAACCTGCATTGGATGAAGACGCCTGCATGTGGTACCATCAAAAAGAACCGGAAGGGCTTTCCTCAAAGTCTGGGCAATAAAAAATTGAGAAAAGGAGAAACGGCGAGTCTACGAAACAACGAGATTTTGGCAGTGAAGTGGAGAGACAAAAGAGATGTGTACATGTTGTCTTCAATCCACGATGATACCTTCATGGAAATACCCAGAAGAAATGGCCCCATACAGAAACCTAAATGCATCTTTGACTATAATTTGTTTATGGGGGGAGTCGACTTGAATGACCAGATGCTGGAACCGTACCTTGCCACAAGACGGACATACCATTGGTATAAGAAAGTCGCAATTTATTTTTTTCATTTGGCTATCTACAATTCTTATGTCATTTATCGTAACTCCACCCAAAACCCCAAACGCTTCCTTGACTACCAGGAGGAAGTTTTCACTGCCCTTACATTCCCGAACGGCCCCCCAGAAAATATCCGATCTGATGTTCTAAGTCGACTCTCCGAACGCCACTTTCCAGATAAGATCCCTCCCAAACCAACAGGCCAACGACGGCAAAAAAAATGTAAGGTGTGTACCAGAGCTGGATTCAGAAGAGACACATCTTATTATTGTGCACAATGTCCTTCTGAACCAGGCCTCTGCGTAGGTGAATGTTTTCGTCGTTACCATACTTCAGTAAATTATTAGTGAAGTATGGTAAACGTAAGCCTCCGTTCCTGCAATTTACCCTCACACCCCTTATGCCACTGCCTCCTCTGTGACTGACCCTGGCTTGTTATTTGACCACGCTTCTGCCTAACGATTCTGCACATACCTCTGCCTGATCTGGAACTGACCCTGGACTGTTATTCGACCATGCTTCTGCCCAACGATTCTGTACATACCTCTGCCTGATGTGTTGGAAATATCTTATAAACGGACAACTTTGTGTAAAAAAAAATGCGTTTTCATTTTTTTCCACATTTTCCAAAAACTTCTGGAAAAAAATAAACCATTCAAAAGACTCATTATGCCTCATAGATTATACGTTGGGGTGTTAGCTTTCCAAAATTGGGTCATTTTGTGGGTGTTTCCATTGTCCTGGTGCTCCAGGGCCTTCAAAAGTGTAATAGGTGGTTGAGAAATGTGATGTGTAATTTATGCTCCTGGAACACCTGATGGTGCTCCATGCATGTTGGGCCTCTGTATGTGGCCAGGCAGTGAAAAAGTCCCACACATGTGGTATCGTAATACTCAGGAGGAGTAGCAGAATGTATTTTGGGGTGTCATTTTTGCTATCTAAATGCTATGTGTTGGAAATATCTTATAAACGGACAACTTTGTGTAAAAAAAAATGCGGTTTCATTTTTTTCCACATTTTCCAAAAACTTCTGGAAAAAAATAAACCATTCAAAAGACTCATTATGCCTCATAGATTATACGTTGGGGTGTTAGCTTTCCAAAATGGGGTCATTTTGTGGGTGTTTCCATTGTCCTGGTGCTCCAGGGCCTTCAAAAGTGTAATAGGTGGTTGAGAAATGTGATGTGTAATTTATGCTCCTAGAACACCTGATGGTGCTCCATGCATGTTGGGCCTCTGTATGTGGCCAGGCAGTGAAAAAGTCCCACACATGTGGTATCGTAATACTAGGAGGAGTAGCAGAATGTATTTTGGGGTGTCATTTGTGGTATACACATGCCATGTGAGAGAAATAAGCTATTACAATGACAATTTTGTGGGGGGGGGGGGGGATCTCAATTTTGCAAAGAATTGTGGGAAAAAAATACAACTTCAAATAACTCACCATGCCTCTAACTAAATACATTGAAATGTCTACTTTCCAAAAAGGGGTTATTTGGGGGGCATTTGTACTTTCCTGGCTTGTTAGGGTCTCAGGAAATGAGATAGGCCTCAGTACATCAGATGTGATAATTTTTTTATGATTTGCACCATAACTTGTAGACTCTAAAACTTTCACACAGACCAAATAATAATTTTTTTATGATTTGCACCATAGCTTGTAGACTCTAAAACTTTCACACAGACCAAATAATTTCCACAAATTTTTGGTTATTTTTACCAAAGATATGTAGCAGTATAAATTGTGGCCAAAATTTATGAAGAAAAATTACGAATTTGCAAAATTTTATCACAGAAATTAGAAAAAATGTGTCTTTTTTCAAAATTTTCGGTCTTTTTTCATTTATAGCGCAAAAAATAAAAAACCCAGAGATGATCAAATACCACCAAAATAAAGCTCTATTTGTATGAAAAAAAGGACAAAAAAATCATTTGGGTACAGTGTTGCATGACTGAGTAATTGTCATTCAAAGTGTGAGAGCACTGAAAGCTGAAAATTGGTCTGGATAGGAGGGGGGTTTAAGTGCCTAGTAAGCAAGTGGTTAAAAAATCTTTTTTTGATCACTTTTATTCCTATTACAAGGAATGTAAGCATCCCTTGTAATCGGAATAGTGTGTGACAGGTCATCTTTATGGAGAGATGTGGGGTCTATAAAACCCCACATCTCTCCTCCAGGCAGGAAAGGCTGAGATATGAAAAAAATAAACTCTCTCGGCCTTTCCAGCCGCGTCCTCGGCTTTGTTTACCTCTGCCGGCCCGTACATGATGTCATAATGTCGTCCCGGGCCTCCGAGGGTCATAGAGATGACTGGGGACTGGCGGTGACCGATTCATTCTCCAGCTCGCCGATCGCAGGGCGAGCTGTGAGAAGCACCAGAAGGCGGCAGGAGGGGGGGGGGAGGTGTCCCCTCCCTCTGCCTGTAAGAATGATCAAGTGGCTGAACTGCTCCTATGATTGTTCTTACGGTGCACTGAAAAGGATGATATCTGGATGATGTCTGCAGCTGCAGGCATCATTCAGATATATTACCAATCAAAGTCCACAACGTCATATGACGTACTGCAGGCGGGAAGTGGTTAAACACAAAGGCAAACATTTATTATATTGCAGCCTCCTAATTCTTACATGGGGTGGCTGCATTTGTTTTCTTTTTTAGGCTTTCTTTCCTTTATTTTTATCTGGTGATCCAGCCAGTAAGTCTGTTGTTTTTTAACAAAACAAGCTCTCCTGCAGATGTAGCAGTTAGAGGGATGAGAAAATCCATCCATCACTGGTAGCGGTGCTTACAATGATCATCTTTTATTTATTCATGTAAAACCTTTATCCCAAAGGAAAAAAAAAAACTGCTATAACTGATTATTAAGCTGGAGCTGTGACCTGGACTCAGGGTTGCTAACCATCAGTAAATTTACAGACAATTTAATAAATCCGTAATTTTTACATCTGTCCATGAATTTCTTTTATGACTATGCAGACCAGGGCCGGGACAAGGGGTGGGCAGGAGGGGTGGCTGCCCTGGGCACTGTGGTATCATGAGGGGGGCACCAGGAGGAGGTTAGGGGTAGGGGATTTGTGTTGGGAGGGTAAATTTAGGGAGGTGTGCTAGGAGTGGTGATTTAAGGGGATTTGTGTTGGGGGGGAGGGGTGAGTTGTGCTAGGAGGGGAAATTTTGGGGGGTTTGTGCTAGAAAAGGGTAATATGGTGGGGGGGAGGGGTTTTGTGCTAGGAATAGATTATTTTTTTGGCGGGGGCAAAAATTTGTGTTGGGAAGGGGATTTCAGCAGGGGCGGATTTTTATTGGCAGGAGAGGGAATTTATGCTTAAGGTGTAAGCATACAGATTAGTGCTGGATTTTTTTCTTTTTGGGGGGGGGGGGGGATTTGCTGACACATAATGCTCATACACCTTGTGAGGGGGGGGGCAATTTGGCATTTTCACCCTGGGCTCTAGATGGTGCAGCTCCAAAAAAGATGCCTGCACTTCTTTGGTACGACGCAGTGCAATTTGAGCCTATTCAGAATGAATGGGCTCAAATTGCACCGCACAGAATCGCATGTGACTTGGAATGTGGTGCGATTTACATGCGGTTCATAGTGTGAACCTAGGCTAACCCTCCACTCCCCCCAGACTGACAATCCTGTTGTCCAAAGGTGCCCCCTGTGCTCTTATATCCAGAGTGGGGGCACTACCATATAATACAGGAGGTGTGTTACTGGGAGAATCACCAGGTGAAAACAGAGGGAAAAAAAACTAAAAAAGAAAACGAATGCAGACACCACATCTAAGGATTTTTTAGCTGCAATATATTACATTTTTGGTTTTAGGTTTAATACCACTTGAATGAGGAACTTTGCCCCATTCAACGAAAACGAGCGCTATAAAATGATGGGCTGTAAGCCCGAATGACTTCTGAAAATTTTAAACAGTGAATGGAAATAAAAAAATATAAAAACAAAATTTTTCATACAAAGTGACAATGTTGATAACAACATAAATAATAGTGCCAATCTGTATATAATACACATAAGAAGTGACAATATTGATGACAACATTAACAATGCTGCAACAGAAACTTCTGTGTGTATATAATTCCAGTCTATATGTTTAGAGTTGTGAGACTCAACAGAAAGATTGGACTCATACACCTCTTTCCGAACGCCATCCTGCCAGAAGCATGAGAATATCCGGAGCGCAATGAGGACACCGAGATGGGAATATTGCTTTCAATCTGATGAAGATGTAAAAAGTTCATTTCTGGATAAGAGCGGAACAGAGAGAAGAAAGGAACCCTAAAGGCATCAGATCATCCCTCTGAAAGAAAGATTTCTGAGTACCGTTCCATATGAGAGGTCACTTTCCACGCGCCCTCATTGGATTGTGAACAGGGAATCTCCGGTCTAAAGAAATCGACATCTCCTGAATCTATCCACCACAATACAAGCCTGTTTGACACGCAGAGCATATGTTCTGGCGTGTTCAAACATTCTGGTAAGCCTCCTCTTCTCACGGTGGTGGTTTTATCACAGTCACATATTTTAACCTATGGACAGACACGTTTTTCCACAATGGAACTTCTTGCTGTTAAGTAGGGATGAGCCAAACACCCCCTGGTTCGGTTCGCACCAGAACATGCGAACAGGCAAAAAATTTGTTCGAACACGCGAACACCGTTAAAGTCTATGGGACACGAACATGAATAATCAAAAGTCCTAATTTTAAAGGCTTATATGCAAGTTATTGTCATTAAAAGTGTTTGGGGACCTGGGTCCTGCCCCAGGGGACATGGATCAATGCAAAAAAAAGTTTTAAAAACGGCAGTTTTTTCGGGAGCAGTGATTTTAATAATGCTTAACGTGAAACAATAAAAGTGTAATATCCCTTTAAATTTCGTACCTGGGGGGTGTCTATAGTATGCCTGTAAAGGGGCGCATGTTTCCCGTGTTTAGAACAGTCTGACAGCAAAATTACATTTCAAAGGGAAAAAAGTCATTTAAAACTACTCGCGGCTTCTAATGCATTCCCGGTCCGACAATACACATAGAAGTTCATTGATAAAAACGACATGGGAATTCCCCACAGGGGAACCCCGAACCAAAATTAAAAAAACAAATGACATGGGGTCCCCCTAAATTCCATACCAGGCCCTTCAGGTCTGGCATGGATATTAAGGGGAACCCCACGCCAAAATTAAAAAAAAAAACGGCATGGGGTCCCCCCCAAAAATCCATACCAGACCCTTATCCAAGCATGCAACCTGGCAGGCCGCAGGAAAAGAGGGGAGGCGAGAGAGCGCCCCCCCGAACCGTACCAGGCCACATGCCCTCAACATTGGGAGGGTGCTTTGGGGTAGCCCCCCAAAACACCTTGTCCCCATGTTGATGAGGACAAGGGCCTCATTCCCACAACCCTGGCCGGTGGTTGTGGGGGTCTGCGAGCAGGGGGCTTATCGGAATCTGGAAGCCCCCTTTAACAAGGGGACCCCTAGATCCCGGCCCTCCCCCCTTTGTGAAATGGTAATACCCCTACCATTTCACTAAAAAACTGTCAAAAATGTTAAAAATGACAAGAGACAGTTTTTGACAATTCCTTAAATGCTTCTTCTTTCTTCTATCTTCCTTCGGTTTCTTCCTCCATCTTCTTCTTCTTCTGGTTCTTCTGGTTCTTCCTCCGGTGTTCTCGTCCAGCATCTTCCTCTGCGGCGTCGGCGTCTTCTTCCCTTCTTCTCCTCGGGCTGCTCCGCATCCATGATGGCATGGAGGGAGGCTCCCGCTCTTCTCTTCATCTTCTTCTCTTCATCTTCTTCTCTTCATCTTCTTTTCGTGCCGCTCCACATCCATGATGGCATGGAGGGAGGCTCCGTCAGAAGAGGAGAAGCGTCACACAGCAGGAGCCTCCCTACATGCCATCATGGATGCGGAGCGGCCCGAAAAGAAGATGAAGAGAAGAAGATGAAGAGAAGAAGGTGAAGAGAAGAAGATGAAGAGAAGAGCGGGAGCCTCCCTCCATGCCATCATGGATGCGGAGCGGCCCGAGGAGAAGAAGGGAAGAAGACGCCGACGCCGCGGAGGAAGATGCTGGATGAGAACACAGGAGGAAGAACCAGAAGAACCAGAAGAAGAAGAAGATGGGGGAAGAAACCGAAGGAAGATAGAAGAAAGAAGAAGCATTTAAATAAAGGAATTGTCAAAAACTGTCTCTTGTCATTTTTAACATTTTTGACAGTTTTTTAGTGAAATGGTAGGGGTACTTTTGTACCCCCTTACCATTTCACACAGGGGGATGGCCGGGATCTGGGGGTCCCCATGTTAAAGGGGGCTTCCAGATTCCGATAAGCCCCCCGCCCGCAGACCCCCACAATCACCGGCCAGGGTTGTGGGGATGAGGCCCTTGTCCTCATCAACATGGGGACAAGGTGTTTTGGAGGCTACCCCAAAGCACCCTCCCAATGTTGAGGGCATGTGGCCTGGTACAGTTCAGGAGGGGGGGCGCTCTCTCGTCCCCCCTCTTTTCCTGCGGCCTGCCAGGTTGCGTGCTCGGATAAGGGTCTGGTATGGATTTTTGGGGGACCCCACGCTGTTTTTTTTCTATTTTGGCGCGGGGTTCCCCTTAATATCCATACCAGACCTGAAGGGCCTGGTATGGAATTTAGCGGGACCCCCAGGTCATTTTTTTTTTTTTTTTTTTGGTTCAGGGTTCCCCTGTGGGGAATTCCCATGCCGTTTTTATCAATGATCTTCTATGTGTATTGTCGGACCGGCAATGCATTAATAGCCGCGAGTAGTTTTAAGTGACTTTTTTTCCTTTGAAATGTCATTTTGCTGTCAGACTGTTCTAAACACGGGAAACATGCGCCCCTTTACAGGCATACTATAGACACCCCCAGGTACGAAATTTAAAGGGATATTACACTTTTATTGTCTCACTTTAAGCATTATTAAAATCACTGCTCCCGAAAAAACGGCCGTTTTAAAAACTTTTTTTTGCATTGATCCATGTTCCCTGGGGCAGGACCCAGGTCCCCAACACTTTTTATGACAATACCATGAATATAAGCCTTTAAAATTACCACTTATGATTTCTCCCATAGACTTTTAAAGGGTGTTCCGCGGCATTCCAATTTGCCGCGAACACCCCAAATTGTTCGCTATTCGGCGAACTTGCGAACAGCCGATGTTCGAGTCGAACATGAGTTCGACTTGAACTCGAAGCTTATCCCTACTGTTGAGTCTCACAACTCTAAACATATAGACTGGAATTATATACACACGGAAGTTTCTGTTGCAGCATTGTTAGTGTTGTCATCAATATTGTCACTTCTTATGTGTATTATATACAGATTGACACTATTATTTATGTTGTTATCAACATTGTCACTTTGTATGAAAAATGTTATTTTTATATTTTTTTATTTCCATTCACTGTTTGAAATTTTCAGATGTCATTCGGGCTTACAGCCCATCATTTTATAGCGCTACACTTGTCATTTTCATTTATCTAATTTGGTGTGTTAGCTGCTTGGAATTGGGGGTAGCGGAAATTATTTGCTACACTTTTTGTCCCATTCAAACCTGAGCATTTTTGTGCCTAATGCCACATACACACGGGTGGACTTTTCGACTGGACTGGTCTGACGGACCGAGTCCGGCGGACAATTTGACCGTGTGTGGGCTTCATCAAACCTGCAGCGGACTTTTTCGGTCGAAAATCTGACGGACTTTGGATTTGGAACATGTTTCAAATCTTTACTTCGGGAACTCCGCCGGACCCAGTTCCTATCGAAAAGTCTGCTCATCTGTATGCTAGTCCGACGGACGAAAATCGACGCTAGTGCAACTATTGGCTATTGGCTTTGAACTTCCTTATTTTAGTCCGGTCGTACGTCATCACGTACGAATCCGTCGGACTTTGGTGTGATCGTGTGTAGGCAAGTCCGTTCATTGGGAAAGTCCGTTGGAAGTCCGCCGAAAGCCTGTGGAAAAGTCCGTTGGACCAGTCCGGTTGAAAAGTCCGCTCGTGTGTATGTGGCATAAGCCTACACTGATAACGCTCAGTGATAGGAATCTTGTTGCTCAAAACTCAAAAAAAGATGTTCATTTTTGCACTGTGACAACTGTTCTCCTCTGCTCTTTTCCTCCTCTCCCCCAAAACCAGGAGCTTGGTAAACATACTGTAAGTATATGCACTTCCATAACCACGCTTTAGGTGTGAGGCTTGGCTCACACTTGTGGGGGCTGCATTTTGCCAATAGGGCAGCCCATTCATTTTAAGTCTCTGACTCTTTTCCACTTGAAGACCAGGCCTTTTTTGTTTACATGTAAAAATGTGTATTGTTTGCTAAAAAATGACTTAGAACCACCAAACCTTACATACCTGTATATTTTTTTTTTAGCAGAGGTCCTAAAGAATAAAATGGCGGCTTTTGCAATTTTTTATGTCACATGGTATTTGCACAGTAATTTTTCCAACGCAATTTTTTTGAAAAAAACACACTTTAATGAATTTTAAAATATAAAAGATGGTGTTACGCCGAGTAATTAGATATCTAACATGCCATGGGTTAAATTTGCATACACTTGTGGAATGGTGACAAACTACGTTGCCACAGGCAACGCTTTAAAGCCTTTTTAAGTTACCAGTTTAGAGTTACAGAGGTGATCTGGTGCTAGAATTATTGCTCTCATTCTGATGTTTGCATCAATACAGCACGTGTGGTGTGACTGTCATTTACATATAATGTACATGGGGGACCAGCACTTGCGTTCGCCTTTGCGCATGAACACGGTGGGGGGGGAAGCTTTGATACATTTTTTTTTCATTGTATTATTTTTTTAATTTTTTTTTGCACTGTTTCTTAAAAAAAATGTAATTACTTTTATTGCTGTCACATGGAATGTACACATCCCTTGTGTTGTCAATAGGCAGTGAAGGGTACTCTTTATGGAGAGATCTGGGGTCTACTAGACCCCAAATATCTCCTCTGCCCTTACAAGCATCTGATCGCCCCAAGATCGGTGTGTTCAGATGCTTTCCAAATGTAGAAATGGTGCTGTTTACATTCGGGAAACTGGAAGTGACAAAAATGCTTGTCGCTTCCGGTTTCCTATACCCTAGAGCTCATCAGGGACCTTCCAGTCCTTCACGAGCTCTGTGGTAAGCCAGCAGAAGCACTGGCTGAACACTCAAGTCTCCAAGTGGGATGGAAGAGCCACAGAAGGCAGCAGGGGGGGACGTCCCCTCTCGCTGCTTGTAAAAGCAATACAGCAGCTAATTAGCCTCTTGGATTGCTTTTAAATGACGCTGACCACTGGCTAAAAAAAGCAACGCTGGGATGATGCCTGTAGCTGTAGGCATCATTTCACTATAACCACTTAAAGTCAAATGACGTACATGTACAAGATGATTCAAATTGTGCTGCACTGAAATGCATGGTGCTGCGGTTAAGTGTGCACAGAAACGTGGGCATTTTACCGATGTGTGTAGGTGCCATTAAGAATAAATGGCACCCCTACACTTCTGCTAAAGTACAGCATGTATCTCTCTCATGTCAGGAACATGCCCAATTGTTCACACATTTGGGGGGGGGGGGGTTGTGGACAAAGTGAGGAATGGTCGTGGGGGAAGGAAAGTGATGGAAAAGCTACCCGGGGACAGAGAGAAGAAATTTTTTTTGTTGTCTGTGTCTCCCTGTCTTGGTGACACTCATTCTTCTCATTTTTTCACAGTTTTTCCTATAGTGTCACAGATAGAATTAACAACTTGATAGAAGTTCTAACTGTAGCACTACCCCCTATAGAAGTCGCTGGATAGGATGGGTCCTCTGTTCTTGGCTTCAACTTACTTAAGAACCTCAGCCCCTCTGACATACCATGGCATGTTGAGTGTATAAACATACAATATCACAGAAAATCAATGAAAGTAATACTTAGTACCCAATAGTAGTGCCATATCAAGGAAAACAGGCACCAAACCAGGTAGCATAGGCAAGCCTAATATATTGTGACACAATTTGATTGGTAACTAGGCAAGCAAAAAATGGTTTAACAATTGTAACAACACAATTTACCATACAAGGTGATTAACAGTAAGGACTAGGTATAAGGTGACATTTGGCATCCAGATGAGCATAAATAGTAGCAAGGCAACCTCAAGTGCAGCATTGAGCAGTAGTAAAGTTTAAGCTGCTGAGTGCTGGAACTTTACTGTCAGAGCGCATTTATGGTGGCAATGCCAGTCCTAGACCAACTGGATATGCACTGTCCAAAAGAAAAGGAGGATGGTAGCAGAAGAGGCAGGGGAACAAAGGGGGCTTGGAGAATAAGTATTATGGGAGGGGCAGTTCTTTGAGATGTTCTTTTGCAGATATTGTTGGGGCCCATTAAGAGCATCTAGGTACTGTATAGTCTCAGCACAGGTGCAAGGTAGATGTGGCTCAAATGTGGCAAAGGTTTAGTCCAGGTTTGGAATTAGTGCAGTATAGAGTGTAGTATGGGTGCAGTATGGATTGGGTACACTTGGTGTCCTGCTCTTAGTGGCTCAGTTCCAGCTAACAGTATCAGCAATGGGCGATACCCCTCTCACCAGTCCCCAGGATTCTGCGGTGTAGAAGGAAGGGTCTCCTTGATGTTTCCCTGAAAGACTCTGTTGTTTACCGGTGGGAAGCAGAGTGTGAATGAACACTCCAGTCTCCCTGCTGCAGCAGTGCAGGTGCTGTGATGTGGGCTCTGCTGCCCTGCCCCCTGTTTCCTCACTCTCAGTATCAGGCTTGGATCTCCATTGGTATGGTCTCCCGCTGGCAGGCCAATATCCAGATGGAGGTGCTCTCTCCCTAGCTCCCTCAATGGCAAGAGAAAGAGCTTTAACAGTGCCTATTGGGATTTATGTTGTAAGGAATCCATTCATCCCTATTATATGTCTACCATCTCAAACTAGAATTCCCAGGGCTCTCAGCGCCCTGCATAGAAGTTTATTAGCTTGCTTGGCATTAGCTCTCCCCTGCTGGCCAGTGGCGAATGGTGCAGAATAACATCAGTATCTCTGTAGAGGGAGAAAAGAATAAAAGGCAATGGGGGTAATTTACTATAGTGTGAATATGTGTTTGCGCGGTAATTAGCGATCAAAACGCCAAATAGCACTAATAAGCGCCCAAACTGAATTCACAATAGAGCTGGCGAACAAATACTCCCAAAATCAAATTCACTATAGCGCCCAGACAACAGATAGCGCCCAAACCCTAATGCCGCGTACACACGAGCGGACATTACGGCGGACTTTGCCCGGCGGACTTTTCAACGTACTTTCCGACGGACTTTCTGAATGAACGGACTTGCCTACACACAATCCACCAAAGTCCGTCGAATTCGTACGTGATGATGTACGACCGGACTAAAACAAGGAAGTTCATAGCCAGTAGCCAATAGCTGCCCTAGCGTGGCTTTTTGTCCGTCGAACTAGCATACAGACGGCGGACTTTTCGACCGGACTCGATTTCAACGGATAAATTTTAAACAAGTTTCAAATCTAAGTCCGTCCAACTTTTGAGAAAACAAAGTCCGCTGGAGCCCACACACATCGAATTGTCCGACGAAATCCAGTCCGCCGGGCAAAGTCCGCCGTAATGTCCGCTCGTGTGTACGCGGCATTACTCTTGTTAGGACCTGGAGAATTGCACATGGAAATAATGTTTACAGCATGATATGATCGCCTAAATGGTACTGAAATATGTGTTATATTGTTTGAAGATATTCTGCTTTTAAAGTATGTGAAAAAGTGATTTCTACACTGAAATATCTTGCAGTCTGAGAAGAGATAAATTCCCCATCTCTTTACAACTAGGTGCCAGCACAACTGAGCATGATCAGACATGCAAACTACTACTTTCTTTTCTTTTTCTTTTTTTTTCAGTAAGCAACCTATTTTTTTTTTTTTTTTTTATGTATTTATTCAAAAGAACTGCGCATCCATGAAAACAATATACCACATAATAAATTCAAAATCTTTACCTAAAACAAAAACATTTCAAAACAACCTATTATATTAACCATAACGCAGGTCACTCTATGCAAAGTGTTCAAACATCACTAAGTTCTGCATTATTTTCTCACTTATACCATAATTAAAGAAAAGATTCAGAATAATATATTAAAGTGATGGACTGCATGCGTGTATTTACCAAGAAGGACAGAAGGACCTCAGTCCCCAGTACAGCTTTCCAAGAGTAACCTCCCCTGATCTGAGTTTACAAACTTGTTCCAATATGACCATGTTTTAGTATATTGTTCTCTTCTATCCTGGGCCGCAAGCACCAAATCCTCCATTGCATTAATACTCCCAACCTTATTAAGCCACATAGCAATGGTAGGGGGATTAGGATCCCTCCAACACATAGTAATACAGGCTTTAGCAGCATTAAGCAGGTGTAAAAGTACTGATTTCCTATATGCCTGAGTTGAAAAACGACTCTCATTTTAACTCCCATACTTTTTTATACAGAGCTATATTAAATACCAAAATTAGCACTGGGTTTAAAAGCATTTTTGGAAGTGTAGCCCAATGCAAATTTCAGCCGTTGATTCTAATGGTACAATTGTAACTTCCCCAAATAAATACTTTTCATGTTGAGATAAATGTATCTTTCTCTCAAAGAACTTGCCCTTGCAACAATGTTGCGTCTTCATCATCTATTTTGTTTTTAAGAATGCCAGCATGTGTAATGTTTGCATGTTTTGGTAAAATATATTTTTCTCTGTCACTTTCACTTGTTGCTGTCCATCTCATAAAAGTCTTTACCCAAACTCACGCAGGTGCCTTTACAAACCACAAAAAATACCATTGCTAATGCAAATTTTAAATAAGCCACAATTTTGTGTGTTATTTAGTATTTACAAATGATCATAATTTGAGCCCAAAAAATGTGATGTGTACCAACATCAGAAATAAAAATGTAATTCCCAAAAATCTGAGGGTAACATCACTATTCTACACTCACCCAACAAGAACAACCAAATATCACAGAATAAATCAAGAAGAATAATTCCTGACTAATGTAATTCCACCACCTATATGTCCAAAGAAATGCAGTATATGTGTATGCCACTTCATGTAGAGAAGTTGTCTGTTTTCCCTATGCTGTTAAACATAACTCCTGAATCTGGGCCTTACATGAATTATATCTAAATGTAGTATTTATGTGTGGGAGGGTTCCACCACCATTGCAAATCATGTCATATGCTTGGTGTGATGCTGCACACATATTTTAATGCTGTATGCTGATGATGAATGACGAATGCGCTTTGTCACCAATTTGTGTGAAGCACCCCTCTCACAAAGTCATAATTTTCTTGTTTTGGACCCTCCATATGCCCAACAACGTACAAGTTTGATTTGGAGATTTTTGGGATCACTGATCATGGGCAGAGCCTTGTGTTATTTTGAGATTTACCCTACACAGATATCAATGCTGAGGCATTTTTTAATTTGTACAGAGTGTGTATTCCTGATGAACAGACCTACATGAAGAGACAGAATCAATTACACTGGTGGGTGTGTCCTTTACTGGGTGGGTGGAAGTGTGCTAGCAAGCTTAGCTAGGTTAAAGGCCAGCATTTGTGGCAGGTGTTTGGCCTATTTTTTTTTTTTTTGCAGTGTGTATATTGTATTACAAATACATATGGTTTTTGTGTTTTTTTGCGGGGGGGGGGGGGGGGGGATGGGGGTGTGCGTGCATAATTCCTGACCCACAACCCACTAAGGTTGTTGTTTGATGATTGCTTCTAAATCTCATATTTTAGACTTACAACTGCTATGTAATGGTTGAAATGAAAAGGAAGGTTCCTGCTAATTCATTCCTGCTGTGTGTGTCAATGTAGTTTGTGCGCTGCCTTTTTGGCTTTTGTAGTAATTTTGTAACTTATTTAGGGTTTGGGGCGAGGACTTCTGATCACAAAAAAGGTTAGTCATGCTTGTTGTTAGCTTGATTTGTGTCCCTGCTTTTCTAATGTGATTTGTTTAATGTGTCTAATTTTTAGTGTCTTACCCTTGTAGATTGTAAGCTCTTTTGAGCAGGGCCCTTCTAACTATATTGTCAAATGCTGAAGCATCATTTCCATGCCTTTTTTTTTTTTTGGCCCAAGTACAATAATGTACCAAATGTTTATACTAATGTTAAAATAAAAAGTTGATTGTTTTTTGCTTTAACCACTTCCTGCCCGGCCGATAGCAGAATGACGGCCGGGCGGTGATTCAGTTATCCTGACTTATGACCGTGGGGGCGTGCATTGCGGCGAACGGTTGTGTGGTGTGACAGTCTGACACAGTGCTACACCGATCTCAGTAAAGAGCCTCTGACAGAGGCTGTTTACCATGTGATCAGCCGTGTCCAATTATGGCTGATCACAATGTAAACAGGAAGAGCCGTTGATCGGCTTTTCCTCACTCGTGTCTGACAGACGCAGATGAGGAGAGTCGATTGGCTGCTCTCCTGACAGGGGGGTCTGTGCTGATTATTTATTAGCGCAGCCCCCCTCGGATGCCTGCCCAGGACCACCAGGTATACCATCCTAGACCACCAGGGATATGCCAATCAGTGCCCAGGCAGCTGCCAATCAGTGGAAATTAAAAATGCCTGCCAGTACCACCAGTGATGGCTATCAGTGTAGTCTATCAGTGCCACCTTTCAGTGCCCATCAGTGCCGCCTATCAGTGCCCAGCAGTGCCGTCTATCAGTGCCACCCATAAGTACCCATCAGTGCATCCTTTCAGTGTCCATCAGTGTCACCTATCAGTGCCCATCAGTGCCACCTATGAGTGCCCATCAGTGCCGCCTATCAATGCCCATCAGTGCTGCATATCATTGTCACCCACCAGTGCCACCAATCAGTGCCCATCGTCAGTGCCCATCAGTGCCACCTCATCAGTGCCATCTCATTGGTACCATCTCATTGGTGCCACCTTACCAGTGCAGAATATCAGTGCCCATCAGCGAAGGAGGAAACTTACTTATTTACAAAATTTTATATAAGAAACAAAGAAAAACTTTTTTTATTCGTTTAGCAAAAAATAAAAACCACAGAGGTGATCAAATACCACCAAAAGAAAGCTTGTGGGAACAAAATGATTAAAATTTACTTTGGGTACAGTGTAGCATGGCCGCGCAATTGTTATTTAAAAAGTGACAGCGCTGAAAGCTGAAAATTGGCTTGGGCAGAAAGGAGGTGTAAGTGCCTGGTATTGAAGTGGTTACGTTTGATTTTTGCAGACTCGAAATACATATTTTATAAGTGCAAACAATTCATACCCCTTCAAATCTGTATTAAATCTACTTGCATACAAAAGTATTTGGTTTTCCTTGAGTAGGAAATGTAATGGGGAAGGGGGAAGAAAAAACCCCCAAAAAAACAAAACCCTGCTTTAAAGCTGAAATTCAGGGCTCTACTAATTATTTTGTGGATTAGGTAAGCTATGAAATGTCAGCTAAATGTGAATTCTCTCTAAGCACCAATTTAAGAGAAAAATACCCCAAAAACTATTGTTTACAAAAAATTTGGCATGGGGTTCCCCCCAAAATCCATACCAGGCCCCTTGGGTCTGGTAAAGAATTTAAGGGGAACTCAACGCCAATTTTTTTTTAATTGGCGTGGGGTCCCCCCCCCCCCAAAAAAAATCCGGGCTCAACACCAAATAAAAAAAAGAATTGCGTAGGGTCCCCCCCAAAATCCATACCGGACACTTATCCGAGCATGCAGCCTGGAGATCAGGATAGGGTGGGGAGAGAGCAAGCACCCCCCTCCTGAACTGCACCAGGCCACATGCCCTCAACATGGGGACAAGGGCCTCTTCCTGACAACCCTGGCCGGTGGTTGTTGGGGTCTGCGTGTGGGGGCTTATCAGAAGCTGGAAGCCCCCTTTAACAAGTGGGCCCCCAGATCCAGTCCCCCCTATGTGAATGGGTATCGGGTACATCGTACCCCTACCCGATCACCAAAAAAAGCAGTGAAATATAAAAAAATACAATAGCCGTCTTCTCCCCGAGCCATCTCTCCCGCTGCCATCTTCTCTTGGTGCTGTCTCTCTCACTGCCATCTTCTGTCACTGCCTTCTCCTGTCACCATCACTCCCACCACCATCATTCTTCCTCGTCTCCAGTTACCCGCTAATATAAAAAAAAGTCGGTGGGCTCTCCAGGTGATGTCATCGGGTGGCCATGCCCCATGGCTATGTAAGGGACGCCAGACAGCAGGTGACAACACGGAGGAAGACAGCGGCAAGGAAGAACACAGCAGCAGAAGTAGGCAGAGGCGGGAGTAACGGCAGCAGGAGAGACGGCTCAGGGCTATTTTACAATAAAGGACTTGTCAAAAACTCGCTCTTGTTTTCTTTTCACATTTTACTGGGTTTTTTTTGGTGAATGGGTAGGAGTACGATGTACCCCTACCCATTCACATAGTGGGGGGGATCTGGGGACCCCCTTGATAAATGAGGACTTTTATAGGCTCAAGCCCCATTGACTTCAACTATTCCCGCAAATGCCGATTTGACAGGCATGTTCGCCAGCAAAAGCGCAATATTTCCATTTGCTTGTGCGCCCAGTTGAAGTCCCAATTGGTTTAATTGGGCGCTATTATCATGTACCGCGCGAACGCATATTCGTGGTATAGTAAATGATCCCCAATGTCTCCTTCTCCATATTGCTGTAGCTACTGTACATAACCTTTCTTTAGTTTGTTTGAAACAAAAAAATATATCTATGCTATACATTTTCTGGTGTCCACGTTAGTTGTACTGTTTGCAATAACCCATATTATGATTAAAGCCGTGTAGGCTGAAATGCGCCATCTGACTGCATTTGCGTATTGTACACTGTGGTTTCCTGAATAAAAGCAAGATTTTAGAGCAACAACGGTTGTTCGGATCATCTTTATGTATTATTACTCTCAGATGGGCAACTGTGGATCAAGCACCTGTGAGCTCTGCTGATGGTGGATTATATAGGTAGCAACACTGAATTCTTTGTTTGCACTGTTTGCAATAAACATGGCAATTTTTAAGTAATTTCAGCCTTCTTTTATTCACAAAAACAATGAAATGGATCAACACAATGTACTGCTATGCCTGCCATAAACATAAAAATAAAGATATGAGCAATTGGTGATAGGTTTACTAGATCTGTTCGTTTTTGCAATTGAAAGAGGTTTTAGTTATTAGAAAATAAAATGTTCATGGTCAGCATTGGGGCAAGGAAGGCTCTCCATGTCTTTCTTTACAATAAGAAATAAACCTATTGTTTTCTGTTTGAAGTAATGATACATACTGTATCTTTTGTTCTGAAAATGTAATGTTGCAAATTAAATACACATTGCATTGTTTAATTTATAAACTTGAAGTGGTATTAAACAAAAAGAAACATTCATTATAATATAGCTTAACAATTCTTAGATGCAATGGTTGAATTTGTTTTCTATTTTAGGCTTTCTTTCTTTTATTTGCACCTAGTGATCTGGTCAGTCTGTTGTTTTTCAACAGAACAAGCTCTCCTACAAATCTATCAGTTAGAGGGATGAAACAAACCATTTACCACTGACAGGAGTGCTGACAATGATCAACTTTTTTTTAAAGCGTTTGTTACCCTTTAAAGCATGAATAACACCACAGTGCTTGTAATTTGGCCCCTTCTATCACCTGAAATACCCAGCTGATCCTGCCAGGTTCTGCCCTCCCCCATGTAAAGTGACCACGGTTGCTGAGCCCTGACACCGTGGTCAGTTTATGTGCCTCTGTCATCTGCAGCTCTCCTCCGTCCTCCTCTCCCCTGTCCTCTTCCCTCTCTCTGCTTGTCAGCTCCTGTGTGTGAGCCGCCCCTCCCCTTCTAGCACAGTTCTGAGCAGTATAAAAGTACTGCTCACATTAGGATAATATGTAATATACAGCGTATGTCATTTTGCAAAATTCTTCTTCTAAATACCTTGTTTCTCCTCACGATCAGCAGTCACGTGACCACCCGGCAGACATCAGAGGGAGATCTCGGCCCCTCACTCTGTTGTACATACATCGGAGGAAGAGAGCGACGGGCGGTACACTGTATAGTACATGATATTCTAGCAGAGGGGCTGGCAGTGACTGTGAGCACTGCCTTTACAACCCCTTTAAATATTTTAAAACCTTTATCCCTAAAGAAAAAAAATGTTGCTGTAACTGAAGTGTTAGGTGGAGTTTGGTTTCATTTCGTTAGTGTATCTAAATCTGCTAGTCCATCTAACACTCCCCTCTCTTAGATTACATATGCTGCTGTCTGCTGTGCCCCTGTGCTCCTTCATCCAGAGTCTAGACACTCTTATGCCCTGTACACACGATCGGACATTCCGACAACAAAATCCATGGATTTTTTCCGACGGATGTTGGCTCAAACTTGTTTTGCATACACACAGTCACACAAATCTTGTCGGAAATTCCGAACGTCAAGAACGCGGTGACGTACAACACGTATGGCGAGCCGAGAAAAATTAAGTTCAATAGCCAGTGCGGCTCTTCTGCTTGATTCCGAGCATGCGTTGAACTTTGTACGTCGGGATTGTGTACACACGATCGGAATTTACGACAACGGATTTTGTTGTCGGAATATTTGAGATCCAGATCTCAAATTTTGTGTGACGGAAATTCCGATGGAAAATGTCCAAAGGAGCCTACACACGGTCGGAATTTCCGTCAACAAGCTCCCATCGAACATTTTCTGTCTGTAAATCCGACCGTGTGTTCGGGGAATAATACAGGAGGTGTGTTACTGGCTAGATCACCAGGTGAAAACAGAGGGTAAAAGCCTAGAAAAGAAAATGAATGCAGCCACCACATCTAAAGATTGGTAAGCTGCAATATATTACATTTTTGGTGTTTTGTTTAATACCACTCTAACCCTTTCACTGACAGCAGCGGGGTTTCACACACAATCCAGTGGCTTCAGCCACCGGGTTTGCGTGGAAAACCTACAGACAGACTCCTGCCTGTCAGGTGAATACACTCGGGCAGCTGCGCTGCCACCCGATTGCCTCCACACCCCCCCCGGGACCAGTGCCCCCTGCATGTGCGCCCCCATTATGTGTTCTGGGCTCCGCTTGCCAATCTGCGAGCCCAGGACCAACATGGCGGGTGACGGCAGGCAAAGGGGAGGGAGAAGAACGGACAGACGTCCACTCTCCTCCCCTTCTTGCTGTGACCAGGAAAGTGATGTGTATGACATCACTTCCGTGTCAACCTCTCAGTGTCCCCGGCTAGCATAGCTGGGAAGGGATGTATTGCAATGCGATCTTTTAGACCCTGCATGTTAAGAACCATTTCACACTGAGGCACTTCTAAACTGCCAGTTAAACACTGAGTGCTTTTGAAGAGCTTTTCAGGCCCTTTGAAGAGCTTTTCAGGCTGTCACGTACCAGGTGCGAGGCTGAGGTGCTGAGAGGGCTCCCCTTGCAGCTGAATGCATTGCACCCCTGGAAGTGGTACAGGGAGTGCAGTGCCCAAAGAAGCTGTGGTTTGATGCGCTGATCACTGAAAGGTTGCTGGAACAAGCAAGATGCACTGTAGGGCAGGTGTACTTGAGGAGTACCAGGTGAACTTGGCATATGGACAATCCGGAAACAGAACCAGGAGTCAGGCCGGGGGTCATGCACACTAAATCAATCAATGTGAGATTCAGGTAGCAGAACTGGAACAAGCCGGGGTCATACACGTCGGTGAGCCAAGCCGAGATCAAACACAGTGGAGCAGACAAGAGCAGGGTCAGTAGTACAAGCCAAAGGTCAAACCAGAAGATTAGGATAACAGGTTAAGCAAGCCGGGTCTTTAACAGAAGGTCAAAGATCAGGAAACACGGGAGCACAGGAACACAGGGGAGCTGACGATAATCCAGCAATGCACAGCTCTCAGCAGCAGGTTTATATAGGCCAGGAGGCACCATTGCATATATGCGTACGCCAATAAGCATTGTTGCTCATCTGCGTACGCCCGTTCGCGCAGCCACGCCTGATTCGGCCAGGATGGGTGTTGGTAAGATTGCCAGTTCTTTAGCCATTTCCCTGACACTGGCGCTTTTGAAGAGCTTTCCGTTCATTTCAGTGGAGAGGGTGTCAGGAACCATGAATCAGACTGAGACAGAAGTGCAGTAAAAATCACACTATTTAATAAAATGGTAAAATGGTATAAAAAGAGCAAGGTAGTGAAAACATAGCCAGAGATCGGTAACCAGGACGGGTAGTCAGAACAAGCCAGAGAAACAGGAGTCTAGAGATCAGCGAAGTCAGGTGCGGCAAACAGGATCAGGAATTAAAGGGAAGTCAGCCAAGCAAAAGACTTTCACAGGAAAACACAGCAGAGAGAGTCCGGATATGTTGACCAAGGCAAAGGCACAGAAGATCTGATCCAAGGAGTTTATATAACCAGCAGCTGTAGCTGACGTGCAGGAAATAAAAATGGCAATTAACCGACAGCTGGGCACAGAGCTCTGAGAAGGAAGGGCTGAGCACAGGCCTGACAGAGGGGTTTTTCACCGCCCTGCCAGCACACTGCCCCAGTGTGAAAGCATTAATTGATCTTAATGGAAATAGGTTTTTGTGATCTTTTCAGGTGCTTTTTTTAGCGTGAAAGCGCCTCAAAAACGCCTCCTTTTGAAAGGGGTCTAAAGATTAGCAATTGGGCAGTTTATTGCATTTGTTTGCCCTAAAATTCACTTTAGTTTGTTTTTTACAGAAATTTTGTGTTTCCTAGACCTTTGCGGTAATATTAAGTGACATAGAAAATTGGAACTACTGCTATTTTATTCTCTAGGGTGTCTGCTTTCTGAAAATATATAATGTTTTGGGGGTTTTATGTAAAAAATGCAAAAATGGCTCTGGCAGCAAAAAGGTTAACGCAAGCCTTCACTCTGAAATGAAAGTTTGTAGCCATGTACTCCTCCCCTTAACCAAAGCTGATCTAAAAATCTTTAAATATTTTTTAAATATGTTTTTCATTATTTTTCCACAAGGTCCTGTTTAATGATAGAAAATGGGGACCACCAGGGTAATCTGTACACTGAGCCAACCTTTATCTATGCTGGGAACCATTGTTAGCATTCAAGCTTGACACCATACATCAGGGGTGTCAAATTAAATTTTTTTGCGGGCCGCATCTGCATTATGGTTGCCATCAATGGGCCAGTTGTATCTGTAATGCCGCGTACACGGGCGGACTTTTCGACTGGACTGGTCCAACGGACCGAATCCGCCGGACAGTCCGGCCGTGTGTGGGCTCCATCAGACCTGCAGCGGACTTTTTCAGTCAAAAATCTGACGGACTTTAGATTTGAAACATGTTTCAAATCTTTCCGACGGACTCGAGTCCGGTCGAAAAATCCGCTCGTCTGTATGCTAGTCCGACGGACGAAAACCCACGCTAGGGCAGCTATTGGCTACCGGCTATCAACTCCCTTAGTTTAGTCCGGTTGTACGTCATCACGTACGAATTCGTCTGACTTTGCTGTGATCGTGTGTAGGCAAGTCCGTTCGTTCAAAAGTCCGTCGGAAGTCCGTCGAAAGTCCATCGGAAAGTCCGTCGGACCAGTCCGGTCGAAAAGTCCGCCTGTGTGTACGCGGCATAAGACTATTTAACCACTTAAATTATCATATTATTATAGGCCAGATGGGAGCGCTGCTATCCTGGATGGACATCATATGATGCCCTCCTACGATCACGGCCACGCTACGGCGCAATCTTTTGCCTTTTTGCCAAACACCGGTTGTGTTTGTTGCCCACAGATCAGTGTACCGGGCCGCTGCCAGTACCATGTGATTAATCACAGCACATCACATGGCAATTGTACACAATGAATGGCTTCCATTCATAACCACAGCCATAACAGGCACTGACTGTATTTCCAACATCTAATATTTCATGGACCTCTGATTTCTGTACCGTGGACAAATTGTGCTGTGTCAGACAGCAGTCCTTTCGTTTGTACCCTGTATTATTGAAAACTAAAGAATTTACGAAGATGTATGCTATAATGTACTGTAAGATGAAGTATGATCAAGTATGATGTAATTTACAATCTAATAAAATATTTTATCAATGCATAGGCTGGCCATTCATTACTATTCTGTAACCAATAGTAGTAGTCAATGGCGTCCCTAGGGGGGACCCCCCCCTAGGGACGCCCCCCCCCAACATTATGCTGTGCCCCACCATGTGCCCCCCCCCCCCATAAATTTTTTTTTTTTTTTTACAAAAAATCAATGTCTAAGAGGGAGAGAGTCCCCAGTCAGCTCCTGCGGGTGATTCCTCCCCCCTCCCTCTGCTTTTTGACACTGCATAATGCGAGCGCTCACACAACCACGGCCGCCCGATCTGCTCCTTCCCCTGCATCCTCATTGGCAGGGAGAAGAGTGAGTTGCAGGAAGGACTCCACCAGGACTCTCAGTTACTGAAAAAAACAGACTGATTTCTCCTGTCCTTAGGACAGGAGAACCAGCCTGTAAATTCCAAGAGATGCCAGACCAGAGCAGTCAATAGCAGGGGCAGGACAGCAAGAGGAGGCTGGGGAACCCCACAGTGGCAGAACACCAGGGCCCGGAGACAAGACAACCTTTGCAACCCTGATAGTTCTCCCACTGCTTTGGATCCTTATATTTTCTTGGTATGCTGGTGACATATATCTCTTGTTTTCTGCCACCCTGGGGTACCCCAATACAGTAGGATGGGAGCTCACTGCAGAACACGTGAAAGGGCCCGTTGTGGGGTCGTAGTAAAGGGCCCCAGTATATATTTATATATCTATATATATATATATATATATATATATATATATATATATATATATATATATATATATATATATATATCTATCTATCTATATATATATATATATATATATATATATATATATATATATATATTTTATAGTTGCCCCCCTACTTTTGTCCCTGTCCCCCCATGTGCCCCCCCTAAATATGAAAGCTGGAGACGCCACTGGTAGTAGTGTAGTAGGGGAATTGAAGCAACTGCCACGTCAGTCACAGAGGTTTGAGCAAGCTTGACAATCTGTCATAGTTCATGCCCTTTTTCCACAAGGAAGGGAACATGTCTTCCATTGTGCAAAGTGCAAGGCTCCCAATTGTTATGCCCTGTACACACGGTCGGATTTTCCGACGGAAAATGTGCGATCGGAGCTTGTTGTCGGACTTGTGGGGTCCATCAGACTTTTTCCATCGGAATTTCCGACACACAAAGTTTGAGAGCAGGCTATAAAATTTTAATTCCGAGACGGAACTGCTCGGTCTGGTAAAATTAGCGTTCGTAATGGATATAGCACTTTCGTCACCCTGCAATGTTTTAAATTATTTAATGCAGCACACTCTCTTCTTCTTTATAATGCTAGAAGAATTAAGTTGTTTTGCTGCTCATTTTCACACAGACTTCTCACAAACTTCTTTCTTTATTATTTATCGTGATTTCATGAATATAATATTTTTATTTGTCACATCTCTCATTTTTTTTTTTTATGTTTTTAGATTTTGTATTTTTTTTTAGTTTTTTAAATCCTGATCTCCTGTTATTTTTTTAATTATTATTTTTTTAACTAATAGTTTTGGGTGTGTTTTGTGTGTCAAGTTACCACAACACTATTATTATCTTGTATTATTTAATCTCAAGGAGATTGTTTGGTGTCTTTGTTAATTTCACATTGAATTTTTGAAATGTACCTGCCTCCTCACAAACAAACTGTTCTTTTTGAAGGAAATCACATAGGCGAGTATAATTGAAAAAAAAAAAATACCTTTATTAAGGGGTCATAACCAAAGAAAGAGGGAGGCAACGCTGGAGAAACTGCTGAGATTGGAGAAGCCTTTGGCCCCCAGGGCACACATCAACTATTTTAATGCAAAATTGGTGGCCTGAGGAGTCCATATATAAGGGAGTACAATCTGGTCCAGAAGTCCAAGAGATCATGAACAGCAGCAGATGACCTATATTTTCCCAGGCTGTGGTACTACCACAGCCTGCATCTTTTGTCAGACCAGACCGAAACCCAGGGCCATCACTCTCTGGTGTGGCTGTGGCTCTGGTGTTGGAGGTGTGGCAGGAGGAGGATGAGGACTTGGAGGAGTAGGACCATGGTTGAACTCACAAACATGGCTTTGGCTTGTGAGATGGCCCCTCAACCCCTTTTTTAGGGCTTGTAAGATGAGATACTCACATATTAGGCATTGGCCCTCCTCCATTTGCAGCATTTTGCATGCTGTAATGTAGGCAAAGTCCTCTTGAACACTGTGGGGGGTTCTGAGGGCCGCAGTAGCCTTAATAAATAGGCCAATTGCTGCCTCCTTCACGTTACTCCTCTTCCTGTCACTTTTTGGTTGAAGGCGGAAGGGAGGGACCTGGGTATCGGGCAGGCTACTGGGCCCGGCCACCTCCTGGCTGCCACTTACCCCCGCCACCTCCTGGCTGAGACTTTCCTGTGTATGAAAAAGGGACCTAGTTTTAGTTTTTGGTTAATCAATCACACACAATTTTCAGCTCATTAATGTTGCAAATTGAATGTTAATAAATAGAAAAGACTATCATTCTGACCCTAGCATTTTTCATTCTTGTCCCAATCATTTGTGGCCACTACTGTCTATTGATATGTAAAACACTTTGTGAAATCAGAAATTAGTTATCCATAACATAGATTTAACATCATTAATTTTTGCAAACAGAAATATTTAGAAGAATGCTATACCTGGCTCAAGCTGGGCTCCTCCACATGTTGCTGCCTGGAAGGCCCAGGTTGGACGTCATAAGCCTCAGCTGGGGGGGAAGGAAGCCTTGAAGGAAGACTGGAGAGTGCTGGCCTGGGTTCAGTCTGGCCTGCCAGAAAATGCAGTCTGTCATAGTACCACAGCCTAGGGACATATATGTCATCTGCAGCTCCTGATCTCTGGAAATCCTGGACCTTCTTGCTCTCCCTTAGATAGGTGCTCCTCATGCCACCAATTAGGGCCTTCCAGCAATTGATCCAGCGCTGCCTTCCTCTTTGTTTTATTGTTATAATGTGGGTGGTTTACCTGCCACAGACAGGACAGCTCCCTGAACATATCAATGAATATTAGCATAAAGTCATGATCATTGACTAGATCCATTTTCTCTGCAAGACACAACACAAGACAAACCCTAATGTCAGGCTAAAGTCTCCTAATCTTGGCATAATAAAGGCCTCAATCTATAAGCAGTATAGGCCCAAGTTAAAATGGTACCTTCGTTATCACGATCGGCGCTTCCGATACTCCTTCCTCCGCTCACAGATCTACGTACGACGCACGCGTGTTATGCTTTATATACACTGCGCATGCGTGAAACTCCGCCCGCCCCTGACGTTCTTTCTAGTCTATTCCCCGCCCCTTCTCTTTCGGCGACGTGGGGAAGAGAACATGGCTGAGGCACAACAGGTGCATGATAATAGCAGTAAGGAGGAGGAGGAGGAAAGCCCGGAGCCAGAAATGTCCCGATCCCGGAGGAGAAGATTTAAGGCATCAAATATGGCCTTTGTTGAGACGGTGGAGATGGTGGACATATTGAAGAGGGCCGACTATGATGGGAAGTATGTACCTTACCCCAACCCAAATGTCAGAAAGGCCAAGATCATCGCTAAAGTTGTGAAGAGTCTGCAGAAGAATTTTGGGGTACGGCGATCCAAGGATCAACTGAGGAAGCGGTGGTCGGACCTCAAAATCAGGGAGCACGATCAGTATAGAAGGATCAGGAGAGTGCTGCAAAAAAGTAAGTAGTTGTCCTGTGTTCCTATTCTTTATTTCTATTACGTTCGTGCTGCTCCATGTGCTTTTCTTTACTGTTGTACAGTTTAAAATGGCAACTTTCATGTTCATGGACACATTATATTCGTTTGTAGGAAACATTGTTCGTTCGGCAACTAAAACACCATGTTTTGGCAAGATGCAGTTCAATACATTTTTTCTGGCCTACTTCTCTTAAAATAAGTTTGTTGGCTAGATGAGTTTGTAACTAGAATGAAATGCAAACTAGATTCTGTGTAAGGAGAGGACACTCAGCAGCTGCTTACACATCTGGGCGCTGGAGCACTAGTGTGGGACACAAGAACACCCTTTTTATTAGGGGGCCCACACATGTGCTCCAGTGGATACTATAGGGGTGTCTCCATCAGTGAAGCTTGCACAAAATAGGTAAGTATTCAAGCTTGACAAAGGATAAAAATATTTCTGCATCTTGGAACTCTGCCAAAACAGACAATTGTACCCCACTTCCAAGCAATGTTTTATATTCCTATTTCTGGCCTCAAATATCTGTGTGTTAAGTATACCTATTTTTGTTCACATAGGGGAGAAAAGACTCGGAGGACACCACTCATCAGAGGAGACCACGGACCCCCCACCTGAGGAAGAAGGGGAAATCCCCCAAACCCAACCAGAGGAGGAGGAGGGAGACGTTATAGAACTTGTCACCACAACAGGTGAGTGTCTGCGACCACAGCTTCAGGTAACTGATGGATGCCCACATATTTATAATACATAGTGTGGTTTTTTTTGGGTTTTTTTGTTTTAGGTGATCGGGATGTCGTGGAAGATGAATGTCATTTCACAAGTGAAAGTGCCCAGATCCTTATCGGGGAGATAATGGGGTGTAATAGGGATTTAGAAACCCTAAAAAAAAGCAACAATGATGTTCAAAACAAAATGAAGAACATCATTGATGTGTTAGGGAGAATATAAAACACCCAGAAATCCCTAACTTATTGCAGGTTAATTTTTGTTTTTATGACTAATTTTTGACATATTATAGAAAAGCCAAATTTTGAAAATGCATGCAGTGGGTCAACATGTGCTATCTGCCATCATGGGAGATCAATGTACACGTTTTGTGGGTGCAACCCCTTCCTCAATAATAAAGTAGCTGAGAGGAAGGGGTTGCACCCCCAAAACACGTCACTTGATCCCCCATGATGGCAGCTAGCACATGTTGTCATTTGGCAATTTGTGTGCATCTTCAAAATTTGGCTTTTCCAGGGGTGACATCACCCCATCTGCTGAACGCAATATCAAACACAGTTTATAAATACTCATGTCTGATATTGCCTTCACTTTCTATAAAAGTTGAACTTTGTAAGTTCCAGAGTTGTGAATTTTGTATGGTTTTAAACATGCCTGTTATACCTTAAAAGGCAATTTTTAGTTATTAATGTGACCTAAAAAAATGTTATACAACAAACATGTTGGTTTGTTCAAAAACCCTTTTAGAAATGCACATGTGATTGTGTTTTGATCAAAAAGATTGATAATCAACAATGTGTGGCTTCTTCTTTCAATGCTCAAAAGCAGTTTTTGGAGTAAAGTTGTTGTTTTCAGTGACAATGGGGGTTATTTACTAAAGGCAACTCCACTTTGCACTACAAGTGCAGTTTCAGTGCAGTCTCATGTGCACTTGTAGTGCAAAGTGTATTTTCCTTTAGTAAATAACACCCACAGTGCTTTCTAATTTTACACAATCACGCCATTTTCAGGACTCCCCAAATTTCGGTCATGGTGTTGAAAATTATTAATATTTTTGTCAGTAATGCATTACATACATTAACAAAAAAAACAAGGTGTGTGTATAGCAGACCCACAACATAATAATAATAGTTAGCCGAAGAAGAGTTTGTCACATCATGTGTCAACGAAATTTAGTTTGCACTGTTGAAGAAAAAGGCCAAAAAATTAGAACATTAATAAAAGATAACCGAGGAGACAGCTAAAAGAAAGCCAAGCAGTAAATCAAAGCAAATATTTGTTCAGTTTCAAATATATTTTTATTTAAAAAATGTCTCAGACATTGTCTGGCATATCGATGGCCCCCCTACCCGCAAAGTATTCCATGTATCTTATACGGACCTCGCGGGCACTCTGGGGGGGCAAGCCAGGACGGCCAGCTTCAAGCGCCGCCAGGGTTGGTTCAATAATATTAATATTAATTCCGGCCTCAGGCCCAACTGAGCCAGCATAGTTCAAATAATTTCTCCTTAAAAAAGTTGTGGAGAACACAGCAACACAGGATGATGTGATTGAGTTTATATTCCACCATGTGTATCGGTGTAAGAAATAGGCGAAACCGGCTGGCCATTATTCCAAACGTGTTCTCCACCACTCTTCTGGCTCTGGCCATCTGGTAATTAAAAACCCTCTGGTCCGGGGTGAGGGTCCTCATATGGGAATGGCCGCATAAGATGGTCCCCCAGCGCAAACGCTTCATCCGTAACAAAGACAAATGGGAGTCCTTCCGCATTGTCTTCTGGAGGTGGCAAGCCCAAGCTGCCATTCTGGAGATGCCTGTAGAACTCCGTCTGGGCGATGACTCCACCATCTGACATCTGGCCATTCTTCCCCATGTCCACATACAGGAAGTAGCCGACACCACCGCCAACATCACAATACTATTGAACCCCTTGTAATTATGATAGTATGACCCTGAGTTGGGGGGTTGGACGATGTAGACGTGTTTCCCATCAATTGCCCCTACGCAGTTGGGAAAGTCCCACCACTGGGCAAAGTGGGAGGCCACAGTCTGCCATTCCTGTGGGTTGGAAGGAAACTGTGGAGTCAAACAAGAAAAAAAAATATTCATTTTGCACATAAACATTGAAAGCAGATTAGACACAAACATTCTTGGCCAACATCAGTATAACATTTATTTTATGGAGTATTGAAAGACAAAGGTATAAGGTCCACCTATCAAATTCCTCCCCACTCTGATGGCCCATTTTAAAAACTTTAGGGGGGGGCGGAGATGTTTTGGACAGGTAACCCTCTCCACTTCATTGAGAGATGAATGCCTAAATAATGTGTATTACTTTGGCCAGCCTCTCCTTACTTACACTATTGGCAGCCCACTGGACAGGTAAGAAGGGTCATAATACAAAGATATAAATACACACTGTACACATTTTAGCACGTTTTTACATTCTGCTATTACCTATCAAGATAATAATAGGATACAAAAACTTTTAACATTACCATTTGAAAGTATTCAGGCAGGTCCTTGCACTACATGCTTTGGGGAATTCATACAGAAATCTTACCACAAAAGAGGTAGATATAGTGTGTTTGGGTTTGGCAAAGTCAGCAGATAGAGGATTGGTATCAGCTGACTTAGCAGTTGGGGGGGAGGGAGGGTTCCAAATGAGTTTGGGACCCCTAAAAAAAGCCTCTGGCACTCTGCCTGAATTTAAAGCACAAATAACATTTTTACACATTTTAGGGGGCGTTTAGGGTAAAGCACTACTATGGAGCTGACAAAATACATTGTTAAGTGACTAGACGAGGTGGATATAGGCCCAGGAGAGCATGCTAGGGAGGTAAGTGAAGGCAAATATGCATGAAGGACAAAAAAAAAATCCAGCATGCATGAGGACAAAGGGGACATTCACAGTATATTACAATCATGGTAATCAGGGAATAAGGAAAGAAATACAATACAATAGCAAACATTAAATACAATAAAATGTGATGTTAAAGGATAAAAATCTTACCTTATTATAGTCCTTCTGCAGGACCTGGATGATGGCAGAACAGGTCTCTGGGTTAATGATCCCCAGAGCCTGGGGGGAGATGCCTGTCAAGAACTTGAGGTCCTGCAGGCTTCTGCCCGTCGCCAAGTACCGCAGGGTGGCGACTAGCCTCTGCTCCACAGTGATGTCTTGCCTCATGCAGGTATCCCGCCTGCTGATATAAGGGGTCAGCAAAGCCAACAAACGGTGAAAAACGGGGTCCGTCATCCTGAGAAAGTTCCTGAAATCGTCAGGATTATTCTCATGGATCTCATGGAGCAAAGGCATGTGACAGAATTGTTCACGCTGGAGCAACCAATTCTTGGTCCATGAACTCCTCCTCGCCCTGTTCATGGACTGGGCTTGTGTCAAAGTAAGAACCCCAATACCAAGCCCCCGCACAGCACGAACTCTACGATGAGTACCTACACGCAACATGCCTAGAACGAAGTAACAGAACGCACTGAAGTACAGCAAGGCCTGTGAAGAGCGACCTGAAAATCAGTAACGAACGGACAAGAACACAATGATAAATCAATGGGAACTCACTGCACGCACTGAAGACCAGATACAAACCCACAAGCACAAACTGAACAGCAGCAAAACTATCTGAAAACCACGAGTCTGAAAAAGCGCGAATCGCCTCTTACTAAACTTTTACTAACACAAGATTAGCAAAAGGAGCCCAAAGGGTGCCGCGCTTGGTATTGAACTGCCCTTTTATAGTCTCGTCATATGTGGTGTACGTCACCGCGTTCTTGACGTTCGGAAATTCTGACAACTTTGTGCGACCGTGTGTATGCAAGACAAGTTTGAGCCAACATCCGTCTGAAAAAAACTATGAATTTTGTTGTCGGAATGTCTGATCAATGTCCGATCATGTGTACAGGGCATTACATGTTAATGTAAAGAAATATTAGTGCTTCCCTTCAATAGCAGGAAAACAGTAACTTTTATATTCATTTTCATGATGAGGCCAAGGCATATACACTATGTTACCAAAAGTATTGTGACGCCTGCCTTTACACGCACATGAACTTTAGCTTCTTGGCATCTGCGCTATAGCCAAATGATGACCACAGCGCGGACCAGAATTTCTGGGAGGCCGTCATATGACGTCCTCCCCTTTGCACACTCCCCGCGCGCCCTGCGTGCTGTGATCACAGAGTCACTGAGACTCAGGTGATCACAGATCCGAATAAGGGGCCAATCCCGGCCCCTTACCATGTCATCAGCTGTCAGTCAATGACAGCTGATCATGTGATGTAAACAAAAGCTCGGTAATTGTTTTTTTTTCTCCTCACGCTGACAGCGTGAGGAGAAAAAAAGCTGATCACCAGTTTATGTGCAAGGGACATCGGTCCCGAAGAGGAAGAAGGCACATCTGCCTCATCTGTGCCCACAATTACCGCCTGCCAGTGCCAAGTGCCAGTGCCACCTTCCAGTGCCCACAGTGCCCACCAGTGCCACCACGTCATCAGCTGTCAGCCAATGACAGCTGATCACGTGATGTAAACAAAAGCTCGGTAATTGTTTTTTTTTTTCTCCTCACGCTGACAGCGTGAGGAGAAAAAAAGCTGATCACCAGTTTATGTGCAAGGGACATCGGTCCCGAAGAGGAAGAAGGCACATCTGCCTCATCTGTGCCTACAATTACCGCCTGCCAGTGCCAAGTGCCACCTTCCAGTGCCCACAGTGCCCACCAGTGCCACCTATCAATGCCCATGAGTGCCACCTATCAATGCCCACCAGTGGTGCCAATCAGTGCCTCATCTGTGCCACCTAGCAGTGCTGCCTATTAGTGTAACTTACCAGTGCCAATCAGTGGCCATTATTGCCACTCATCAGTGCCCATCACTGCCACCCATCAGTGCCCATCACTGCCACCTATTAGTGCCTATCGCTGCCAGCTATTAGTGCCACCTATCAGTGCCACCTATTAGTGCCACTTCTCAGTGCCTACCAGTGCCACCTATCAATGCCCTTCAGTGCCACCCATCAGTTCCACCTCTCAGTGTCACCTCTCAGTGCACACCAGTGCCGCCTATCAGTGCCCACCAGTGCCGACTTATCGGTGCCCATCAATGCAGTCCATCGGTGCCCATCAGTGCAGTCCATCGGTGCCCATCAGTGCAGCCCATCTGTGCCCATCAGTGCAGCCCATCAGTGCCCATCAATGCAGCCTCATCAGTGTACATCAATGAAGGAGAAAAATTACCTGTTTGCAAAATTGTATAACAAAATATAAAAAATATAATTTTTCTTTTTTTTTAAATCGGTCTTTTTAAGAAAATTTTTAACAAAAAATAAAAACTGCAGAGGTGATCAAATACCACCAAAAGAAAGCTGTATTTGTGTGTGGGGGGGGGGGGAATGATAAACATTTCATTTGGGTACAGTGTTGTATGACTGCACAATTGTCATTCAAAGTGCATCAATGCTGAAAGCTGAAAATTGGTCTGAGCAGGAGGAGGGTTTAAGTGCCCAGTAAGCAAGTGGTTAATGTCATCCCAGCCTTAGTCCGTAGGGTTCAATATTGAGTTGGCCCACCCTTTGCAGCTATAACAGCTTCAGCTCTTCTGGGAAGGTTGTCCACAAGGTTTAGGAGTGTGTCTATGGGAATGTTTGACCATTCTTCCAGAAGCGCATTTCTGAGGTCAGGCACTGATGTTGGCCTGGCTCGCAGTCTCCACTCTAATTCATCCCAAAGGTGTTCTATCAGGTTGAGGTCAGGACTCTGTGCAGGCCAGTAAACTTCCTCTATCCCAAACTCATCCATGTCTTTATGGACCTTGTTTGTGGACTGGTGAGCAGTCATGTTGGAATAGGAAGGGGCCAACCCCAAACTGTTCCCACAAAGATGGGAGCATGAAATTGTCCAAAATGTCTTGGTAGGCTGATACCTTAAGAGTTCCTTTCACTGGAACTAAGGGCCCAAACCCAACCCCTGAAAAGCAATTCCACACCATAATCCTCCCTCCACCAAATGATTTGGACCAGTGCACAAAGCAAGACCCATAAAGAGTCCTGACCTCAATCTGATAGAACACCTTTGGGATGAATTAGAGCGGAGACTGCGAGCCAGGCCTTCTCATTCAACATCAGTGCCTGACCTCACAAATGCGCTTTTGGAAGAATGGTCAAACATTCCCATAAACACACTCCTAAACCTTGTGGACAGCCTTCCCAGAAGAGTTGAAGCTGTTATAGCTGCAAAGGGTGGGCCAACGCAATATTGAACCCTACAGACTAAGACTGGGATGCCATTAACCTGTTGCCGCCCGCCCACGTCATATGACGGCGGAGCGGTGCGGCTCTTGTTCTGGGCCGCCGTCATATGACGGCGGCTGATTCACACAGAGCATGCGCGCGTTCGCGGGTGCGCAGCCCTGCTCTGTCGGTGTCACCGTGTCCCTGGGACACAGCGTGTCACCGACAGGGGTGAACAGCCATTGGGCATGGCTGTTCACCATGTGATCGGCCGCGATTACGTCACAGCCGGTCACAAATGGGTATCCCCCCCTTTCGGCAGCGCGCAGCGCAGTCACGTCGGTGGAGGCGTGTTTCCAGGAACACTGTTCGTCACCGACAAGGGTAAACAGCCAATGGCTGGCGGCTGTTTACCACGTGATCGGCTGTGATCCATTCACAGCCGATCACTAAATGTAAACAAAGACCGGTTACTAGCTGTTACCGGCTCTTCTCTCCTCACACACCGTTTCCAGTGTGAGGAGAGAAGAGCCAGGAGCAGTAAGTTACTGAACTGTGTTTGTACTGCACTGCATCAACACAACAAATAAAAGAGAACCTGTCACATCACTCCCCCCCCCTCTCATTACAGCTGTCACCCAACAGTCA
Source organism: Lithobates septentrionalis (assembly GCA_037952835.1). NCBI lineage: Eukaryota > Metazoa > Chordata > Amphibia > Anura > Ranidae > Lithobates > Lithobates septentrionalis. The sequence continues at coordinate 70,930 of JBBDGP010000868.1, read as the reverse complement.
CATCCGTCACCACATCAGTGCTTATAAAAGTGCACCTGTCACCCATCAGTGCCCACAAAGTGCACCTATCACTCATCAGTGCCCACAAAGTGCACCTGTCACCCATCAGTGCCCACAAAGTGCACCTGTCACCGTCAGAGACTGCCATCAGCGGTGTACCTGTCATCCATCAGTGACCATCGCCAGTGACCATCATCAGTGACCGCCATCAGTGACCCTCATCTGTCACCTATCAGTCCCATAAAGTGGACCAGTCACCATCAGAGACTGCCATCAGTGACTGTCACCTGTCACCTGTCACCCACCAGTGACCATCACAATGTCACCCACCAGTGACCGTCGCACGTCACCTGCTACCCACCAGTGACTGTCACACGTCACCTTTCACCCATCAGTGACCGTCACCTGTCACCCATCAGTGACCGTCACCCATCACCTGTGAATTTGTGAACATTGTGAATTAAATTCAGCATTTGAACCGATCGATAGTAGTGGATCGGCAAATGAATCAGAGGAAGAATGGATCCCTCCTAAAAGAGCACGGCGCTCTGGAAACCAGGCAGCCACCAGCAATATACCCCAGGATCAAATTCCCAGGCCCAGTACCAGCGCTGCTGCCAGCGATAGACCCCAAAACCAAAGGCCCAGTACCAGAGCTGCCGCCAGCAAAAGGCCACAAGAAATGCCCATTACCAGCACTGCCGTAGCATCATGCCCAAATGCCAGCACAGGAACTCCAACTACCAGCATTGGAGTGCCACGTCCCCCAAGAGCCAGGGCCGCTACATATCTCCCAGATGGTCTTGCCAATCCAACATGGCTGCCTTCCGACTCAGGATCAACAAGAATTCCCCCTTTCACCGCACAGCCAGGTGTGCAGGCCAATACCCCAAATTTTTCTGAAATTGATTGTTTTCATTTATTTTTGCCCAACACTTTGCTGCAACTCATCGTGGACCAGACCAATTTATATGCCCAGCAGCATATTCCCAACAACCCCCAATCTTCATACGCTCGTCCATTTGAGTGGAAGGATTTGACTCTGGAGGAGTTCAAAGTGTTCATGGGCCTCACCATAAACATGGGGCTTACAAAAAAAAATGAAGGACATGCCTATTGGTCCACCAACCCCATCCACCACATGCCCTCTTCTGTAATGTTCAGGGCCCGATACAAGATGATAATGCGCTTTCTTCATTTCAGTGACAACACCCAGTGTCCTCCCCGCAATCATCCAAATTACGATAAATTATATAAAATTCGCCCACTCATTAATTTCTTTTCCCAACGATTTGCAGAACTCTATGTCCCCGATTAACATATATGTGTAGATGAGTCCCTGGTACCCTTTTCAGGTCGGCTAGGAATAAAACAACATATTCCTAGCAAAAGGGCCAAATGCGGAGTGAAATTTTTTAAGCTTTGCGAGAGAGTCATGGGATATCTGTATGCGTTCCGCATATACGAAGGAAGAGATCGCCAGCTCCAGCCCCCTAAATGCCTGGCCTACATGGGCACAACTGGTAAAATTGTATGGGACCTGGCATACCCACTGCTGAAGAAAGGTTACCACATATACCTGGATAACTTCTACACCAGCCTGCCTCTTTTCAAACACCTATACCTCGCACAAACCCTGGCCTGTGAAATCTCCAGAAAGAATAGGAAGGGCTTCCCACAAGCCATAGTAAATAAGAAATTGCGAAGGGGAAAAAGAGCAACTTTGAGATGCAACGAAGTGCTGGCCTTGAGGTGGAAGGATACCAGGAATGTGTACATGATGTCCACCATCCATGACGACACTACAGTTGAAGTTCGGATAAGACGAGGTCCCATTGTAAAGCCAAAATGTGTACAAGATTACAATCTGTACATAGGGGGGTGGATTTCAACGACCAAATGCTTCAGCCCTATTTAGCAATAAGTAGGTCCCGTTTCTGGTACAAGAAAGTAGCACTCTATTTCATTCATTTGCCCATTTATAATGCCTACATAATTTACACCAAATCCACCGAAAGCCCTGCCCACTTCCTAAAATTCATATTCAAGAAGTTACGTCCCTCATCTACCATCAAAGACCCCCCCAGAAAACCTTCCCTCTGATGCTGTTAGCCGACTTCATGAATGCCACGGACCACATTTCACCATCTGAAGCAGGCCGAAGACGCAAAAAAATATGTCGAGTATGCAGCAATAAAGGATTTAGAAGAGATACCAGCTACCATTGCCCTCAGTGTCCCTCCGAACCCAGCCTTTGCATTGGTGAATGCTTCAGACTATATCACACATCCCTAAAATATTAGCCCATATTCTTAACCATTTCCCCATTTTCATCATCTGTGCTGACCATTTAGCCCATTCTATCTCAAATAACCATGCCACTGCCTTCTATGTGAACTGACCCTGGCCTGTTTTTTGACTATGCCTCTGCCAACCGTTTGGACTGCTTACATGTGAACTGACCCTGGCTTGTTTTACCAACTACGCTTCTGCCAACTGCTTGGACTGCTTCCATGTGAACTGACCCTGGCCTGTTTTATCAGCTATGCTTCTGCCTATCGCTTGGACTTCTTGCACGTCATCTGACCCTGGCCTGTTTTATGGACTATACTTTTGCCTACTGCTTTGACTGATCTGTTGCCCTGTTACTGTAGGACACAGGGGTCTCACATGTGAGGGGCTCCAGAAATGTTTTTCTGGATGGAGGAAACATTTTTTTTTGTTGTCTCCGGGTTTCGTAATTTCCGGATTAGGGTCTGGAGTCCGGAGGCTTCATAGAGATTTGGGTGGGTTGAAGCCTCTATGCATGTGGCCCTGTGCACAGGTCTTACCTGATTGTGGCCCTCAGCCTGCTGCTGACTTACTGCCGCCATCCCCCTGCCTGCAGCCTAAACTGACCACACCTCTGCCTCCTACCTGGACTATGGAAATAATTAGCTGTAGCAAGAGCAGTATGTTTATGAAGGGCTGGAGAGCGGTACAATAATGAGTGCTGGCTGTCTCTGCCTGGACAATTTCTATGGACAAATGCTTTGGCTGTGCTGACGATATCCTTGTGCTGACTATAGACAATATTCCTGCCTGCTGCCTGGATAATTACTATTGTTGCTAAGCACATCCCTGCCTGCTGCCTGCTGCCTGCTGCCTGCTGCCTGCACCAATTCTCTCCTCTGGGGACACTACTAAAACCACAGGTAATCCTTTTTTTTTTACCCTTTCCTCAAAAGAATTTATTTTGGAGTGTAATTTTTGGTATGTAAATGCTATGTGTTAGAAATATAAGGGCCTATCGACGCCGAGAAGGCGTTCGACAGGGTAGACTGGGGATTTATGTTTAGCGCACTGGAGGTAATGGGAATCGGGCCAGCAATGCTAAGAAGAATAAAAATTCTATACAACCACCCAGCGGCCTTTGTAAGAGTGAATAACATGCCCTCCTCCAGCTTTATTATGCAGAATGGCACCAGACAGGGCTGTCCGTTGTCCCCACCCTTTTTTGTCCTGGCCTTGGAGCCACTCCTTAACATAATTAGAAAACACCCTGACATTAGTGGATGTGTAGTAGGGGAGGAAGAACACAAGCTAGCGGCATTCGCCGACGATATCCTATTTTATATTTCAAAGCCCAGAATATCAATCCCCAATATGCTATCGATTATGGGGAGGTATAGTGCAATATCAAACTTCAAAATTAATATAGAAAAATCTGAAGCTTTAAAGATTAACATAAACAAACTGGAAGCCAATAGGTTAGCCGAGGTCTTCCATTTTCCATGGAGGGACAATATTAAGTACTTAGGAGTGAGATTAACAGGTTCCAGGGGGGACCTGTATAAGATAAACTATATACCCCTCCTAAATGAAATAAAAACGGAAATAAAAAGAATAGCCCATGGCCCTGCCTCCTGGATGGGGCGAATAAATATCGTAAAAATGGTGCTTGCACCTAAAGTATTGTACAAAATGCAAATGCTCCCTATCCCAGTTCCTCGAGAATTTTTTAGGGTCCTGTCAGAGATTATAAACAAGTACGTTTGGGGCCACAAGAAACCGAGAATTGCGCACGGGGTGTTATGTAGGGAGAAAACACGTGGGGGGTTAGCTCTCCCTGATTTTAGAAACTACTATAGAGCTATTGTAATAGCACGGGCACTGGAGTGGGGTAAAAGTACCAATACAAAAAAATGGGTGAACTTAGAAATAGGGTTAAGTAAGGTATGCTTGAACCAGATGATTTGGAATCCACCACAGTATAGGGATTTAGGTAAAGAAACACATTATATTACACATCACACACTTAAAGTTTGGGACCAGATTCACCAATTAAATAAGTGGGGCTACAATTCACCATTAATTTATTTAAAGAATAACCTGTTTTTCCCCCCAGGAATGGGAAAAATAGGAGGAAATTGGATCCTTGAGAAGGAAACACAAATAAGACATATAATAAGTAGGGGGGAATTAAAATCACTGGAAGAATTAAAAGCACTAAGGGAGCGATTATTAATAAATGGGTGGAGGCATAGTCAATTAAAACACTTTATTGGTAGTCTCCCAGGCCCCTTAAGGGAGGAGGCGAACTACAGGGGATTAGAGAAAATGGCACTTAGAGAAGAATTAAAAGGGACGGTTTCGAAGGTGTACAAAATTCTGATGGGTAGGGGCGGACAGGATACGCCCCCGTTCATCAGAAAATGGGAGGAGGATCTGGGATCACTATGTGATGGGGAAACGGAAAAACGCATTTTGGAGGCCACGCATACAACAGCAGTAGATATGAAGTCAAGGGAAAGCAATTATAAATGTATAGCCCGGTGGTATATGACCCCGGCTAGAGTGAGTAAATTCTCCCCAGATAAATCTCCTAGCTGTTGGAGAGGGTGCGGAGGCCCGGGTACAATGGCGCATATCTGGTGGGACTGCCCCAAAATCCAAATTTATTGGCAGGAAGTGACAGGGCTGATAGAAGGGATAACAGGGAAAAATATTAAAAGGGACCCATGGACCTGCCTGTTTCATGGTCAGGAGGGAGGGAAGAGGGGATATAATTCCTCTCTGACACCAATTCTACTGAACGCAGCTAAAAATGTTATCCCAAAGAAATGGCAAGAAACAGAACCCCCAAAGATTAAAGACTGGATCACAAAAGTAGATGAAATCTATAGATTAGAGTATATTGAGAGGAAAGAACCCCTAGACGGGAGTCAAGAGAAAGAACAAGGGAAATGGTATTCTTGGGGGATCTTTAAAAAAACAGAAATATGTGGAGGTAGTGTCAAGATAGTTCCGGGGAGTGGGGCAGGGACATTAAGGAAGAGTGGAGAAGATGTGAGTCTGCGGGGGGCGGGGGGGGAGTGGGGAGGAGGTTGGGGGGGTGGGGGGGGGTTTAGGGGGAGAGGTAACCCCGGAAGGCGGTTAGGGGGGATATGAAGAGATGTCATAATGAAAAATAGTAAGACCCTCTTTGCTGGAGGGGTGTTCCTTCCCTTTTTGTATTCATGTGTATGTACGATATTTTTTATTTTGAAAAATAAATAAAGATTTATAAAAAAAAAGAAAAAGAAATATAAGGGCCTTCAAAAATAATAGGTTGTCAGGAAATTAGATGTGTAATTTATGCTTGTAGAACGCCTGAAGGTGCTACTTCAATGGTGGGCCTCTGTATGTGGTCAGGCTGTGTAAAAGTCTCACCATACTCAGGAGGAGTAGCAGAATGTATTTTGGGGTGTCATTTTTGCTATGTACATGCTATGTGTTGAAAATATCTTAAAAATGGACAACTTTGTGGGAAAAAAATGCGTTTTCATTTTTTTTCCACATTTTTCAAAAACTTCTGGAAAAAAATTAACTGTTCAAAAGACTCATTATGCCTCATAGATTATACATTGAGGTGTCTGCTTTCCAAAATGGGGTCATTTTGAGGGCGTTTCCATTGTCCTGGTGCTCCAGGGCCTTCAAAAGTGTAATGCCCCGTACACACGGTCGGACTTTGTTCGGGCATTCCGACAACAAAATCCTAGGATTTTTTCCGACGGATGTTGGCTCAAACTTGTCTTGCATACACACGGTCACACAAAGTTGTCAGAAAATCCGATCATTCTGAACGCGGTGACGTAAAACACGTAAGTCGGGACTATAAACAGGGCAGTGGCCAATAGCTTTCATCTCTTTATTTATTCTGAGCATGCGTGGCACTTTGTCCGTCGGATTTGTGTACACATGATCGGAATTTCCGACAACGGATTTTGTTGTCGGAAAATTTTATATCCTGCTCTCAAACTTTGTGTGTCGGAAAATCCGATGGAAAATGTGTGATGGAGCCTACACACGGTAGGAATTTCCGACAACAAGGTTCTATCACACATTTTCCGTCGGAAAATCTGACCGTGTGTACGGGGCATAATAGGTGGTTGAGAAATGAGATGTGGAATTTATGCTTGTAGAAAGCCTGAAGGTGCTACTTCACTGGTGGGCCTCTGTATGTGGCCAGGCTGTGTAAAAGTCTCACACATTTGGTATCGCCATACTCAGGAGGAGTAGAAGAATGTATATTGGGGTGTCATTTTGCTATGTACATGCTATGTGTTGGAAATATCTTAAAAATGGACAACTTTGTGGAAAAAAATGCGTTTTCATTTTTTTTCCACATTTTCCAAAAACTTCTGGAAAAAAATGAACCATTCAAAAGACTCATTATGCCTCATAGATTATACGTTGGGGTGTCTGCTTTCCAAAATGGGGTCATTTTGAGGGCGTTTCCATTGTCCTGGTGCTCCAGGGCCTTCAAAAGTGTAATAAGTGGTTGAGAAATGAGATGTGTAATTTATGCTTGTAGAACGCCTGAAGGTGCTACTTCACTGGTGGGCCTCTATATGTGGCCAGGCTGTGTAAAAGTCTCACACATGTGGTATCGCCATACTCAGGAGGAGTAGCAGAATGTATTTTGGGGTGTGATTTTGCTATGTACTTGCTATGTGTTGGAAATATCTTAAAAATGGACAACTTTGTGAAAAAAAAAGGGTTTTCATTTTTTTCCCACATTTTTCAAAAACTTCTGGAAAAAAATGAACTTTTCAAAAGACTCATTATGCCTCATAGATTATACATTGAGGTGTCTGCTTTCCAAAATGGGGTCATTTTGAGGGCGTTTCCATTGTCCTGGTGCTCCAGGGCCTTCAAAAGTGTAATAGGTGGTTGAGAAATGAGATGTGTCATTTATGCTTGTAGAACGCCTGAAGGTGCTACATCACTGGCGGGCCTCTGTGTGTGGCCAGGCTGTGTAAAGGTCTCACACATGTGGTATTGCCATACTCAGGAGGAGTAGCAGAATGTATTTTGGGGTGTCATTTTTGCTATGCACATGCTATGTGTTGGAAATATCTTAAAAATTGACAACTTTGTGGGGAAAAAAATGCGTTTTCATTTTTTTTCCACATTTTCCAAAAATGTCTGGAAGAAAATAAACCGTTCAAAAAACTAATTATGCCTCATAGATTATACGTTGGGGTGTCTGCTTTCCAAAATGGGGTCATTTTGTGGGTATTTGTACTTTCCTGGCTTGTTAGTGTCTCAGGAAATGAGATAGGTCTTCAGTACATCAGGTGTGATCAATTTTCAATTATTTGCACCATAGCTTGTAGACTCTATAACTTTCACAAAAAACAAATAATATACACTAATTAGGGTTATTTTTTAAAAAAGATATATAGCCGTATAAATTTTGGTAAAAATTTATAAAGAAATATTACTAATTTGCAAAATTTTATGACAGAAACAAAGAAAAAGGCATTTTTCAAGGAAGGGGAGAATATAACTATCAAACACCTAGACCTTATAGGGGTAATACTCCACAAGGAAGGGGAGGCTACAACTACCAATCACCATATAGAGGTGATGCCCCACGAGGATATAACCCTCCACAGGAATACCAACAGTGGAGACAATACCCCCCACTGAACCATTACCCGGAAATGAGCAATGGGATTCCACTGTATATTAGATATACAGGATTGGAAGAGGAAGGCTACTATGATCAACAGTCGTATAACCATTCTTTTTTAGGACAACGGGGGAGGGGAGGGAAACGGGGCACACCGAGAGGACATCCCCGGACACTACAGCAGAGAGGTGGAGGAATGCTTGGACCCCCACACACACAAACTATGAATACAATGCCCCCACCAAAAGAAGGAGGGGATGTAGGGCAGGAAAATCCAAGCAACCCAAAAAAACGGCTGAGGGACATGTAGACACGGGGATTTATAATTTGAGTAGAGTTGAGTTGGATCACAAGGAAATGAACATCTTAAACCTGGGCCTCAAATGTGCACCAAAAAAGAAAATGAATAAATTTCAGGTGTACATTGATACACACAAGTTCATTCGATCGATGAACATAAAAAAATATTTTTTAAGCCATCCGGTGGAAGCAGGAGTAAGAGCTTCGATGGCACCGGATAAAATAGATAGTGGCCTAAAGAATAGATTAATCTTCAACCCCCAAATTCAAAGTAATCATTATGTGGAGGTGTTCAAGAACTTGGTATTGAAAGATATTGAGGAACTACCAGTGAAGAAAGGAGTGAACCCTCATTATATCAAGGAGGGGATAGAATCCTTGGAAAATAGGAAAAACATTATTATTCGACCAGCTGACAAGGGTGGAGGGGTGGTAGTCATGGATAAGCTGTTTTACCATGAACAACTGGTGGAGTTACTGAGTGATCGTAATACATACAAGAAATTAAAATCTGATCCTACAGACTCATACAGCGCTCAATTGGCTGCATTGGTGGAGTGGGGATTTGGGTTGAAGGCCCTAAACCCTAAGGAAAAAAGATACCTCGTACCAAGTGCGAATCGAATACCAGTAATCTACACGCTGCCCAAAGTGCATAAAAACATTCAGAATCCACCCCTGCGTCCTATAGTAAATGGAATTGGGTCAGTGACTGCAAGGCTTGGCGAATAAATTCCTCCAACCCAGTGTGAAGATAACTAGAGCATACCTGAAGGACACCCCGGACTTGCTACGTCTATTGGAACAAGTAAAATTGGATCCTGCAACAACATCCTACTTGGTGACGGCTGACGTAGCCTCTTTATACACAAACATACAACATGAGGATGCGTCACTGGCCCTTAATTGGGCACTAAGCAAAAGGGGCGACATCCCGTTTGTACAGAAGAGGTTTGTGGGACATGCATTAGAATTTTGCATGTCCCACAATTATTTTTGGTTTGATGGACAGTTCTTCTCCCAACAGGTTGGCGTGGCAACGGGGGCAAAGTATGCCCCCAGCCTCGCCAACCTGTTTATGTCTGAATGGGAGGACAGACAAGTGTTTAACATCAATAGACCCCAGCTTAAATTCTATCGGAGGTTTATTGATGACATCTTGTTGATATGGGAGGGGTCTAAGGAATCTTTGGAAGTATTCTTGGAACAGTTGAATAGGAATACAAATAACATCAAGTTGGAATACCATACTAGTGACAAAACAATTAATTTTTTGGACGTCACTATAGAGAAAGTTTCGGATACACTAAAAACTAAGGTGTACTTTAAACCGACGGACCGCAATAGCTACTTGTCCGTGGCGAGTGGACATCATCCATCATGGATAAGAAATATTCCGAAGGGCCAGCTATTGCGGATCCATCGGAATTGTACACATATGGAAGATTTTTTGGTAGTAGCCGAAGTCCCCAGGGAACAATGTTTGAAGAAAAAAGAATTACAAAGAGGGGATACCCAACATCAATTGAGTTTTGTCTCCGGTTTTCACTGCCAGTACAGAGAAATTGAAAACATCTATAGAAAATATTGGTACATCCTCTGTAAAGATAAACACTTGGGAGGAATATTACCAGCACAACCGAAATTCATATACAGGAGAGCCCCAAGCATAGGAGATCAAATAGTGTAAAAGATTTTTCATCCACCAAATCCAAGATCTTTGTCCTTTAATTTCAGAGGTTTTTTTCTGCTGTAGGAAGTGTGTCTGTTGTAAAACAGTGAAGGTCAGTAATAGAGGTATTACGAGTGTCACTAACAGAGAAGGAGATAGGTTTGAGATTAAAGAGTTTAGCATGTGCACTACTACGCATGTGGTTTACCTTATGTGGTGCCCCTGTGGTTTATATTATGTTGGCAGGACCAAAAGACAACTGAAGATCCGAATTAGCGAGCATTTGACCAACATCAAAAATGGATATAAATACCACAGTGTATCCATGCACTTTAAGGACAAACACCAACAGGACCCATCTCTGCTACAATTTTGTGGCATTGATGTGGTATACCCTTCTTGGAGGGGTTCCAATAGGGTAAGGGATCTGTCACGGAGAGAAACGGAATGGATATTCCTTTTTAAGAGTTTGACCCCGAGAGGACTTAATATTGAACTGGACCTAAATTGTTTTATTAATGATTTTTAGATTGCACTGTATAGTTATGATTGATATAGGTTTAATTCTAGGATTCCCCTGTAATTTATATGCACTCCCACTTTAATGAGTGAGAGGGTAATATTTTAATATATCACATATAATCTTTTTAAATGACATTATTTTAGATCAAGTGATAATGAGGGGAAAATGACAGCTGTCAACTTCATAATTGATGTTCATGAATAAGGACCATCTGTTTACAGTTATGTCATCATTATTTGTTTATTTTAATTTTTAAATTGCATATTGAGAATATCATAACTGCAGTTTACCCTACCAAGAACCAGTAGAAGAGATTTATTTTATTTTATTCCAGCCATTCCCAGACGCTTTTTTATTTTATTTTATTTTATTTAATGTGCGGATATTTAGTTTAATATTGTTATAAGGTTGTAGTAATAATAACCAGTTTTATAATTTTAATAAGTTGTTTTTACAATTTAGACTATTTAGAACGCATTGTTGTGTAATTTTGTGAAAAATACACTGAAAGTTCTTTGATTAACATGTCAGGGTATGACAGCGTTGCCTGATGGCCCACCGTTCTGATAAGTTGCCACTAATAGTGGTGATGTGACAGGGCGGGGGAGTTAGTCAGATACCGCTGCATGGTACACCAGTAACTGATGAGCTGTAGTCCCTAATAGCAGGGGTTTGCGCTCACGGGGACACTCCTAGAGCGCAAGCACGTAACGAACAGGTGGCACATGCGCACTGAGATATCCTCAGTAGATTGGGGATGGGAGGAGATATAAAGAGTGACTGACGTTTAGAGCGGCCTATCCCATGATTAAGTCACAGGCGTGACGAAACATGTCGGGGGCGTGGCCGAGCTAAGGATAACACCACGTACTAGTGACAGGAGGAAGCAAGCGCTGCGGTTTGCCTATCGGGGGGAGACGGCGGATTCATCTGACAGGCAGGCGAGGAGAGGGTGAGAGACACTTCATAGACGCCGGCTGTGGTAGGGTCCGCCGTGACCACATACCCCCTAGGAGGTTGATCCAAGCTGCTGTGTTGTTACTGCGTTAACAGATTGCTGTGGAATTTGCTGTGCTTTTTAATTTTTTACACAATGTGAGTGGAACCTTTGGAGTGTGATTTGTAGTGTGTGCTAATAAATTGTTACGTTATCACACTATTGGGAGTCTTCTTTAATTTGCATATGGAACGGACCTCCGGATGGAAAATGTTTAATCCTTTCCAGTAGACCTAGACATCTATGCTTTAAAGCCTCATACGAGAGTGGAGGCATGAGGAGCTGGTGAGTGGCTTTCCACTGGGAGAGGGGTCACTGAACACGCAGGTGTAGTGGAAGGACTTGATAGAAGATAATTACACCCCTGGAATTAAAAAGGACTTGCTGTGGCACACTTGGCACACTTGTTGTCTTTTTGATCACGATCACAGACACTTTGTACACGTGTGTGTATTTTTCACAGAGTTTTTGTTATAGTCACATAGGAATTGTGTGATACATAAGGATTGTTATTAGCTTTGATGGTATACATTTTTTTGTGTTGTCACTGCACAGGGATTGATGTATACAAATTATAAGAGCAGTATTGGCACTTAGTCACTTTATGTACTTTGTTTTTGGTGTTTTATTTTCATTTATATTTTCATTAATATTATATTATTTTTTTAGGATACACCTGTAAAGAGGTGCTCACTAGATTAGGTAATTCACTCTAAGAGGTGGGATTCGTTTTGGAGGTAGCGCCACGGTTTAATTCTTCACATGGGGTGCATTGCACCAGTGACACGTCACAGATTTAAATATTTATGAACAAAATAAACCGTTCAAAAAACTAATTATGCCTCATAGATTATACGTTGGGGTGTCTGCTTTCCAAAATGGGGTCATTTTGTGGGTATTTGTGCTTTCCTGGCTTGTTAGTGGCTCAGGAAATGAGATAGGTCTTTAGTACATCAGGTGTGATCAATTTTAAATTATTTGCACCATAGCTTGTAGACTCTATAACTTTCACAAAAAACAAATAATATACACTAGTTAGGGTTATTTTTTATCAAAGATATATAGCCGTATAAATTTTGGTCAAAATTAATAAAGAAATATTACTAATTTGCAAAATTTTATGACAGAAACAAAGAAAAAGGCATTTTTTCACCAACTTTTCAGTCTTTTTATATTCATAGCACAAAAAATAAAAAACCCTCTAGTGATTAAATACCACCAAAAGAAAGCTCATTTCATTTGGGTACAGTGTTGCATGACTGAGTAATTATCATTCAAAATGTGAGAGCGCTGAAAGCTGAAAATTGGTCTGGGCAGGAAGGGGGTGAAAGTGCCCTGTTGGCAAGTGGTTAAAGTTCATGTGCGTGTAAAGGCAGATGTCACAATACTTTTGGTAATATACTGTACATTGTAATTCAATGCCTGGGAAGTTTTCTCTGTTTATTCAGCAACACCTGAAAATTTTATTATCTTTGCTTCACTGGTTTCACTGGTTTCACTTCTGGCAGAGATTAAGGGTGGGGAAAACTGGAACACGCAGTGATGACAAAGTGATTTTAGAGTCTACTACAAGAAAAGCATTTCTTTGTAATAAAAGTTTAAATAAATCTGAGCACCACAGATTTACAGTACAGACAGGTAGTGGTCAGAGGTAGTCATTATTGCACAAGGAAGTATGTAACGTACCGCACTCGCCCTGGAAGTGGACTTGATCTTTTCCTCCTTTATGAAGCAGAGTACATTATCAAAGTGCTATGCATGCACTATTGTCAATTTAGAGCAAGTATTTGCACAGGCCCCAGCACTCATGTCAAGGGCTGGCAAATAATAATCCCAATCTATCCAACTATGTTAATTGATAGTCATGTTATAGAGATTTTGCTTCATGTTAGAGCTGCCTTCTGACAGGTGATCTTATGGCTGATGAAGGAATAATTGAGCAGCAGCAGAATAGGCTTAGAAAGCACAGATCCAGAAAATAATTAAAGCAGAAGCAGGGAGATTCTTGTCTACAGATCCTCAGGTGCAGCTTTCTCTCCAGCAATATAAAACAGTGAGAAGCCTAGTAGTGACATAATCAAACCCCCTGACCAACACTATTAAACTCATCCAGAAAGCTGAGCACTCGAAGCAAAAAAGGCAATTTATCCTGAACCACCCTCACTGAATCTTCCTGGATAAACTGGTGTTTGTATTTCAAATGGACTAGATTGAGACTGAGGAACCTGACACATAAACTTTTTTTGAGGTGTAGGAAACATTTATTGACACTTTAGCAGCAAAATTTCCCAATGATCCTCAGGTCCCTCTGTGGTTGCTTCTGTGTTTTCGTGTCCTACAGGATCCACTTTGTTGTACTCCTTTCCTTCCCTTTTCCCTTTTTGATGTCTAATCTCATGTGCTGTACTGATTTTATTTGATTGTAGCATTTAGGAAAAAAAATTCTACCTTAATGAAAGCTTGGTTTAAACACTTAACAACTGCCCGCCTGCACTGTACTGCGGATGGGCGGGCATTGTAGGCAAAGCAGGGGTAAGAAATTGAGAGATCATAAGTAAAAAGCAGTACGCTTTGCACACATTACACATGGTTAGGCACATATTTAACCCCTTGATCTCCCCAGATGTTAACTCTTTTTCAGCCTGTGTCATTAAAGACAATTTCAGCCTGTATTAAAAAAAATTAAATGTCAGCAGCTACAAATACTGTAGCTGCTGACTTTTAATATAAGGACACTTACCTCTCCAGGGAGCCCATGATGTTGGCACCCGAAGCTGACCCATCCATCAGCTTTGTGTGCAGGCACCGGCATCCTTACTAAGGGAAACAGGAAGTGAAGCCTTTCTGAATGGTCCTGCTGTCTTCTGGGACCTTTGTGTGTCTCTCAGAAGGCAGCGGGGGGAAGGAGGAGGTGCCATAAATTATGTAGGTCGCTGCAGTGACCTTACACGGAAGTGGGAACGGGTACCTGTATTTGACAGGTATCCGCTCCCCTCGAAAGGTGCCAAATGTGGCACCGGAGGGGGGCAAGGAAGCAGATAAACAGAGCTTCCACTTTTGGGTGGAACTCTGCTTTAGTACAGTGACAGTGTATATTTTAGCACTGATCACTGTAATAACAGCACTGATCAGTGGCAGTTAGTCTGTTCCAACAAGCGTTAGTGTTAGATTGTCCGCCGCAATATCTCTGTCCCATTATAAGTCATTTATCACCGCCATTAGTAGTATAAAAAAAAAAGAATTAAGCAGAATACATTTTAGCCAAAATTTATGGAGAAATGTTTTTATTTGTATTTGTGTGAAATACTATTTGTGTGAAAAAAATGATATAAATTTTGTTTGGGTACAGTGTTGCATGACTGCACAATTGCCGGTTAAAGTAGCGCAGTGCCAAATTCCAAAAAATGGCCTGGTCATGAAGGGGGTAAAACCTTCTGGCGCTAAAATGGTCAAAAGCTAATAAAGCTAATAAAGCTAATAAACACATTTCAAAATCTTCCTCGATGATTAAGCTCCAAGATCCAGATGCTGTTGACCTGTATTGTGACAAATGCTGAAACAAGCAACAATCAACAGCATATCCTGTCTGTCACAGCTTGAAAGTGGGCCCTGACTGCCACTAATGTACCTCATGTTTGTACATGTCACAAGCAATGTATTATTATTATACTTCCAACAAGATTCAACATGAATAAGCGGCCTATATTTATATGTTTAGTGTTCATAACCACAGAGCTTTTTCACTTTCCTTCTAGCAGCAGCATGATAGAGCTGAGTCTGGTTAGATAGTAAAGGCTTACAAATGTCACCTACCCTTTAACATCTCATACTCACTGCCACAGATGAAATAACAAAACAGCAATATCTCTCAATGATTAACCACTTCAGCCCCGGATATTTGTCTGCTCAATGACCAGGCCATTTTTTGCGATATGGCACTGCTTTGCTTTAACTGACAATTGCACGGTCTGCATCGTTGTACCCAAATTGACCCCTTTTTTCCTGACAAATAGAGCTTTCTTTTGGTGGTATTTGATCACCTTTGCGTTTTTTAGTTTTTGCGCTATAAACAAAAGAAGAGCGACAATTTTGAAAAGAACACAATATATTTGACTTTTTGCTATGATAAATATCCCACATTTTTTTTCAAAAAAACTATTTTTTTCCTCAGTTTAGGCTGATATATAGTCTTCTACATATTTTTAATAAAAAAAATCGCAATAAGCGTATATTGATTGGTTTGCGCAAAAGTTATAACGTCTACAAAATAGGGGATAAATTTATGGCATTTTTATTATTATTTTTTTTTACTAGTAATCTGCGATTTTTATCAGAACTGCGATATTGCGGCGGACAAATTGGACACTTTCGACACATTTTTGGGACCATTGACAATTATACAGCGATCAGTTCTATAAAAATGCACTGATTACTGTATAAATGTCACTGGCAGTGAAGGGGTTAACACTAGGGGCGATCAAGGGGTTTACTGTGTTCCCTAGGTGTGTTCTAACTGTAGGGGGATGGGACTGACTAGGGGAAGTGAGAGATCAGTGTTCATACATTGTATGAACACACGATCTATCTCCTCTCCCCTGAGAGAACTGAGATCTGTGTGTTTACACACACAGATCCTGGTTCTCGCTTTGTCACAAGCGATCACGGGTGCCCGGTGGTCATCACGCCCACCGGGTACTCGCATCGGCTCTGGGCACACGCTGAGAACACACAATAATCTTCATATAAAACCTAAACTTGCACAAGTAGATAGTCAACTATGAGTGTTGTGCAGTACATATTTTAGAATCCAGGGCTGGCATTAACTCAACTGAATCCTGGAGTGAGCTGCAACGTCTACCCCAATGCAGGTGGTCAGACACTATAGCTGGCTACTGTGTGCTTCACCTACCGGTACTCGGTTGCCCCCAGTTCTTATACACAATGCTATAGTGTCTGGCCACCACGCCAGGGCAGGCGTGAACTGAACAAAGCAAACAGGTACTTGCGATTGGCAGACAGATAGCATGGTTCTATGACAGTCCAGGTAAAAGGCAGGCTGAGTTCAGGAATACTCCAAATTCTGGTCCAAGGTCATACACAGGGAAATCCAATCTAGCAGAGCAGGGCAGACAGGGGACTTGATCAGGAATAATACACGTATCACTCACTATTAGGGATGGACCAAACACCCCCGGTTCAGTTCGCACCAGAACACTGCAAACAGACAAAAAGTTCTAGCGAACATGCGGACCCTACTAAAGTCTATGGGACACGAACATGAAGAATTAAAAGTGCTAATTTTAAAGGCTTACATGCATGTTATTATCATAAAAAGTGTCTGGGGACCAGGGTACTGCCCTAGGGGACATGTATCAATGCAAAAAAAAAAAAATTTTAAACAACCGTTTTTTCAGGAGCAGTAATTTTAAAAATGCTTAAAGTGAAACAATAAAAATGAAAGATTCCTTTAAATATCCTGTCTTGGGGTCCCCTTAGTCTGCATGTAAGGTGGCGTCTGTGCGATGTGTAGAACAGTGCCGCAGCAAAATGACATTTCTAAAGGAAAAAATGTCATTTAAATTTGCTCGCTGCTGTAATGTATAAAAAAAGTAAGAAAAAAAAGGAAAAAAACGGCGCACTGTCCCCCCAGTCCATACCAGGCCCTTCAGGTCTGGTATAGATTTTAAGGAGATCTCCATGACAATTTTTTTTTAAAAATTGGCGTGGGGTCCCCCCAAAATCCATACAAGACCCTTATCTGAGCAAGCAGCCTGGCAGTCCAGGAAAGGGGGGGACGAGCGAGCGCCCCCCCCTCCTGAACCATATCAGGCCGCTTGCCATCAACATGGGGAGGGTGCTTTGGGGTGCCCCCCAAAGCACCTTGTCCCCATGTTGATGGGGACAAGAGCCTCTTCCTGACAACCCTGGCAATTGGTTGTCGGGGTCTGCGGGCGGGGGGGGCTTATCGGAATCCCAGCCCCCCCATTATGTGAATGGGTATCGGGTACATTGTACCCCTACCTATTCACCAAAAAAAGTTTCAAAAAGTAAAAACCACAACAGACAGTTTTTGACAATCCCTTTATTAAAAAAGAAAAAGTCCCTTGATGTACATCTATTATCAATCACGCCACCCGACAGACCTAAAAAAAAAAAAGAAAGAAAAAACTCCACCTCCATTGGAGGCCTCCCGGTGACTGCTGTCTCTTGGCTGTGACAGCTGTTATATGGGCAAGGGCAGGGCCACCCGGTGATGTAACCGAGTGACCCTGCCCCCCTCTGACATTGCAGTCATATACTCTGAACTGCATTATATATACTATACGGGCTGCACTATATACTCTGAACTGCATTATATATACTATATGGACTGCACTATATACTCTGAACTGCAGTATATATACTATACGGACTGCACTATTGTCAGGGCTGGCTCAGCCCTTCCTTCTCTGAGCTGGCCGCTCAGCTGTCAGCTAATTGCCAGCTCTCATCTCTCTCCACAGTTAACCAGCTGTTGTGGATCTGCTCGTCAGTCCAACCTACTTAAAGATCTCCAGCTTACTTCATTACTGCCTTCGCCTTGGTCACATCACAAGAAACCATCTCCTGTGTTCCTGTTCAAAGACTGGCTTTGTTGACATCCCTTCTGGCTCCTTATCCTGCTTGCTGTTCCTCTACTTGGATCCCTGACTTCTGGCCTGGCTGATTACCCATCTGGTTACTGAGCTCTGGCCTGGCTGATTACCCGATCTGGTTACTGAACTCTGGCTTGGCTGACTACCTGATCCGGTTACTGGACTCTGGCTATGCTTTGACTATGCTTACTCTATTTACCTTTTTATTTTTATTAATAAACAAGTGTGATTTCACTGTACTTCTGTCTCGGTCTGGTTCATGGTTTCTGACAACTATATACTCTGAACTGCATTATATATACTATACGGACTGAACTAAATACTATGAACTGCAGTATATATACTATACGGACTGCACTATATACTCTACAGAAAAATTGGGCCTTAGGTGTTGGTGGTGCCAGAATACTGTAACCCCTCAGTTACTCTTGTTGGGAGCAGGAATGGGCCCTGCTGTTAAAAATTATTTTAAAAATGTTTTGTTGTTAATTGGACAAAACCAACTTTATTTGGATAAGAGTCATTTACAAAGTATTTGCTTGTATAGAATAATAAAAAAACATACATTACAACAATCATTTTGTGTGAGATTCTTTGTTAAGGCACAAGTTTGTGAAAGTATAAAGAACCAGTGTATAAGAGACTTCCTGTCATTCTGCTACCAATATAATTCTGATTAAGATTTTCATAGTTTACATCTTCATGGGACAGCCACTTTCCACATCTGGGTAGGCCTGATTGCAGGATTTGGAATATTTTAGGCACATGTTTCCCCATCCTCTAGCCATCTATCCCATACTTTTGAGTACTTACACCTTCTATGGGTAAAGACTAATTTTGTGAATGTTAGTGCATCATTAACGTCCTTCTTCCATTGGCGTATGGAGGGAGGCTGAGCCTGGATCCATATCTTAACTATTCCATTACGTGCCATAAACAGAGTTTCATTTAATAATGTAGCTTGGTATTTGTTAATTTCGGCGTCTGGCAGTAGTCCCAGGAGACATAGTTTGGGGTCTAACACTACTGGGGATCCCACATTGTCATTGTCAACAATCTGAGTCCAATATGTCTGAATATTTGGGCAACTCCATATAAGGTGGAAGAACGTGCCTGGTGCTGCATGGCACAGATGGCATGTCGGGTCATATGTACTAAGGAATTTTGCCTTTTTCAAAGGGGGTCAGGTAAGCTTTGTGTACAATGTAAATCTGTGTCAGTCTGTCGGACAACTTAGGGGACGTCAGTCTAGTCCCTTCCATTATTTCATACCAATCTTCATCCCCTATGGGGCCTATGTCTTTTTCCCATTCCAATCTCGCCTTTTGTACAATGGCAATTGACCTACGATTTCTGATCTTTAGATATAAGGTCGATATGAGTTTAGAGGGTTCCTCTCCCATTATTATATCTAGAACTGGCGGGGAGTCTGACACTCCATATTTGGTAATTGTGTTTTTAATGCATTGCGAAGTTGTAGATAATTAAAGGCCATCTGATTAGGGAGTATGTATTCTTCCTTAAGTGTTTGAAACTGCTGGAGTCTGGAGTTAGATAACACCTGATGAAGGTATATTATGCTGTGTGTAGCCCATACTGTTGAGTCTGAGATAGATTCTAGCTCAGGTAGGTGTTTTTTGAACCACAGTGGGGTGTGGGTGTGAATTTTCCCAGAGTTTTACTTTTTCAATGTGATTTCCCATACTCTTTGATGATGGAGTAGCATTCCCATATTATACCTTGGGGTTTTTTTAGTTATTTGTTTCCCTGTTTGGTCAGGATGTATTAACGTGAGTATAGCTGTGTTTAATCGATTGGCCAGTATTTTAGCTAGTATCTTAATATCAACTTGGAGAAGTGAGATAGGCCTATATGACTCAGGGTAGTGGGGGTCTTTGCCTGGCTTGGGAAGTACGATTATTTGGGCCTCCTGCATGGATGGGGGGAGTAGGTTTGTGTCAAATATAGATTGATAGAGAGCCTTGAGTTTAGGTATGAGTGTTTTCGCCAAGGTTGCATAGAACTCCAGGGGCAGACCATCTAGTCCGGGAGCTTTAGACTTAGCCAATTGGGCAATCGCGTTGATAATATCCTGTTTGGTTATGGGTGCATCTAGTAGTTTTACTTGTTCTGGTTTTAGTCTGGAGAATTGAATTGTATTTAAATACACTTGAAGTTCCCTTTGTGTATGTGTGGTATGGGATTTATAAAGGTTTTTATAGAATTGTAGGAACTGGGATGCTACTTGGGAGGGGTCTGTAATGTTATTTCCCTCAGTGTCTTTTAGGGAGACTACTACCGGAGGCCTATCGTCCATATGGGCTAGATAGGCTAATAACCTGCCTGCTCTCTCCCCCTGCTCATAAACTCTTTGCTTGCAAAAAATATACTTTGTTTGGCCTTTTCAGTGCACAATTGTGTTACCATGCGGGACTGTAGTTTTACCTTGTCTAGATTTTCAGGGGTGGGATTGGAGTTATAAATTGTTTCCAACTCTTGCAGTTTATCAGTTGTTAGTATAAGATTAGACGACTGTTTAAGTCTGTTTATTCTGGTGGAAAGAATCCAGCGGGCCTGTACTTTAAATTCATCCCAGACTGTGTTTAGGGAGGGTGGGTTTCCAGGTCTGTCCAGGAAGTATTTTATCTCTCTTTCAATGGAGTTATGGTCTATGAGGGCCGCTAGCCACTGGGGTTTTAGTCTCCATGTGTGTGCAGGGGGGGTCACTCCTCAGAGATATTGTCATCCAGCAAGGGGAATGGTACGATAATGTCTTCAGTGTGATCCCCGACCCCGTGACCTTAGGTAGTAGAGATTGGGACACTAGTATAAAATCAATTCTAGACATGGTATTATGGCTTGTGGAGTGGCACGTGTAGGCTCTGGTTGAGGGGTTGTGGTGCCTCCACACATCCACTAGGGCAAACTCTGTCATGGTGCGGGATAGTCTGGTCTGTGTGGGTTCACCCGGTTGGTCCTCTATTTGTGTCGGTCGATCTAGTGATGGAGACATTGTCTTGTTAAAGTCCCCTATCCAGATTTCTGGTATTGTCAGGTGCTGTGTTATAAATGCTAGGCCCTCTGAAACCACATCAGATTTGTATGGGGGGGGGATATAGCTGGCTATAATTATCAAGGGGGCTCCTCCAACAAGTGCATGTAAAAATGAACCTACCCTGCCGGTCTGTCTCCACAGCTATCAATTCAAATGGGGTGGACTTAGCCACTAGCACCGTGACCCCCCCAGAAAAGTTAGTATGGGTGCTGTGATATGCCCACCCCACCCAGGGGCGCCTCAGCGCCACTTGTAAATGCCCAGTAACATGGGTCTCCACCAACACAATAATATCTGCTTTTTGTCTTTTAAGAAATGTTAGTACAACTGTTCATTTAATTTTATCTTGCATACCTCGTACATTCCATATCATAAATTTAATATCTGCCCCGTTATTCATGGCTTACTGGGGGTGAATATACCGGCAGGGTGGTGTATCTTACTAACATATAATGCATATACATCTTAATAACATCAGTACAATTCACACAATAACAATGTAGTTTTGGGCTTGTCTTCCAACATACAGTGGGGACGGAAAGTATTCAGAACCCCTTAAATTTTTTGGAGTTTGCTAAAAAAACACCTGAAGGACTCCAAGATGGTGAGAAATAAGATTCTTTGGTCTCATGAGACCAAGATAGAACTTTTTGGCCTTAATTCTAAGGGGTATGTGTGGAGAAAACCAGGCACTGCTCATCACCTGTCCAATACAGCCCCAACAGTGAAGCATGGTGGTGGCAGCATCATGCTGTGGTGGTGTTTTTCAGCTGCAGGGACAGGACAACTGGTTGCAATCGAAGGAAAGATGAATGCAGCCAAGTACAGGGATATCCTTGACGAAAACCTTCTCCAGAGTGCTCAGGACCTCAGACTGGGCCGAAGGTTTACCTTCCAACAAGACAATGACCCTAAGTACATAGCTAGAATAACAAGGAGTGGCTTCACAACAACTCTGTGACTGTTCCTGAATGGCCCAGCCAGAGCCCTGACTTAAACCCAATTGAGCATCTCTGGAGAGACCTAAAAATGGCTGTCCACCAACGTTTACCATCCAACCTGACAGAACTGGAGAGGACCTGCAAGGAGGAATGGCAGAGGATCCCCAAATCCAGGTGTGAAAAACTTGTTGCATCTTTCCCAAAAAGACTTGTGGCTGTATTAGATCAAAAGGGTGCTTCTACTAAATACTGAGCAAAGGGTCTGAATACTTAGGACCATGTGATATTCCAGTTTTTCTTTTTTAATAAATCTGTAAAAATGTCAACAATTCTGTGTTTTTCTGTCAATATGGGGAGACAAATAGCTAAGATATAGATAAGAAAGATGCTGCACTAAACTTATATGTATATAAGTGAGGACTATATCAAGAACTCACATTAATAAACAGTGAAGTGTTAAATATCATAAATAGATATGTGACAAAAAAAGGAAGTGTAAAAAATATATAATAAAGTAAATCTGGCATGGGCAATGTCAATTCAGGACATTGAAAAAATCCAAAAAGAGACAGTCCATACAGATAGCAAAGTTCAGTTTAGTGTATCCAAGTGATGGGAAATGATGTACCCAAGTGGTGTATCCAAGTGATGAGAAATAAAGTACTTGAAAGGAAAGCTGGCAGCACCACCACCTTTAGGAATGAGGCTTACCGGAATTCACAGACCTGAAGAGGCTTTTACCTCTCAGATCGTGATTAGCTTGTGATAGGTATCCAAAGGGATGTGGCTAGTCCCTGTTCCGAAGCAGTCACCGGTGCCTTACTTGATGTGACATTAGTAAAGTCTCAAGGGATGTACGATAAGTTCAGAGGGGAGGGGGACGGTCATCAGATATCGTCATATTTGTGCGTTGAAAACGTCAAAGAAAACGCCATATAGTGTAATATCATCAAAGAATATTTATTCATAAAAAGTAGGATTAAAAGCACTCACATTTGTGTAGCTGTAAACAGGCTAGGTATAGTGCAATGTTGTTGGTATGGTCCACCCGACACGTTTCGTTCTCATAGACGTCATCTGGGGTATGGACACACACCACGAAACATCACACCTAATGAATAATGTGACCACAAGTTGAATTACAAAACGACCGGATGTGGATGCCACTTCCGGTCACAGGAAATTACTTCCGGTGTGTAGATCTATTACAATCTATTAAATATATATTAAATAACAGCCATTGTATTATTTTATAAATGGGGATGCTTGTACAAATAATTCGTCCGTAAATGGAGGCACTATGTCAGCTGTCTCGAAAACGGTGATGGCGGAAGTGGAACACTATATTCAAGCCTCACTGTGATAGATCCTCTGACGTGGAGCATTACACCCGCCCACTAACCGTGTCATCGCGGCCGCACACCAAACCTAGCTTCGAGATGGCAGGCGACCACAAAAAGAGGGAGAGGCACATACAGCGCTATGGGCCAGACAGAGCGAACACGTGATTAGCAGTACAGCGTCACTTTATTAGAAACCAAATTGGGGTCACATATACATAGGAATGGATAAAACAAATAATAACCCACATATGTGGCCCCAATTTGGTTTCTAATAATAAATGCATTCTTCAGTTTATTATCATATATGTAATCTCTTGGCCGTTCAGGGGTTTGTTTGTGTTCCATGTAAGAGGCCACTTAACTGATGCCATCCGGGTCTACACGCAGTTGCTAGCGAGGCTTGACCCGCACTCGTGACAACGCCGTTTCCGGCGGCAGTGATGCTGTACTGCTAATCACGTGTTTGCTCTGTCTGGCCCGTAGCGCTGTACGCGCCTCTCCCTCTTTTTGTGGTCACCTGCCATCTCGAAGCAAGGTTTGGTGTGCGACCGCGATGATGCGGTTAGTGGGCGGGTGTGGCGCTCCACGTCAGTGCATCTATCACAGTGAGGCTTGAATATAATGTTCCACTTCCGCCATCAACATTTTCGAGACAGCTGACATAGTGCCTCCATTCACGGACAATTTATTTATACTGACTTCAATTTATTTATACTATATATATATATATATATATATACATATATATACTTGACTGCACTGTATATGTGTGGGTATATATATATAATTAAACTGCCTGCACGCCACTAACTAACCTGCCTAATCTGGCTCAAGTTCTCAATCTCCATGTTATCACACTACACGCGGCCACCGTGTAAGCAGCCTTATATAGTGTGGGGCGTGGACTTAGCCCCTGAGCCATGATTGGCCAAAGGCACCCTGCCTTTGGCCAATCATGGCTCTCACAGCAGATCACGCTGTGATTGGCCAAAGCATGCAATCAGCAGCCATTAATGCACTGGGATCTCACATTATGGGGTGATCCACGGTGCTCGAATTTGCCGCAAACACCCCATATGTTTGCTTGTTCTGCGAACAAACGAACAGTGGATGTTCAAGTCGAACTTGCGTTTGACTCGAACATCCAGACCATCTGTATAACACTTATAACAGGTTTGGTTTCCACCCAGAGACTGATCACATTAATTGCAGCTGGACAGACAGACAAGGAGAGTGCCATAGCACCAGATGCTCCTTACATGAGTGTATCTTCTACTGTCATGCTTCTTTTGCTCATTAGATGGCCAGAGGAAGAAGTCAGACACAACTGCTAAACAATCTGCACTACAGAATGTCTTACTGTACATTACAAGCAAGGAGAACATCAGTGTTAACACCTTCCCGCCTGGCCTATGCAGAATGATGGCCAGACAGTTGCTTTATTGTTCTGACTGGACGTCATATGATGTCCTTCAGGACGGGCGGCTCGTGCGCACCCCTGGGGGCACGCAGCGCAGCGATCTGTAGTGCTTCACTGATCTCGGTAAAGAACCTATGACGTAGCCTCTTTACCATGTGATCAGCTGCTCCCAATCACAGCTGATCAGAGTATAAATAGGAAATGCCAGTTATCGGCTTTCCTCTGCTCACACTGACAGGGCTTGAGGAAAGAGAAGCCTATAAGGAGCTTTCCTCACTAGAGAGATCTTCCCCATCGCTATGCCTGTCAGTGCCGAACAGTGATGCCCATCAGCTCTATCTGTTTTAAAAAAATGATAAAGATTGTGTTTGGGTACAGTGTTGCATGACCGCTCAATTATCATTTAGAGCCCTTTCACACTGAGATGCTTCAAAAACTCCCTAAAACGCCTTAGCGCTATAACCGCGTTTTTAGGCACTAGCGGTAAAATTACCACAACGCTGCGGGCATTTTAACTGCGTTTTTATGGCGGGAGGGGAAGAAGGTTGATTAATG
Source organism: Lithobates septentrionalis (assembly GCA_037952835.1). NCBI lineage: Eukaryota > Metazoa > Chordata > Amphibia > Anura > Ranidae > Lithobates > Lithobates septentrionalis. The sequence goes on along the minus strand of JBBDGP010000868.1, from coordinate 45,550 downwards.
AAAAAATCAATATAAAGTAAAGGCTATGTAGGAAACCAAAAGAGAGCGGAGGCAAAGCTGGGTGGCCTGGGGTACCACTAGTCCACTAGAGAAAATGTTTATACGTATGTGCCTCATTGAGGCCAGGGGGGATGAGAGCATTCAATCGCTCAATCCAGAACGATTCCCGTCTGAGGATTTGACAATCCCAGTCGCCTCCTCTGGGGTCTTCTGGAATAACATCCAGTACAATAAATTTAACATAATCAGGGTCAAATCTGTGGTGAATTCCAATGTGGCGGCCCACTGTGGTGAGCTTGCCGTTAGTGGAGGCATACAGGTGGTCTCCCAGTCTTTGCCGTAGCTCCCTAATGGTTTTACCTACATAGAAGGCCTTGCAGGCACAAATCATCAGGTAGATAACGCCTCTCGTACCACAGTTGGCAGAATGTCTTGGAGAAAATAGCTCTCCATTCGGGAGGACAAATTGTTGTCCTTCTTGAATCCAAGGACAGTGTGGGCCGCACTTAAACATGCCTCGAGGCTCTCTTGGGCGGAGTGTAGGGGTTCTATAATGGCTGTGAGTGAGCTTATCCCTCAGGGAGGTAGCTCTTCTAAAAACCAACTCTGGGGTAGATCTGATATATCTCTTAAGGGTATGGTGATCAGTCAGTATATGCCAGTGTCGAGATAGTATATTACGTAACTGGTTGTGATGGATGGAGTATTTAGTAATAATTTTAGCATAGGAAGGTCGCTCGGGGCGGGGAGGGCCATACAGAAGCATTTGTTGGTCCTGGGCAAAGGCTCTATTAAAGGCTTTTCTCAAGTTAGTGCGGCTCTAGCCCCGGGCCAGTAGGCGTATGCGCAAGGCGTCAGCCTGTCGGCGAAAATCCCCGTCCTCTGTGCAGTTTCTTCTCAGTCTCAAATATTGAGCATAGGGAATGCTGCGGATTAGAGGACGGGGATGGGAGCTAGACGCATGCAAAAGCGTGTTGCCCGCTGTGGGCTTGCAAAATAAATCCGTGATTAATTTCCCAGAGCGATTCTTGATGATCTGTACATCTAGAAAATAAATACTCTGAGTATCGTAAGTAAAGGTGAAATGAAGGTTAAATTGATTGATATTTAGCCTTTCTACGAAGGCATTTAGGAGTTGTTCAGTACCTGTCCAGATGACCAGTAGGTCATCTATAAACCTATGCCAACACAGGATATGGTCAAGGAAAGGTTCTAATAATAAACCAAAGATGGTCCGCTCCCAGCCTCCAAGGTAAAGGTTGGCGTAGGAAGGGGCACATGACATGCCCATTGCAACGCCTTGGGTTTGAAGGTAAAGTTGATCCATAAAAACAAAATAGTTTTTAGTGAGGATGAACTCTAAAAGCTTCAAAATGAAGTTATTAACCGGCCAAGTGTTATGGTCTTGTTCCATGAGGAAGGAGCCAGCCGTCCTCTTCCCTTCTCTCTTTCCCCGTTTTCTGCCCCCCCTTTGTTCTCCCCCTCCCCCCCCCCCCCCCCCTGTTTCTCCTCTTCCCCCCTTCTTTTCCCTCTCTTTTCACTCCTTTCCTCCCCCTTCACTTCCTTTTTCCATCTCCCCCCCCCCCGCCCCCCCCCCCTCCTCACTGCTTTCCCACCCTACTCACTGAGGTGGCAATCACTTCACCATTAGTTGATACCCCACACCAACACTCATTATATATTTTATGTTTTTACATAATAGCTTACTTTGCCAAAAAAAAACCCCTTGCTCGCCCCCGGGGAAGTGGGCGTCTCACAAGTGCCGTCCAAGCCCGAAGGGGCAGTGGTTGGTGAGTGTACTTTCAAAATTTGAGTAACTACTCCAATGTCATGTTACCTACTTTATATTATTTCTTATCACTATGTGTATGTAATTTTGACTGTTTTACTTTGTAAAGAATTTACTTGGACGCCTCCTGAGGAAACTGTCGAGGTTCACGTCCTTAAGTATTCAAAACCTGCCTTCATTCACCTATGCGGGCGCTTTAAATTGTTATTTCAACAAATACTGTACTGTAACATGTCTTAACTATATTGTTGTTAATCTATATTGTGTATATATAGATTTTTTAAATGTCTATTTTTGAATAAATTGAAATTTTACTTATTTTGCATGTTCTCATGAGGTGCCGCAATAGTCCACACTGTTTTTTATGGTGAGGTAGGACTTAATTGGAGAAGTCCTGGTCATTTCCTCCCCAACTCCCTCTATTAATAATTCTTGAAAGATGATGGTACCTATAAACTATACTCCCCTCTTTTTCAATCTTGTGACATTTACCTTTTAATTCTATCTGTGTCTGCGTGTGTACACTATGATTGCCTTTTTATGTTCTGAACACATGCGCATGCTCTGAATGCATATTTCTGTCACGTGTCTGCTCTGACCACATGTGTGCTGTGATAGAGTGTACCTGCCCTGACTAGGTGTATGTGGCCTCTGTCTCACTATGTGCTGTAAGTGTAGCGTGTGGTCACTCCTCCAATGTTTCTGGCAGGAAACCGGAAACGCTCTTCTTTTTTTATATACAAGAAGTCTTATTGCAGATAGCATTAATTGGGAAGAAAAGATAGAACTGGCAGGTATAGCTGTCCATATATGCAGGTATATGATTGTCGGGAAAAGGTGCGGACTGACAACTTATGGGGCCCCCGGGCAACAGGAGATCATGGGGCCCCCTGTGTCCCCACCCATACTCAAGCCTCACCCCCAGCTTGCAATGCATAGACGCCTCAATTCTGGGTCGAACCTGAGATAAACAGCACACAGGGGGCATCAGGGCAGAGCATGGGATGTCAGGCAAGCACAGTACACAGGGGGCAGCAGGGCAGAGCATGGGGGAACCATGGCAAAGTATAGAAGTCAGCAGGTCAGAGCACAGGGGGTCAGGGGGGCACAATATGTGTGTGTGGAGGGCACACTACATGGGGAGCAGCAGGGCACATTATGGGGCACACCAGGGCACATTACAGGTGGGGGGGGCACAGTAGCACATTATGGGGCACAGCAGGGAACACTACATAGGGTAGGAGGGCACATTAATGGGTACAGCAGAGTATATTACATAGGGGCATGAGGGCTCATTATGGGGCACAGCAGAGCACTTTATGGGGCATATTACACGGGGGAGGGGGCAAGAGGGCACATAAGGGGGAAACAACAGGGGATATTACGTGGGGCAATAGGGCACAGTATGGTGCAAACAGCAGAGCACATTATGGGGCATTGAATGATGCATCAAGGGCACACTGCAGGGCACATCATATGGCACACAGCAGGGTACAGGGCACATAATGGGGCATACAGTGGGGATCAGGACACATCACAAGGCCCACAGGAGGGAACTGGGCACACAGTGGGGCACATAGTATGGCATGGAGCATACAGTAGGACACATCCTGGGGCACACCACAAGAGCACATCATGGGTTACACAGTAGGGCATATCACGGGGCACACAGTAGGTCATGGGAAACATCACAGGGCACATCATGGGGCACACAGCAAGGAATGGGGGCAGGAAGCAGGGCATGGGGGCACACATCAGGGCATTGGGACACACAGCAGGGCATGGGGGCACACATAACAACACGGGGCAGACAGCAGGGCATAGCGGCAGGCAGCTGGGCATGGGGCAGACAGCAGGCTATGGGGCATAGAGCAGGGTGTGGGGCAGACATCAGGGCATGGGGGCACAGAGCAGGGCATGGGGCAGACAGCAGGGCATGGGGGTACCGAGCAGGGCATGGGGGGCAAGGAGCAGGGCATGGGGCCACAGAGCAGGGCATGGGGCAGACATCAAGGCATGATGGCACACATCAGAGCATGGGGTACAGAGCAGGGCATGGGAGAACAGCCTAGGGCATGGGACAGACATCAAGGCATGGGGGGACAGAGCAGGGCATGGGGGCACACAGAAGAGCATGGGGGCAAAGAGCAGGGCATGGGGTCAAAGATCAGGGCATGGGGGCACACAGCAGGGCAGGGCATGGGGGCAGACATCAGGGCATGGGGCAGATATCAGGGCATGGGGCACAGAGCAGGGTATGGGCAGACTATAGGGCATGGGGCAGACATCAGGGCATTGGGGCACAGAGCAGAACGCTGGGCACATAGAGGGACACAGAACAGCATACAAGCTGCTGCACTTTCCTTCCTAGATGTAGAGTAGCGCGGAAAGCGACTGTAAACAGACCTCTCGTGATGCGCTCCTCCCCGCCAGGCCCCTCCTCTCTTCTCGTCCGTCTCAGGTGATGACAAATACAAGCACCTGGTGTAGACAGGAAGGAAGGAGAGGAGTGCATCACGAGAGGTCTGTTTACACTGCAGTCTCTTAGCAGGGAGCAGGGATTCGGGACCCAATCTACCCGTCAGCTAGCTGTGATTGATGGGTAGAACGAAGTGGAAGCTGTCATGGGGCCCCCTACTGGCGCATGGGCCCTCGGGCAGTGCCCGATGGTCAGTCTGCTCCTGGTCTGGAAGACCTTCAAGAGTGCCTCAGTTCATCTTATTTGCACATCTACTGTTCTTTGCATACAGGACTACCTTGACACTTCTGTATATAATTTAAAATACACTACTGTCTATATTAAAGAGGATCTCTGGTCATTTTATAAAAAAATATTATAAGGCAGCAACAAATACTGTAACAGACAACTTACCAGTCCAAGGATCCAGTGCTGTCCTCACCCGAGCTTGCTCTTCCCTTTTTTTTTGGGTCCCCGTCACTGCCATATTAACTTTGGGAAGCCAGCTGTGACTCCTTTTGGCGTCACAGATGGCTCCCCAATGCGCATGTGCAAGCCGTGCTGTGCAATGTTAATGGTCCGCTGGTCCAACTTCCGCTGGGATCGTCTAGGTGATTCCAGTAGAAGTGGGAGTGTGTACCTGTCAAAACTAGATACCCACTCTCCTGGGTGATGTCCTGATAAGATCTGAATACACCAGGACATCGAGTAGCACGTGATAGGCTGATTACCCAAAAGACAAGTGCTATGGTACCTTGTGGGCATTGTCAAATTTGCCCATTTGTAGAATGTACCAGGGTGTTCACCGACGTGAGTGGAGGCAGGACTTATTATATAAGAAGCCTGATCAACTGCTCTACCACAAAAGTATTCTACAACTTGGGTGCCCTTGTGGTAAGCTTTATATTGGCAAAACAAAATGGCAGCTCTGTGTCTGTGTCGGCGAGCATTTGAGGGACATTATAAAGAGAAAACCCAAGAGCGCTATGGCCCAGCATTTCAAAACATATGATACACAGAGATTAAACAGAGCCTCCTACATAAGTTGTACCTGTTTAGCTTGCAGCCCTATCTTCTCTACATCAGTTCAAAGTGCAGAATTTATAAAGCTTGTCTGAGATGTCAGAAAAAAGGGGACGTAGAGCTGAAGTTACAATCTGCAGAGCTCAGTGAGGAGAGATCTGAGAGATGATTGGAGTGCAGGGACACACCCCCCTTCACACAATACACAGGAACAGAGCTGAGGCTGTTAATCAGCCGGAGCAAATCACCCCCCCCCCCCCAACCACCACTTTTTTTCGCTTGGTGTCTGCAAAACTTGTCAGAAGTGATTAATGCTGATAGCAGAGGAATGAGTCAGCAGACAGAAATGACACTTTAGTGCTCTGGACTGAGAGACGTACACACTACAGAAGGATATGCTTTACATATTTCATGTCTGGGGTTTTCAACCTTTTTAAAAAAAAACAATGATAATAACAGCAATACTTGGAAAACTGTTTTTTCTTTTTTGTTTTGGGTGCAAATTCACTTTAAATGACTTATACAATAATTGATCAACAAACACACTGACAAAGTTCCAAATACTGTATATGTGATTTTGATAGGAATGCAAACATATGACACAAATGGCACTGCTTTATTGCTACATGTTTGGTAAAACATAATCTAGCAGCCAGTCTGAGATTCAAGGTTCAGGGTCAAATACTTGCAGAAACGAGTCGCCAGTTCCATATGCTGAAAGGGACAGGGCCATAAATATTTTTATGACCTTGAAGGAGCACCTGTCTTTCTTACTGTATAGTGACCCAGCTCTATATACAGTACATTTATTTGTACATACTCCTCCCTTTACATTCCGAGGTTGGAAGGCTGCTAAGAGAAGGGGTTCCAAACAGAGCTGTCACACATACTGACATGAAGGCATTTCTGCACAGCTCTGTGCATGCAATCAGACCTATTATCTGACAGCCCTAAACACCCCCAAGCCACGCAGCTACATACATACATAACATTGACAGCTTTTAATCAGTTGCTCTGTGATTCTTCAAGCAGCTGGTGCTCTCTTGTCCTCTGGATCACGGTGAGTGGACAATCAAGCTATTCGCTGATAATTGCAGTGCTCATCTCAATCTCTAAAATGAATGCACTTTACTGAGCTTACAGGTTGACTTGCAATACTTAATGTTAATGTTACATTAGTTATTCATACTTTTGTTTAAGATAGGCTAACCTCAGATTCTAAAATCTATCAAGTCTAATGTTAGGACATAGTCAAAGTTGGTATTACTGGATGTAGCTTTAGCAGTGAAAGTCACGTGGCCTAATTTTCACATTTGACAGCTCTTCACTCTGCTGCTATGATTAGCCACACTTCCGGCTCTGAGATCTTTGTCCTCTGTAAAAAGACTTTTTCCTGAAACTATTATATCTATAAAAGTATTGTTCTGTTCTTTTAAATTGTATTGCAATACCTACAAACCAGAAATTATTTATAAGGAATTTGCGCAGGAAATTCTGTGAAATATTGCATACATATATATATATATATATATATATATACAGTCAGGTCCATAAATATTGGGACATCGACTCAATTCTAATCGTTTTGGCTCTATACACCACCACAATGGATTTGAAATGAAACGAACAAGATGTGCTTTAACTGCAGACTTTCAGCTTTAATTTGAGGGTATTTACATCCAAATCAGGTGAACGGTGTAGGAATTACAACAGTTTGTATATGTGCCTCCCACTTTTTAAGGGACCAAAAGTAATGGGACAATTGGCTGCTCGGCTGTTCCATGGCCGGGTGTGTGTTATTCCCTCATTATCCCATTTACAAGGAGCAGATAAAAGGTCCAGAGTTCATTTCAAGTGTGCTATTTGCATTTGGAATCTGTTGCTGTCAACTCTCAATATGAGATCCAAAGAGCTGTCAGTATCAGTAAAGCAAGCCATCATTAGGCTAAAAAAACAAAACAAACCCATCAGAGAGATAGCAAAAACATTTAGGTGTGGCCAAATCAACTGTTTGGAACATCCTTAAAAAGAAAGAATGCACCGGTGAACTCAGCAACACCAAAAGACCCGGAAAACAACTGTGGTGGATGACCAAAGAATTCTTTCCCTGGTGAAGAAAACACCCTTCACAACAGTTGGCCAGATCAAGAAAACTCTTCGGTGCACCTGCACATGCATGGTTTTCCTGTACACATGCAGAAGGATGGCACACTTATGGAGATCCATGACCTTTGTTTTGCCTGTTCATGTGTGCAAAAATCCGCGTGTGCACAGATGTGCCACAGGACTCTGCTGGGTCTCAAAGGCCAGGCAGAGCCCTTTGGCACATCTGCGCATGCAAAAGCCATGTAAGAATGGCAGCGCCGGGGGAGGTAGGCGATGCCATCATTGGGAGGAATGAAGGAAAAACTCTTGCCAACTGCGCTATAGCCGAATTACAGCTAAAGCATGGTCGCACATTTCTGGGAGGGCATCTATTAACGTCCTTCTAGAACCCTGCCTCCCCGCATGCCCCCAAGGCGCTCATCTGGAGCGTTCTGTGATCGCTGTGTCCTTCAGGCACAGCAGTTCGAAGATCAGGGTAAAGGGCCAATCACAGCGGCCCTTTACCATGTGATCAGCTGATACCAATCACAGTGTAAGCAGGATGTGCCGGTTATTCGCAGTCCTCTCCTCACGCTGACAGCGCATGAGGAGAGGAGAGACAGTAAGCGGCAAGCCACACAGGGGATATCTACAATGATAATCAGTGCAGCCCCATCAGTAATGCCTGTCAGTGCCCATCAGTAATGCCCGTCGGTGCCCATCAGTACTGCCTTTTAGTGCCCATCAGTGAGGCCTGTCAGTGCCCATCAGTAATGCCTGTCAGTGCCCATCAGTGATGCCCATCAGTAAGGCCTGTCAGTGCCCATCAGTAATGCCTGTCAGTGCCCATCAGTGATGCCCATCAGTAAGGCCTGTCAGTGCTACCTATCAGTAACGCCTCATCAGTGCAGTCTATCAGTGCAGCCTCATCAGCGCACATCAGTGAGGGGGAAAAATTATTTATTTACAAAATTTTATAACAGACACTATTTTTTCATTTGTTTTGCAAAAAATAAAAAACCCAGTGGTGATTAAATACCACTAAAAGAAAGCTCTATCTGTCTCAAAAAAATGATACAGCGACAGCGCTGAAAGCTGAAAATTGGCCTGGGTATGAAGGGGGTAAAAGTGGCCCCGGCCCCTTGATCTACATACAGGGCATCAGATGCATGTATTCCAATGGGGGAGAGGGGTTTGAAGCACCTGATTAGAGCCAGAGGCACTAATAGGCTTTCAAAATAGAGTGGGCTCGGAGCGCAGACCACTGCGCTCCGAGCCCACCCATGTGTGTAACAACAGCGAATGAATATTCGCTATTTTCACACTGACCCTTCTCTCAGCCAATCAGGAAGTGGGTCATGAGGCCCATCACCCAATTGGCTGAAAGGACAGGTCGATCCTATTTGACGCCTAGGAGGAGGAGGGAGGAGATGCACGGCAGAAGTTGCCATTATCCACAGGAGGAGCCGGAAGAATGAAAGCTGACACACGTCGGACACGCTGCCTGTCCACCTGCTACCTAGATGGGGTAAGTGCAGGGCTTTGATTTCCGACCGTCCTCCCGTGGGTGGTTTTCTTTTTTAGACTTTCTTTCTTTTATTTTCACCTGATGATCCAGCCAATAAGTCTGTTGTTTTTTTAAAAAAAACAAGCCTGCTGAAGGTGTAGCAGGTAGAGGCTTGAGAATAACCATTTACTACTGTCAGAGGCGCTTACAACAGTCAGCTTTTATTGATTTATGTAAAATCTTTATCTCAAAAGGGAAAACTACTGCTGTAACTGCTTCAAAATTGTTAGCTGGAATTTGTGGTGTTTGTTAGTGTATCTAAATCTCCAAGCACATCTAATGCCGCGTACACACGGTCGGACTTTTCAGCTACAAAAGTCCGACAGCCTGTCCGACAGACTTTCGACGGACTTTTGGCGGACTTTCGACGGACTTGCGGCGGACTTTCTAACGAACAGACTTGCCTACACACGATCACACAAAAGTCCGTCGAATTCTTACGTGATGACGTACACCGGACTAAAATAAGGAAGTTCATAGCCAGTAGCCAATAGCTGCCCTAGCATGGGTTTTTGTCCGTCGGACTAGCATACAGACGAGCGGATTTTTCGACCGGACTCGAGTCCGTCGGAAAGATTTGAAGCATGTTTCAAATCTAAAGTACGTCGGATTTGAGGCTAAAAAAGTCAGTTGAAAGTCCGGAGAAGCCCACACACGATCGGATTACCAGCCAGCTTTAGTCCGTCAGCGTCCGTTGGACTTTTGTAGACGAAAAGTCCGACCGTGTGTACGCGGCATAACACTCGCCTTCTTCCAGACTGACAATGTTGATGTCCAAAGGTGTCTCTGTTGCTTCTTTGTCCAGAGTGTAGGAATCCTAAAACAGGAGGTGTGCTATAGGCCAGATCACCAGGTAAAAACAGAGAGGAAAAAAAAAAAAAAGAAAAAGAATGCAGCCACCAAATCTAATGATTGGTAAGCTGTAATAAATTACATTTTTGGTTTTGGGTTTATGGGCTCATGCACACTGCAGCTCAAAAGAAGCTGCTTTTTACAGGCGTTTGAGCTTTTATTTCTGCCTATAAAAGCTTGAAGAAGCTTGTTCTTTTTTTGTGCTCTTCCTCGTGTTTTTATTGCTCTTTCAAGCTTTTTTAAGCATAAGCGTTTTTTTTTTTTTTTTCACAAACCCTCCTACAGTAGATAGTACTTTTTTAACCACTTTATAAACAAAACAAAAAGCTGGAACAAGCGTTTAAACATTTTCACGTGTTTTTGAGCGCTTTGGAGCACTAGCTCCTTTCAAAAACGTGAGTTTGGTGGGGGGTTTTTCTGCCTGTAGGAGCATATGCCTGGAAACACCTGAAAAAGCCCTAGTGTGCATTGACATATTGGCTAACATGGAGGGGAGTTGCTAGGCAGAAAAAATAAGAGCTCAAAAGCCTGTAGGAGCCGCTTCTTTTAGCTCCTTTGAGCTGCAGTGTGCATGAGCCCTAATACCGCTTTAAGTGCATTCACCTAGAGGTGCCTACACATACCCAAAAAGCCCCACAGCTACGTCTGAATTCTGGGCTGGTCTAATTGGAAAGGAGCTACAGAACTTCCTGATATTGTTGAAGATTGCCTCCCACAACTTCCTTTTGGCTCATTACTGTGATAAGCTGGTTCACTAGACATAAAGAATTTGCATAAGTGGTCAGCCAAACTTCAAGTGATTATAAAGGTAATTTTTCAAAATAACGAACATGTCATACTTACTTGCTCTGTGCAATGGTTTTGCACAGAGCAGCCCTAATCCCCCTCTTCTGGGATCCCCTGCTGCCGCTCCTGGCTCCTTACTCCCTTCCGAGTGCCCCCATAGCAAGCCACTATGCTATGGGGGCACTCATGTGGGCTCAATCCCAAGCTGGGCAATGTGGGGTTGATTTACTAAAGGCAAATCTACTCTGCACTACACGTGCACTTGGAAGTGCAGTCGCTGTAGATGAGGAGAAGATCTGAAACCAGGGGAAGCTCTGCTGATTTTATCATCCAATCATGTGCAAGCTAAAATGCTGTTTTTTATTTTCCTTGCATGTCCCCCTCAGATCTACAGCGACTGCACTTCCAAGTGCACTTGTAGTGCAAAGTGGATTTGCATTTAGTTAATAACCCCCTATGTGTCCATTGACACACACAGCATGTCTTGGCCCCGCCCCTGCTTTCTCCTGTAATTGAAGGCAGCGGGACTAGTAAGGAGAGAGAGAGAGGATAGAGCTGCTGCTCTTAGGCTGGATTCACACCTATCCATTTTTTATGCTCTTTGCATTTTGCAGATTTGCACTACAGCCCATTTAACATGGTTTCCTATGGAACACGTTCTGTAGTGCAAATCTGCAAAATGCAAAAACTTCTAAAAATGCATAGGTGGGAATAAGGTCTTAGTCACAGCGCTACATCAAGATCAGGCTCAGGTAAGTACAAGGGGGTACCAGGAAGAATCAAACTTTTACAATTAAAATGGCCTGGGAATTGGGCACAGTGGCAGGGACTGCAAAATGCTGCAAGTATCTATAGGCGCTTTATACTGTATGTGATTTTTGGTTGTATATGTGACTTTTTTTATAACTATAAAATTATTTAAAATGATAATTTTAGGCCGATTATCTAACGAAAAATACAAGGGTAAACTGCAATTTAACCACTTCAGCCCCGGAAGGATTTACCCACTTCCTGACCAGGCCATCTTTTGCGATACGGCACTGTGTCGCTTTAACTGGCAATTATGCTTTTGTGCAACGCTGTACCCAAACAAAATTGATGTCCTTTTTTCCCCACAAATAGAGCTTTCTTTTGGTGGTATTTGATCACCTCTGTGTTTTTTATTTTTTGCGCTATAAACAAAAAAAGACAACTTTGAAAAAAAAAGCAATATTTTTAACTTTTTGCTATAATACATATCCCCAAAAAATATATAAAAAAACTAACATAAACGTTTACTGTACAAAATAAGGTGCGTTGGCATGGACCATAGGGTGAGTACATGGATTGAAAACTGGCTACAAGGGCGTGTTCAGAGGGTGGTGATAAATGGGGAGTACTCAGAATGGTCTGGGGTGGGTAGTGGGGTTCCCCAAGGTTCTGTGCTGGGACCAATCCTATTTAATTTGTTCATAAACGATCTGGAGGATGGGGTAAACAGTTCAATCTCTGTATTTGCAGACGATACTAAGCTAAGCAGGGCAATAACTTCTCCGCAGGATGTGGAAATCTTGCAAAAAGACCTGAACAAATTAATGGGGTGGGCGACTACATGGCAAATGAGGTTCAATGTAGAAAAATGTAAAATAATGCATTTGGGTGGCAAAAATATGAATGCAATCTATACACTGGGGGGACAACCTCTGGGGGAATCTAGGATGGAAAAGGACCTGGGGGTCCTAGTGGATGATAGGCTCAGCAATGGCATGCAATGCCAAGCTGCTGCTAATAAAGCAAACAGAATATTGGCATGCATTAAAAGGGGGATCAACTGCAGAGATAAAACAATAATTCTCCCGCTCTACAAGACTCTGGTCCGGCCGCACCTGGAGTATGCTGTCCAGTTCTGGGCACCAGTCCTCAGGAGGGACGTACTGGAAATGGAGCGAGTACAAAGAAGGGCAACAAAGCTAATAAAGGGTCTAGAGGATCTTAGTTATGAGGAAAGGTTGCGAGCACTGAACTTATTCTCTCTGGAGAAGAGACGCTTAAGAGGGGAAATGATTTCAATTTACAAATACTGTACTGGTGACCCCACAATAGGGATAAAACTTTTTCGCAGAAGAGAGTTTAATAAGACTCGTGGCCACTCATTACAATTAGAAGAAAAGAGGTTTAACCTTAAACTACGTAGAGGGTTCTTTACTGTAAGAGCGGCAAGGATGTGGAATTCCCTTCCACAGGCGGTGGTCTCAGCGGGGAGCATTGTTAGCTTCAAGAAACTATTAGATAATCACCTGAATGTCCGCAATATACAGGGATATGTAATGTAATACTGACACATAATCACACACATAGGTTGGACTTGATGGACTTGTGTCTTTTTTCAACCTCACCTACTATATATATAATTCCTTCCACAGTTTAAGCCTTGTATTATTTTGCATATTTTTGGTAAAAAAAAACACAATAAGTGTATATTGTTTGGTTAGCGTCTACAAAATAGGGAATAGATTTATGGAAATTTTATTACAATTTTTTTCTTTTACTAGTAATGGCGGCGATCTGCGATTTTTATCGGGACTGCGACATTGCGGCGGACAGAACTGACACTTTTGACACTATTTTGGGACCACTGACATTTATACAGCGATCAGAGCTAAAAATAGCCATTGATCACTGTTTAAATGTCATTAGCAGGGAAGGGGTTAACACTAGGGGGAGATCAAGGGGTTAAATGTGTTCCCTCATGTGCGTTTCTAACTGGGGGGGGGATGGGACTGACTGGGGGAGGAGATCGATCGCTGTTCCTAAGTACTAGGAACAGACAATCTATCTATATTCCCCTGATAGAACAGAGATCTGTATGTTTACATTGACAGATCTCTGTTTTGTCCTTCTCAGAAGCAATTGCGGGTAGCCTGCGGCCATCGCGGCCCCACGCATTGGCTCCTATGTCACTCAGCGGGCGCGCATACTCCTTAACCACTTAAGAACCGAGTCTCTTTCTGAGATTTGGTGTTTACAAGTTAAAAACAGGTTTTTTTTTGCTAGAAAAAAATCTATATAATGTTCGGGGGTTCTAACATCCTAGAGAATAATATGGCATTCGTTGCAATACTTTCTGTCACACCGTATTTGCGCAGTGGTCTTACAAGCGCACTTTTTTTGGAAAAAATACACTTTTTTGATTTAAAAAAATAAAAAAATAAGATAACAGTAAAGTTAGCCCAATTTTTTTATATTGTGAAAGATAACGTTACGCCGAGTAAATTGATACCCAACATGTCACGCTTAAAAATTGTGCCCCCTCGTGGAATGGCGACAAACTTTTACCCTTAAAAATCTCCATAGGCGATGTTTAAAAAATTCTACAGGTTGCATGTTTTGAGTAACAGAGGAGGTCTAGTGCTAGAATTATTGCTCTCACTCTACCGATCACAGCGCTGCTCACGTATGTGTTCGCTTCTGCACGCGAGCTCGTCGGGACAGGGTGCTTTTGAAAAAAAAAAATTTCTTATTTATTTTACCTTTTATTTTTTTACACTGTTCTTTAAAAAAAAAAATTGTTTCACTTTTATTCCTATTACAAGGGATGTAAACATCCCTTGTAATAAAAAAAGAGCATTACAGGACCTCTTAAATATGAGATCTGGGGTCAAAAAGACCTTAGATCTCATATTTACACTAAAATTCAATTAAAAAAAAAAATGCCATTTGAAAAAAAAAAAAAAAAGTCCCTTTAAGAGCTATGGGTGGAAGTGACGTTTTGATGCCGCTTCCGCCCGGCAGTGGTATGGAGACGGGTGGGGGCCATCTTCCCCTCACTCGTCTCCATGGCAAACCAGCGACAGGACCCAATCGCCTCTGCCACTACCGACGGCTGGGGTAAGCGGCGGAAGGCACTGGAGAGCGGCGGGGGGGGGGGCCCTCTCCAGCCGCCGGTAAAAGTTATCGGCAAAAGTTGCGGCAAATCTGCAGCAGAGACTACTTTTATCTTGAAGCGGACCGCCCGCTGAAGAAGAGGATACTGGGGTTATGGCAGCTAGCTGCTGCCATAACAGTATTCCTCTTCAAAGTAGCGACGTAAAACGACGGCGGGTGGTCTGGAAGTGGTTAGAGTGCCTGCCGTACAGCTACGGTGATTCACACAGGAGTGCCATACTGCCGCCGTCAAACGACAGGGGGCGGTCGACAAGTGGTTAAAATCCATATCAATATTTGCTTTAATGAATATGCATGAAATCTAAAAAAGCATTACTACCTAATGTTAAAAGTCGGTTTTATTTGCTATTTTGTATTTGGGTTAAAGTCACGTGTACACCTTCCCCTCTAAGCACTATATGATTACTCCTGACATGCCGTTGGACATGAACATCTAGATTAATTAACACCTTTGCTTTGTATCTCATCAATATTTATGGTCAGGGTTGGGAACACCTTGAGGGAAAATTCCTAAACACAAGTCAAGTTTTACCAGTTTCTTTAAAGGTATCTTCTACATTATCTATTGGCTACATCACTGCCACAGCACTTCACATAACTCTCTATACCTCCCGATTAGAAGAGAAGAAAAGTAGATCTGATCTAAAGGTAAAACTCCAATAACAATTATATGTATTGGGAAAGTATGGCGTTCCTCCAGTGCATGGATCTGTGGTTCTGTTCCCACTATAGGGCACTTAAAATACTGGAATATGACCCCTGCCTTCACTAAGGAGCCACCAATCATAATATTCCAAAATGTACCGTATATACTCGAGTATAAGTCTAATTTTTCAGCACATTTTTTTGTGCTGAAAGTGCCCCCCTCGACTTATACTCGAGTCAAGCACTTTTCTGCAGCAAAAAATTTCATTTTCCAAACCGATTTTGGGGCCCTGTATCTCAGGGCCACTTGGTGCTAGGAATCCCAAATTTGGTGAGCAAACCCAGAGGAACTGGTAACATATCCAAAGCTGAAGTTCCTAGCACTAAGTGGCCCCGAGATACGGGGCCCCAAAATCGGTTCGGAAAATGTCATTCTCTGCTGCAGAAAAGTGCTTGACATTTTCTGAACTGATTTTTGGGGCCCTGTATCTCGGGGCCACTTGGTGCTAGAAACCCCAGCTTTGGAAATGTTATGGTGCTAGTTCCACTAGGTTTGCACACCAAATTTGGGGTTCTTAGCACTAAGTGGCCCCGAGATATGGGGCCCCAAATTCGGTCAACTATGTCCATCTGCAGCAATGTAATTTCGGGACCCTTTGGGTTCAGAGACCCCAAATTTTGGCTGCAGCTAGGGGGCATCTAGGAACCCTTAACTACCAAGTTTGAAGTTCAGGGGACCTATGGCTGCAAATGGGCACAGTGAGGCATGCAAATGGGCACAGTGATGCTGCAAATGGGCATTGTTGACCCTCTTTTCCACTTACAGTAGCTGTGCATTTCTCACCCTCGTCTTATACTCGGGTCAATAAGTTTTTCCCATTTTTTTTGTGGTAAATTAGGGCCTCGACTTATACTCGGAACGACTTATACTCGAGTATATACAGTACTTAACAGTAAAGGAAAAAATGTTTTGGGGGATAGAGAGGTGGCAAATACTAAGATGAGGGAGGGATGAGCTGGCTCTTGACATTGCATGGAGATATCATTTTTTGGATTTTGGAGAACCAAGGGATTTGTGACCTCTATTGCGCTAAAAGAAAAAATGTTAGGTATTTGCAGGTCCCACAAGGTGCTTGGTTTATAATAGGGTTGTCCCGATACCACTTTTTTAAGACTGAGTACAAGTACCGATACTTTTTTCCAAGTACTCGCCGATACCGATTTTTTAATGCCATGTGACAGTGGCACGTGTGTCAGTAGTTTTTTGTTTTTACAATTATTTTTCTTTCATTATTTTTTACAATTTATTTTGTTATGTGTTTTTTACAATACGTTCTTTTTATAAAGGGGGGGGGGGGGGGGAGTGGACAGTGTCAGTGTGTTTTTTATTTTATTTTTTATTATTTTTTACAATTAATTTCTTTTTATTATTTATTGCAATTTTTTATTATTATTAGCCCTGTTGGGGGGCTTTGGTAAGATATCAGGGGTCTTAACAGACCCCTGACATCTCCCCTTTGAGACAGGGAAAGGGACCGAGGACACATGTTTCCCAGTCCCCTTCTCAGCAGTCTCAGCTGCACTGAAAATGAATGGAGAGGAGACAGAGGCTCCTCTCCATTCATAAACTGAAACATCGTAATCACAGGTTACGATGTTTCAGTTATGTGAATGGACAGAGTCAGTTATCACTGACTGTTCATTCGCAAAAGGAAGGAGCCAGATTTACTGGCTCCTATCTCCGCTCTCCATCCTGAAAGATCGAGGGGGACACGGAGGAGAACGGAGGGGGACGGAAAGGAGGGGGACACGGAGGTGAAAGGAGGGGGACACAGAGGAGAACGGAGGGGGATACAGAGGAGAACGGAGGGGGACAGAAAGGAGGGGGACACGGAGGAGAACGGAGGGGGACAGAAAGGAGGGGGACACGGAGAACGGAGGGGGACAGAAAGGAGGGGGACATGGAGGTGAACGGAGGGGGACACGGAGAACGGAGGGGGACAGAAAGGAGGGGGACACGGAGGAGAACGGAGGGGGACAGAAAGGAGAACGGAGGAGGACACGGAGGAGAAGGGAGGGGGGGCAGCAGCACGGAGGGGGACAACAGCAGAACAGAGGGGGACTGAAGGAGGATACAGGGACAGTCAGTGGTGATCGGTGCAGCTTTGGGGGCAGTTACAAGCACTGATCACCGCTGTGTAGATTTCACTATAGCAGCTGAAAGCCGGGGGAGAGAGAAGCGGAGAAATGGCTGTTAGGCTTTATTGAAATCTATACAGGGTGATCGGTGCTTGTAACTCCCCCTCTGCACCGATCACCCTGACTGTCCAGGTATCGGGTGAAGTATCGGAGCATTTGCCCGAGTACAAGTACTCAAGCAAATGCTCTGTATCGGTATCACTAGTATCGGTATCGGGACAACCCTAGTTTATAATATTTTAAAGTGAGTGTCTTCTGCATAAAAATGAACTAAGCTAAGCTATCATGCAGATAGAAGGAAGTCAGACAAGCCCGAATTTACCTTTCCTGTCTGCCTTAATGAGCCTGTTGTGTCCCAACCCTGTTTAGACTTGAATTATGGCTGGCAGATTAAGTAGTACTGTAGAGGTGTTTGGCGGCACAGTGGGTAGCAGTCTCGCCTAGCAGTAAAAAGGGTAGCTGGTTTGAATCTCAACCACGACACTACCTGCTTGGAGTTTGCATGTTCTCCCTGTGCCTGCGTGGGTTTCCTCCGGGTACTCCGGTTTCCTCCCACACTCCAAAAACATGCTGGTAGGTTAATTGGCTTCTGTTCAAAATTGGCCCTAATATATGAATGTGAGTTGGGGACCTTGGATTGTGGGCTCCTTGAGGGTAGGGACCGATGTATGTGTGGAGTGCTGCGTAAATTGACTGCGCTATATGGGTATCTTAGATAAATAGGGACAATTGTAGACACACACCCACACTCACTCAGGTTGAACTGGATGGACTGGTGTCTTTATTCAACCTTACTAACTATGTAACTAGGTGTCCTTTAGTGCCCTTTCACACATGTGCCTTCCGTTCTGATCAGCAGGGGACCTGAGCTGATCCCCTGCCAATCAGAGCAGAGCAGGGCAGATGACAGGTCCGTGTTCACTCAGTTTATGCATCAAGGTCCGCTTGAAAAACTGACAGGCGAACCTTATCAGATCGCTCATGTAAAAGGGCCTTTAGCTACAGTACATTGACTATAATGTGCTGTCTGTAGCTTGGTAGAGTGATGGATCGACAGGCAACGCATTATAGTCAATGCACATAAAAGGGCAATACTATTCAACCTGCCACCTAGAAAATATATTTATACAGAACTGGGATTAAAGCACACCATAGCTATGAAAATTATTTAATGGCCAACGTGGGGTCTACTACTATGTCCTTAGATGTACTGAAGAAGGCAAGGTAGGGGTTGGAGGAGGATAGAGCTAATAGTTTAACATTTTGGTTTTACTTTAAGCAGATCACCACTAAACACTGTTTATATCTAAGGTGGCCAAAAAACCCCTTCTTCCCTATTTGAGGGAAGAAGCATTCTTTATAGGCCAACCATGCCTTTTATATGTGGAAACCATAAAGTTATTCTAAAGGTTGTTATTTTTGTTTCTGTGTAATGGTTTTGCATAGAGCAGCCCTGATCCTCTTTTCCTTCTTCACCGCTGAAGGCACTTCCATCTTTACCCGGTCTTCCTTTCGGGTTCAAGGACTTGGCTATGTGAGTGGCCGGAGCCACGACGACATCACTCCTGCGCACGGGAGCCACCGTTCACAGGACAGTACTCTGAAGGAACGGCATTGCCTGCTGTTCCTTCAGAGCGCATGCACCAGTGACGCCACCGGCCGTACCAAAAATAAATATCTCCTAAACGGTGCACGTTTAGGAGATATTTACTGTACCTATAGGTAAGCCGTACTATAAGTAAAAGTTACGCATGGGAGTTTACTCCCACTTTAAAGCGGGAGTCCCGCGAAAAAATTTTTTTTAGATGTCAGCAGCTGCAAATACTGCAGCTGCTGACTTTTAAAATAAGGTCACTCACCTGTCCCGGGGTCCAGCGATGTCGGCACCCGAGACCGAACCGTCCCTCGATCCTCGGGTGCTGCCGCCGCCATTCTCAGTGAGGGAATCAGGAAGTGAAGCGTTGCGGCTTCACTTCCTGATTCCCAACTGCGCATGCGCGAGTCGCGCTGCGCTTTCTCAATGGTCCCTGCTATCTCCTGGGACCTGTGTCTTTCCCAGGAGACAGCGGGGGAGTGCGGGAGGGGGCGTGACTCCCATGGGAGTCTATTCCCGGAAGTGGGTGCAGATACCTGTCTTAGACAGGTATCTGCACCCCCCTCCCCCCTGAAAGGTGCCAACTGTGACACCGGAGGGGGGGGAGGAATCTGATGAGCGGAAGTTCCACTTTTGGGTGGAACTCCGCTTTAAGTATCAGAAAAGCCTATCTCTATACTTGTTCTGAGTCAGTAACTCAAAATTCATTGAAGCCAAAGCATCGAGCATGAAAAGTAGGCAACTGGCATTTAAACAAAGAAATTTCAGCAATGGAACAGTTTTTGCTTTTCTCATGGTGTGTGTACTTAAAAAGCACAGCAAACAAACCATTATGGTGGGTCTGGTTTAGGAGATCATAGCCCTCTCAACTTCAAAAACAATATTGTTAGTAGGTTCAAGCTGGATATCTGAAGGCCTCTACCAGGACCTATAGCCATGTTTCTAGAGTTCTCTTCTCCATTGAAAATGAGTGATTTAATATCATGTCAGTGGCTTATATGATTTGGTAACTAGGGATGATGTAGAAGATTAGTGACGTGCAGTGGATGATTAAAGATTCCCAGCATCTGTACAGCGCTGAGTGCATTCAGCAGATAGGATTTTACCATTTGCAGAAAGTGGGTTCTAATACTAAACACTATCAATCCTATACATGGCTTTAGCTCATATACATAGATGCCATTAGAGTCAAACAATTTTTTTCAGAAATTACCACTCAAATTAACAAGCAAGGGGGTTTCACCGCACAACAGTTATACATGGGTTATAATGGCCACATACAATTGGATTTTGTATCTGCTGTGTCAGATGAACAAATGTATCAGCTATATAGCTTGAGGGTCTACATAAGTGAACACTGTACTGTTTAGGTTAGGGTTCATGCTACATAGTTGGGGGTAACACTGCTGATTTGCCAGATCAAATCTGAAAGATCTGCCAACTCTTCATGAAGCACAGTTCATTAATTCTGGCATTCCTGCTAAAGCTATTATGTGTATTGGTTTTACAGAATACTTTATTAATCCAAAAGTGAAATTTTTAATAACAAATATCTGCACAGGTGTACCTACTATAATATCTTCTGTTATTACTACATAACTAGATCCACAGGGCCAATAATAGTATTCTGCACCTAAAGGTTACATTAGATAGCTGTCTACCTGTTTGTGCAGGTTTAGATTTTAAAAACAACCAGACCTCAACGCCCCTGTTCTGCATTATAGGTTAAAAGATCATCTAATTGCCAGAAAAATTCGTCAATAACAACCCATTAGACTTCAATATCTTATGTGGACAGCAATAATTGGAGCTTCAATCCGCTCATTTTGCCAGCACAAACATTTGCTTATTTAAAGTTTTCAACCAGCTGCCTTTTTTTTTATTATAATCACTTTGAATTTTGCTGACATGGGGACTACATACAATAATTACTTTGTTTCATTTGTGAGATTAGAGTCCAAATGACCTGACCTGCTTATTTGAAGCATCCTCATTTTCCAAGGGCTCGTTATTGGTAATAAAACAAATGATTGTGTCCAAAAGCTCATAAATGGGGGTTTTCTCTCAAATCATAATAGCTTGTAATTATCAAAACATATTGTGCAGTGTTATCTATTCACATTTTTAAGCATAATATTAAACAGATGATTGAAACCGAGTATTCTGAAGTATTAACAATGTTGGTAAATCATGTCTTTTTTCCTTCATCCTCTCTGCTCTGTTTTACCCAGATTCACTTCTGTCCCCATTCTCCCCTCTGGCTGCGTTTTAAAACCCATTGGTCTGATCTCTTCTGACAGCTGTTCTTTTTGGGAGGGGCCATGCTGAACTTGTTATAATGATGGGAGGTTAAAAGCAGTAGATGAACAGTGCAAGGCTACATATCTCGTCATTTTGCTTTTGTAGCCATAAAGCAGAGACGGCACCCGACTCCGCAAATAAAAGGTGAAACTGGGATATACTTTTTTTTGGGTGGTTTCTAAACAGGAAGAGAAGCGGGGGAAAAAAAAAAAAAAAAAAAAGAGAAGATAACAGCTTAGAAAAATGGTGGGCAAGTTGTAGCAATGGGATGCAAACTGCCTCAGATTTCGGCGCTCTCTATGGGAAGCAAAAGAAGGGCTAGGAAAGTAGCACGTCTAAAGATTGTGTGGTGTCTTAAGTGACAATTCAGTTTTATAGAAATCTACGGTTTGTGATATTATATATCTCTCAATATCCACCCATGGAAGACACAGATTTGTTATGTATTCGGAAAAATAATTTTTGTAAAATTATATATTCTTCTGCAGCTTACATAATCCTTCCATCTGTTTGGGCTGAAAATCCATTGCATCAGGCTGTATGCACAATGATTATTCGCCTTGGACGCCTCAACCTGGGTATTTCCGTCTACTGCAGGTACACGTACTTATGATTGTGTGGTTGGTTGTATCACAGTTATAGGTATGTCTGTTTTTAATAAAACATTGTTCATTTTGGTTCTCATAAGTAGGAACATATGCAATTAGCATTTACATTGAGAAAAGGATGTTATTGTTACATCCACTACAACCGATTAATACATTCACAAGGAATGTGCGTCATTCTATACGAGACTGTTTGTCGTCTTGAGTAAATCTAAAAAAAAAAAATTATTATGCAAACAATTTAATATAGGTCTTAATGTGTCTGCATCATATTTATTCCAGCTGCAGGTATCTGGAGAAGTGGCCTCAGAGCCCAAAGACAGATTAGTGAATCATCTGGCATTCTTCTCGCCCTCATGGGTCTTGGACTATCCTACTACAGTGTCCGCCAGATGATGCAAAAGTCCAGCTTTCATGGTTCACATGGACATAGATGAGACTACTGCAAGATGGGGAAAGGAAAGTGCTTGATGCTATCCCAGGCAGACAGGTCAAAAACATATGTAAATAAAAAATAGATTTAGATTCATATCTTCCTAGTTTAGTGGGGAAGATCAAGAAAGTGCCACAAGAAAACGGTAATGTGCTAAAAGAATGTATATGGAGGACGGAGAATGTATAAGAGCTAAATATACACAGCTTTCATTGTTACAGATTGCAAAGCATGATCTCTGATAGCTCAGGACAAAGAGATGTCTTATTTCTCAGAAAAGCATACTGGTGTTTTTAGAATTCAGAATATACAGCATTTAAAAGGTACGAGTATAAGCTATGTATTCTGGTTTACAAAATGTAAATGGTGGACCGCCAATTGGTAAATCTATGTATGCATATTGTAAGTTATCCAAGGGACTCTACTATAACTGTAAAAAAAAAAAAAGGACTGTGTATGTGAAAATGCAAACAAGAGGAAAAATAGATATAGCCAAATAAATTAATCATGATTTACTATGGCCATTTTACTGAGAAAAAGACGACCTATTATTTATAATATAGGAATAAACCCAAGCACTTTATGTTCTTATTAAGGTTTAATATTTATAACCCTAACCCCCCCCAGCTTCACACAGAGAATTCATTGATCTCATATTTAGTTGTCGATGTACGTCATATTTTCTCTTCTTTGAGCAGCTTCAGTTATATCACAGTATAAAAAGGTTGAATTAGACATCCAAATTTGCCACAATGTTTCTAATTTGTCTCTAACATATGATGTATTCATTTAATATAAACTGTTGCTTTCAGAAAAATCCTTTTGCATCACTAGTTATTAAGCATCACAATTGTTTTGTTCTCACCCACTTGTTTTTCCTTGTCTGACAACAAATAAATAGTTAAACAGTATCTGGGATATGTTACTTTTCTTATAGAAAGTTCGCCATCCGTATATACATTCCATATAATGCAAACCCATCTTCAGTTTCCTTACTTCAGTGCAAACGGCAGTGTGGAGGTTAAACACTACAGCGACATTTGTGCATCCGTGCAAGATGAGAGAAGAGGCTTAATCGAGACTGACAAGCGGACGTGTTTATGGATGCCTGAGCAAGCTGCATATTCATTTCCAAGCATACGAAAGAGAGGTTGTTTAGTTATATAACATGAACACAAGATATTCACAGCTGACAACAATGTTATGACTTGCAGACTAACTGAAGAATCTGGATACATGAAGCCGCTTTGTCACGTACTAGGCAAATAACACAAGCAGTTTGCATATGGGTTTACTTGTCATTTATTTACAGTTATGACAGTTATATTCCTTACATAATGTACTGTCTGGTACAACGATTTGCAGACTCTTTACAGGTATCACAAATATCAGGTATCAAATTTTGGGGAGTTATTAACACAAATTTTACTTTAAGCAATAAACTTAAAGGAAACCTTTACCAAGGGCATTAAGGCATAAAAAAAAAATTAAAAAAAAAAAAAAAATTGCTTGGCTTTAATACTTTAGACGAAGGACACGATTTTTATTGTAGTCATGTGACTAATTTTGAAATCTCAATATGCACAGTTTAAATGACCTTCAGAGTTTTTTTATATATTAAAAAAAAAATTTGAAGTCATTTAAACGGAGCACATTGAGATTTCAATAATAATAAAAAAAAATGTGTGTAATATATATATATATATATATATATATATATATATATATATATATATATTTTTTTTTTTTTTAAATATATAGCCTTATGTCACTGTGTTAGCAGTGAGACTTTTGAGTCACTGACCTGGCAAAAAGTATTTAGAGAAGGACTTTTGATTTCCTTTATTATATTGTCTCAGGACACAGACAAAATGTACAATTTGTTACCATGAATACATGATTTAATGGGAAATATTTACTAGCTCAGCCTTTCTGCAGGGCAACAAAGTGTCCTGGCTAGACATGAAATATGCACACATCAAAAGGCATTACTGTTAGCAGCTGTAAGTTCCACAACTGGATTTTTTTTCTGACCAGCAGACAGAAGGCAAGTCATTCTCTTTAAAAAAAATCAGTGTTCACTGGATCTATAAAATTCCAAAGAAAGGTATAAAGAGAGTAATCATTCCATTGCTACCTCCTGTGTTTGGACATGGATTTGTTTTGGTGGCTTGTATGAGCCCATGCCCGCTGCTCTTTCTGCTTCCTCCTGAGTATACGGCTCGTCTTTCAGTTGCTTCAGCCTGAAATGGAAAGATCACATCCACAGTGAGACCTTATCTTGTATCAGCCATGCCCACAGCTCAATACACCTCCCATTTTAGAATGCAGCCATCAGAACATGCTCTCACAAGTCTATGTATGCTGAATATGCCAAAAAATATGTTAAAAAAAAAAAAAAAACCAAGAGGCCACTGGCTTCAGTAAACAAGATAAAATTAATACTTACTCTGAGTGCATAAGATTTTATATATTAAAAGTATAAGTTCCTAAAATTTTTTTTTTATAATAATATATATATATATATATATATATATATATATATATATATATATGCACATCTACAGGTCGGCAGTTACTGAATTGCAGGAACAAAAAAAAAATCAATGAACTACGACGGTGCTCACCAGCACCCTCACAGTTCATTGGGAACTACAAGACAACTGCTGCAGTGGACGACAGTACTTATAGTTCATTCATTCAGAGTTCTGTGAATGAATGACATGACCCTGAGGACGGAGGCTCTGCAAGGCTGTGCTATTTTTCAATTGATCCCCCACTCGCTATCATAGGGAAGGGGGGGGGATCATCAGGGAGAGAGGCGGATGGAGCTGGAATTTGTTACAAAAGTGAACTTAGCCTTTAACTGATATTCCTTTAAATAACTTCAGACCTAATTAATTTTAGTTAGTAAACCACTTTTCAGGCCAATTTTTGGGGACAAAACTCCAAAAATAGGCATCACACAGCCAGTAGAAAGAGAAAGCTATATATTCGTAGAAGGTTCAGTGAGGCTCTAAATCTTGTTTATCTGTGTTCAATTAAGAATTCTGTTAGGATAGGCAGAGTGGTTGTCAACGGAACAGGTTTACATGGACAGTAATAGAAGAAGAAAAAAAAAAAAAGTCCAGTTCTAATCCTACTTCATTCTACTCAAATTGTGGATTTTTTTTTGTGTGTGTCCCTGTGGGAGGGCCATCCCATCACTTCTTATCCTGCCCTGACAAGAAGTGGGGGAAAAATAAAAAATCCCCAACAGGGATACAGAGATCGATAACTGTCTTATACAGGGTATCTAACCTTTCCCTGCTCTATCCAAAATTAAATACATTTGAGCTTTAAAGAGGAGCTCCAGGCTTCTTCAGAAAAAATGAAAAGTCAGCAGCTACAAATACTGTAGCTGCTGACTTTTAATATTGGAACACTTACTTGTCCAGGAATCCAGCAGTGTCCATACCCAAGCCAATTTTTCAATCGGCTACCAGGTGCTGCTGCCGCCATCTCCACTAAGGAAAAACGGCAGAGAAGTCTTGTGGATTCGCAGCTGCTTTCCTTACTGCGCTGCGCTCTGTGAATGGGCCGGCTGCGGAGAAAGGGGGCTGAAATTCCGGCTGAGTTCACAGCGGTAAGACCAGGTACCCACTCCCCTCCAATAGGTGCCAAATGTGGCAGCGGAGGGGGAAGGAAGCAGACGAGCGGTGCTTCCCATTTTGGGTGGAGCTCTGCTTTAAGTGTTATAGTTTTTGATTCCAGTCTACTAGACTTCTCAATTGTACAACGCCATGTGCACACAAAGACTTCAGTAGATTTTTTTTTAACGCAGCTTTGATCCCTCCAAAATCGATCTGCTATTGGAGGTCTTAAAAAAAAAAAAAAAAAAAAAAAAAAAAAAAGAAGACAGTTTAGGAAGTCATAGCAGAAGCCAAAAATAACCCCAAAAGTTAAATGGGATTACTCTAATTTGTCCAGATGCCAGAAGGCATTTGCAAGTTTCTCTTATCTTTTCTGGATACCAGCAGTAAAATATCTGCCAAGCTCAAGTCTCTGTCTCATGTATGCTCATGCTTTTAGAAGTGGCCTACAAGACCTTATTCATGTACACACCTTTAAACAGCTATTCCAGCGTCGAACTTGCTACAAGAATGCCAATGAAATGTCATTAGTGTGTCAGAGTCACAGTAATGCAAATTCTTGACTATGTCCACTTAGCTCACCACTCTTCCCTCACGGTCTTGGCTGAAGCAGGAAGCTCTTCTCTAATTCACAAATTTGC
Source organism: Lithobates septentrionalis (assembly GCA_037952835.1). Classification (NCBI taxonomy): domain Eukaryota; kingdom Metazoa; phylum Chordata; class Amphibia; order Anura; family Ranidae; genus Lithobates; species Lithobates septentrionalis. The sequence continues at coordinate 19,016 of JBBDGP010000868.1, read as the reverse complement.
AAAACTATGAATTGATGTTCCTGCCCACAGGAGGAAGGAAAAGTTCAAGGTTCTAGGTTTAACATTTCTTAGTTTATAGGAAGGACCTTGTCTGATTTCAGATGCCTGTTATCAGGTTATCCAGAGGCTCTGGTAAGTTCCCATGAAAATAAAGATAGAAGACTACAAATTACTAATACATTAAGAGTCTCATTACCTTTTTTTGTGGACTTTAGTTTTAAAATGCTCCTTTAAGGTCTTCAGATCCACAAAATATCTCCTAGAAAAGACATGTGTTATTTAGCAAACATACTAAACAAAAACAAAAAATTAAAAAAATCCTAGTTTAACACACAAAAAAATGTGCAAATGTACACAGTTAGATGCAAAATTATCAGAATTAATTCAAATATTGACTTTTGATCTTCATCTCCAAGCTGCTACCTTTGTTGCAAAAAAAGATCTCTGTGAGGCAGAAGCAGCCAATTAGTACATCTGTCTCAAAGAACTGCAGCAAAGAAGATGGAAGTTAAAACAGAGACTGGTGGCACCCAGGAGGAGTGTTTCACCGCTTTATTTGGGTTTTATAACAGAGACAACAGTGAACCTGAAGTTAATAGCTGACTTAGAGGAACTCCACTTTTGCTAATAAACAATACTCTCTGGGTGATCAATGTACGGTGCAAGGTCTCCTAACTGTTTCTACTCTGAAGGAAGGGCTCTTTGTTAGACTATGTCCTTTGCATAGTGATGCTGAATGGGAGTAACTAATTCATTTTAAACACTGGATGCACTTTCAGGGGTCTGAGGAAAGTTGCAGTGTCTGCATCTCTTTAGAAGTCATTAACCCTTAGGAAGTATCTCAGCAAAAAAAAAAACTGCCAATTTTATTGCAGAGGATGACTAAACCCTGATTGCAGAGTTCTTCACCCAAGCCAGAATATGAAATGTACCAAGTAATTCTGCGCTGCCCTAAAAACACAAACAAGCAGCTAACACGGCCAACAGGATATATGCCAAATCGAAACGAAAACAAAAATAAGTGTAGCGCTAAAAAAGTTTAAGATGTCCAATGTCAAGGCAAAAATGAACCAACAGTTCTAGGTGTAGAATGTGGGGGAAGATCCTTCATATATGTATTGATCCAAATAATAGGAAGACCTCGGAAGTTATGCAGCTTCAGACAAGGAGCACATCAATAGGTATATGACATCTGGAGTGAAGACAGACACACCACCACCAACAATGAAGAGGCTTACCGGATCTAATGGACCCAAAGGGGCATACGCCGAGTTGGGTCAGACAAAGCTTGGGTGGTGAGTGGCTGTAGATGATCCAGAGAGATGGTGATCTTGGGATGAACCATAGGCTGATATGTCCCTCAGAGTGGTGTTAGGAACCAAGTGGAGGTGGTGACAAATGGGGAGGAAGGAGGAAAGGCCACATAGTGTAAATCCATAAACAAATATAAAATTAGTTAAAAATTAAGAAATACACTCACATGTAGATCCTTTAAAAACAGCGCTGTGAAAATATGGCGGCAGTGGGGTCCTACCCGACGTGTTTCGTCCTCTTAGACGTTGTCACCCCCCCAGACGACGTCTAAGAGGACAAAACGCGTCGGGTAGGACCCCACTGCCGTCGTATTTTCACAGCGCTGTTCTTAAAGGATCTACATGTGAGTGTATTTCTTAATTTTTAATCTCTCTGGATCATCTACAGCCACTTACCACCCAAGCTTTGTCTGACCCAACTCGGCGTATGCCCCTTTGGGTCCATTAGATCCGGTAAGCCTCTTCGTTGTTGGTGATGGTGTGTCTGTCTTCACTCCAGATGTCATATACCTATTGATGTGCTCCTTGTCTGAAGTTGCATAACTTCCGAGGTCTTCCTATTATTTGGATCAATACATATATGGAGGATCATCCCCCACATTCTACACCTAGAACTGTTGGTTCATTTTTGCCTTGACATTGGACATCTTAAACTTTTTTAGCGCTACACTTATTTTTGTTTTCAAGCCAGAAAATGACAATTGAAGGTATTCTGTACACCACATTGCCATATTGCATGGAATTTATAGAAAATGACAGCGCTGCAGTTTAAAAAAGGTAAAGTACTATTTAATTACAATATGGCTTATGTATCAATTGTATGTGCTTTATATATTTTCTTATTTGCTATATTTTTTTCCCACAAAAGTTGAGTTACCCTTAAATGCCTGCTTTAGAGTAAACCTGTCACAAACCTCAACAATTGAAAGTGTACCATAAAAAAAAAAGTTACAGAGGTAGAATTTGCCTTCAGCATAACCCACAAGTGAAAATGGACAGTAGACCCAGAAACATGGGCAGTCAAAGGTAAAGGAAAACAATGACTTTTGCTTTAAAAATTGTGTTTGGCCCAAGTGTATTGGTCAGTAGAACTGTCAGTTACTATAAAGTACCAGTACAGAGGTCAGCTAGACTTTTGAGAGACTATTATAATACAGGATTTATATAGCGCCAACAGTTTGCGCAGCACTTTACAACAAGGGGGCAGACAGTACAGTTACAATACAAAATTACAAATCAATACAGGAGGGATCAGAGGGCCCTGCTCATTAGAGCTTACAATCTATAAAGAGTGAGAAGACTTCAGCTGCCTATATCTTTGTATCTACAGCTATCATTTTGGCATTCCTATACAGTTTTAATCACATGTGCAGCCTAAATTGCCCAAACCTACATGAATTACATGTTCATCTTTTTAAAAAAAAAAAAAAAAAAAATTGCCCAGCCCCTCAAAACAAACAATTTCCCCCCCCCCCCCCCCCCATTTCACCCAACCAGCAAACCCCCACCCACAGGTATGAACTTACTTCCTCCAATAGGTGCGCTGTTTGCAGCCCTGCTGGTAAAAATTTACTGCAAGGCTGTCCGCACCTGTGCTTTAACATTTCATGGACTTAAATGAACATTGCTTCTATAATAAAGTTACATCCCAATCAAGTCAATTTCACATAGTTTGGACTTGATGGACTTTTTTCAACCTCTTTTTTCAACCTCACCTACTATGTAAGACATATGTAAGGACATTAATGAACAGATTTTTACTAGCCAGGTTGCAGACAATGTGAGAGACTGCATGGACGATGCAAGTACAGACCCAGCTGAAAGCTCTATGGGGACTGGGCAATGGGGGAAGGCATCAGAGCCCAGCTGGATGTTCCCAATTAGTATAATAATCTAAGCAAAAGTCACGAGCAATTGAGGTTCAAGTTGCGATTGTTCTCTAGCCATGGGGACCAGGCCTTCAGAAAGTCTGAGTGGGTATGGCTGACTATAGAAGTGAGTTTCTTGTGGATCATAATGCTTCACCTCTGTGAGGTTCATGGAGAACTGTCTCCAGGCTTTAGCCATGGTTTGGCAGGTAGCTGGAAAGATAAAGGTAGTTAGATTATATACAGTGGTAGTGAGGTTGCGGTTGGGTTTATCAAGTAGGGCTACCCAGGGATTGGTGTGTTAAGTTCCCAGTGTCTTTCAGCCTCTAAAGCAGAATGTGGAAGCTATGGGTATAAACTTAGCCACCTACTCCAGGGTCATATATACCCCTTTTTATTTATTTTTTATTTCTTTTGGCAAAGAGAAACAAATTTAAATGAAAGAAATCTGGTTAACCCCCCCCCCCCCCCCCCCCATAATACATTCTTCCTTGCTCCCCCACTCTTCTAACCCCATTACTAGAATAGCCAAAAAGACACTTAACCGCTTCCCAACCATGTCACACAGATATACTGTGACACAATGGCTCTCCTGGGCGAAATCCCGTACGGGTACGTACTATCCTTTTTCAGCAAACAGAGGGCGCGCGCGGGCACGATCACGTGGCCGGCGGGTGCGATCGCACCCAAATCCCTGTGCTGTCAGAGGAGAGGAGCCATATTGTTTGTTCCTACTAAGTAGGAAAAAAAATATGGCTCCTCTCCTAGTCAATCCTATCCCCACAGTGAGTGAACACACATTTAACCCCTTGAACGCCCCCTAGAGTTAACCCCTTCCCTACCAGTGACATTTACAGAGTAATCAGTGCATTTTTATAGCACTGATAGCTGAATAAATGCCAATGGTCCCAAAAGTGTCAAAAGTATCCGATCTGTCCGTGGCAATGTCACACTACCGCTAAACATTGCAGATCACCACCATTACTAGTAAAAAAATAAATAAATAAAAATGCAATAAAGCTTTCCCATAGTTTGCAGACGCTATAACTTTTGCGCAAACCAATCAATATACGCTTATTGCGATTTTTGGTAAAAAAAAAAAAAAATATCGCAATATGTAGAATATATATTGGCCTAAACTGATGAAGTAATGTGCTGTTTTTTTTTTTTTAAATTGGGGGATATTATAGCAAAAAGTAAAAAAAATATTGTTTTTTTTTTTCAAAATTGTCGCTCTTTTTTTGTTTATAGCGCAAAAAATAAAAACCATAGAGGTGATCAAATACCACCAAAAGAAAGCTCTATTTGTGGAGAAAAAAAGTATGCAAATTTCGTTTGGGTACAGCAAACAAACGACCGCGCAATTGTCAGTTAAAGCGACGCAGTGCCAAATTGTAAAAAGTACTCGGGTCAGGAAGGGGGTAAAATCTTCCGGGGCTGAAGCGGTTAAGCTGGCTACACATCATACAATCATCTGCAGATTTTTTCCCCTCAGATCTACCAAAACCACACAATTTGAGGTCAAACCTTAAGAGCCTCAATTTGTATGCAATCAAGCAAGCCCCTGTTCTACATGGTCCCAACAAATCTAAAAGGAAATCAGACAACAAAAAGCTGCACAGTGTGTATGGGGTCTTAGAGTCATGAGCGCAAGAAAAAGAAAAAAAAACATTTTATAGAACTTGACAGACCTGGAAAGAGTTCCATAGGAGAGAAGACAGCATGCAGTCCCAGCTGCTGGATCCGGACACCACGGCAGGCATGCCAAAAGAGGAATATCGTCTCTGATTAGAGAACACCTCACCCCAGAAGACCACCAGAAGGGGCTCCCCACCTTGTTGTTGCGTTTAGCAGCTTAAGATGTGGGACTGCATGCTGGGAGAGCCTGAACTCAGACATAGTCGGCAGGTAAGAGCTTATCCTGATTGTAACAGTCTGTAGGTGTTGATCTTTGAGGACAAAAAGGTGAATGAGGGAGGGAGCTCTTAGTGAGACTATTATAAAGCTAAACAGGTCCTGTGGGTGGATATAGGGACGGAGCTATATCATATGTATGCTGCCATGTTGGCGTCAAGAAATACACTTTTTTGAATTAAAAAAATAAGACAACAGTAGAGTTAGCCCAATTTCTTTTTATATTGTGAAAGATAATGTTATGCCGAGTAAATTGATACCCAACATGTCATGCTTCAAAATTGCGCCCGCTCGTGGAATGGCCACAAACTTTGACCCTTAAAATCTCCATAGGCGATGTTTCAAAATTTCTACAGGTTACTAATTTTGAGTTACAGAGGAGATCTAGTGCTACAATTATTGCTCCCGCTCTGACGATCGCGGCGATATCTCATATGTGTGGTTTGAACACCATTTTCATATGCCAGCGCGACTTACGTTTCATTAACTTCTGCACGCAAGCTCGACTGGGCGCTTTAAGTTATTTTTTTATTTTGACCCTGTCCTTTTAAAAAAATAAAGTTTGGGTCACTTTTATTCCTATTACAAGGGATGTAATAGAAAAAAAGCATTACAGGCTCTCTTAAATGTGAGGCCTGGGGTCAAAAAGACCTCGGATCTAACATTTCCACTTTAAGACCATTGAGCGGCTGTAAGGTTTGACGTCGCTTCCGCCATCCAATGGTGTTCTTTCCCTCACTCGGCATCCAGCCTGTGAGGGGAGAGGTCCCGATCGTCTCCGCCGCTACGACGGCTCCAGTAAGCGGCGGAGGCAACCGGAGCGCAGCGGGAGGGGGGCCCTCTCCCGCCCCCGATAAAAGCGATCTCGCCGCAGAGACCACTTTTATCTGAAAGCGGACTGCCCACTGTTGAAGAGGATTCCGGGGTTATGGCAGCTAGCTGCTGCCATAACAACGGTATTCCACTTGAAAAAGCCGACACACAACTGCAAACGGGCGGACCGCAAGTAGGGCAATCGTCTGGTTTTCCTCGATGTTTCACAGTAAGTCGGAATGGAGGATAGACGTAACGTGTTAAAATTCTCACACGACAAAGACTTTTTTTTTTTTTGTCATTTGTTGTTTATGATTATGCGCAGTCTTTCGTATCTGATATTTCTCGTATGAAAATTGTACAAAAATTGTTAGTTCTGTTCACGTACGAGAAAAATTTTGGCGGTCGTCTCTTCGGAAATTTTACTTTGCAAAGTTGGAATCGGGTGCCGAAAGTGTACACAATACATGAAAATCAAATGATCGTGCCTTATACAGAATTTTTCTTCCGATTCTCTCATAGTGTGTACGGGGCTTAACCACTTCAGCCCCGGAAGATTTGGCTACTCAATGACCGGGCCATTTTTTGCTTCAGTACTTGATTCAGCACTGCGTCGCTTTAACTGACAATTGCACGGTCATGCGACGTTGTACCCAAACAAAATTGACGACCTTTTTTTCCCACAAATAGAGCTTTCTTCAGGTTTGGTTTGATCGCCTCTGCTGTTTTTATTTTTTGTGCTATAAAACAAAAAATGAGCGACAATTTTGAAAAAAAAAAAAAGCAATATTTTTTACTTTTTGCTATAATAAATATTCCCCAAAAATATATAAAAAAAAACATTTTTTTCCCTCAGTTTAGGCCGATACGTATTCTACATATTTTGGGTAAAAAAAATATATATATATCGCAATAAGCGTATATTGATTGGTTTGCGCAAAAGTTATAGCATGTACAAAATAGGGGGATAGTTTATGGCATTTTTATTAATTTCTTTTTCTACTAGTAATGGCGGCGATCTGCGATTTTTATCAGGACTGCGACATTATGGCGGACACTTTTGACACATTTTTGGGACCATTGGCATTTATACAGCGATCAGTGCTATTAAAATGCACTGATTACTGTAAAAATGTCACTGGCAGGGAAGGGGTTAACACTAGTGGGCGATCAAGGGGTTAACTGTGTTCCCTGTTTGTGTTTCTAACTGTAGGGGGAGGGGACTGACCTAGAGGAAGTGGCGGATCGTGGTTTCTAGCTATTAGGAAGTCACAATCTGTCACGCCTCTCAGAACAGAACAGGGATTTGTGTGTTTACACACACTCGTCCCTGTTCTGCCTTTCGTGCCCGTGATTGCTCGTGGCCGTCGGTCATCGCGACCGTCTGCCACGAGCATTGGCATCCCCGCTGTGCAGAGGGCACATGCCTGCAATCCCCATCCCGCGAACCAATGTATAGCTACGACGACCCGCGGGATCGTGCCGATCTGCCGCAGTAAAATGATGGTGGCTGGTCGGCAAGCGGTTAAAGTGGTTGTAACCCTAAAAAGAAGAAAAGAAAAAAAAAAAAGGGGATACGATTCCTTTAAAGTAGGATATACAACATAGTGCTCGTGCGTGAGTCATTTGTCCCTCCCTATGCTGTAAAATACATGGTTGATCCTGCCTGTCTGTATCTGTGTCCCCTTTAGTGTGCTGACCAAGGTAATCATGGCTGCTGCAGTTTACGTGGCTCCGTCAGCCTGCGGTCTCTCCCTCCCTGCCTGTCAGCTCGGGAGCCTGTGTCTCAGCCATCTCCTCCCCACCCCTCAGGCTGCTATAGCTGTAAAATCACGAATCGCAAATCATGAAAGCGCCTCTGTTACAGAAAGGTACACTGTAGACCTCAGATCAGGGAAGCTGAGCGTCGGGAGGTCACACGAGCGCACAGCGGCGCTCTATTAGAAGGTATTTTGCTGCATAATTTAAAAAAAAAAAAAAAATCTTTCTGTAACAACCACTTTAGGACTTATTCACACATGTATCAATATTATGTTTATGTGGCATTTATTCAGCATTTTTAAAGCCTCATAACTGCCCTTCAACGCTTGCCATGAATATTACAATGGCACCACATAGTGTAGTACATACACACAGGAGCAGTAGCTATGTGTTATGTTAAAAATTAAGCAACATGTCAATTTCACGAGGCTTCGATGCTTGTCAGCCACCAACATTGATTTCAAATTATAATGCTCTATGACCGCACCTAAAGCATTTTTGGCGCATTAGTGAAGCATTTATAAAGTGTTATCTAGGCACTGGGGGAGAGGCAGTGGAGGTTGCTGTATCCCTGGACAGGTAAGTGTCCTTATTAAAAGTCAGCAGCTACAGTGTTTGTAGCTGCTGACTTTAAAAAAAAATTTTGCGTCTGGAACGCCTTTAAGCACTTGCACTAGAAAGCAACACTTCCATGGGTATTTCTCAAGCATTCTTGATGCTTTTTCAATGTTTCATAAACACAAATAAAACACATCATAAACACAGGAGCATTTAGCAGGCATTGCTTCATTGGTCATAATTAACACACGTGGGAACAAGCCCTTAGTACAGGGCTTGAAATTTGCTTTGAATCTAGGAACCAGCTAAAAAAAGTTAGGAGCCAGTTTGTTTTGTTAACTAAGCTTACAGGTGGAACATGTACCATGTTCCCGTAGGTGAATTTATCCTTTAATCCTTTCACTGCCAAAGCTATTTTTGTGTTTTTGTACACGTTTAAAAATAATTTTAGGCCTGAAGATTACATAAACCTCCCAAAATATTATAGATTTTCTGAAAGCAGACACCCTGGAGAATCAAATAGTTGTACAGTAGTTCCATTTTTTTTTTTTTTATGTAAAACAATATTACCGCAAAGGTCTAGGAAACACAACAGTAAAAAAAATAATAATTTAGTTTTAGAGTATAAAAACGCAATTAAATTACCAAATATTTTAAGTAAAATATAAAAGCCGAGATTGCACCTAGTAAATAGACAGCCAAAATGTCAAACCTTGAATTTACGTGTGCCCGTGAAATGGCGACAAACTTCAATACCCTATATTTTCTTCAGGAAACGCTTTTAAAGCCCCCTATGGGTCATCTGTTTAGCGTTATGAAGGAGGTCTGGTGCTAGAATTATTGCTCTCATTCCGGCGTGCGCATTGATATTTAACGTTAATCGCGCAACCGACATTTTCAGGCGTAGGCGCCCCAACACGTGTGCTTACATTTGCAAGTGCATATATTTTGGGGTGAGGGGGCTTGATTTTTTTTTTGAAGAGGGGAGGGGGGGGGATTGATGTGCTTGGGTGTAACTTACATTTTTTAAAATTAAAAGCTTTTTTTTTAAACTTAAAGTGGAAGTCAGTGCTAAAACTAAAATCCCTGCATCTATAGCCACCAAAATTCTAACACTAACCTATCTAGCCCTGTAAATTATCCGTATACATACCTTTTCTCCAGGTGATCCGACCTGATCTCCAGCGGTGGAAGCTCTGCTGAGTACAAGTCCAACAACGGCTGTGAAATCAATGGGGAGTGATGTCACCCATAGAGTTACTATGGGGCTTTCGTTGTAGCACCTGTCCTCTGCACCCGCCCACACAGCGAAGCCGTGGCTGACAGCTCAGCGTGGGATCAGAGCTCCCGCCACTGGAGATCAGGTTGAATCGCCTGCAGAAAAAGATATTATACCGTTTTTTTCTTTACAGGGCTAGATAGGTTAGTGTTAGAATGTTGGTGGCTAAAGATGCAGGGATTTTAATTTTAGCATGGACTTCCACTTTAACTTTTTTTTTTTCACATAGGGGACAAAAAGTCCCCTAAGTGTTGGATTTTTTTAGTGACAATTTCCCTTTTATAAGAAATGCAGGGTCTAAAAGACCCTGCATGTCTCCCCTGTGCTCCACTGAATGTAATGCACTGCATTACGTTCTTTCCCAGCCTTGATGTCTGGTGAAACTGTCAATGGGGACCCGGAAGTAATGTCATAGACACCAGTTCTGGGTCAGCCACAAGGGGAGGAGAGCGAACACGTGTCCACTCTTCTCCCTCCTCTGAACCCAGCGGCACTCAATATGCCGGTCCCAGGCCCGGATATGTGCAAGTGGAGTCTGGGATACATAGCGAGAGGGCATGCGTGGGGTGTGTGGAAGCATTGGAATGGCAGCCCAGGGGCCAGGATGCAATTTCTTGTCACCATGGCGCCTGGGATTTGCTGAGCCCTGCCTTAGTAACTGGTGTTTTATAGTTATTTACTTTAACATATACCCATCCTAAGCAAAAATGGGACCCGAAAAAAGGAGGATCTGGACTGCTCTGTGAAAAACCATTACACAGAGAAGGGGAGTATGACTTGTTTGTTATTTTTAAAAAAAGAAAATAATTTGCCTTTACAAACACTTTAATATCACTGTTTCAATGCAAATAAAAAGTGAATTTTAGCATGTGTGCACAAATTTAAAAAAAGGCTTTGGTAGCTAAAAGGTTAAAAGGTGTGTATTATGATACACATAAGCCAAAGATAGTGGGGGAATAAAGAAAAGGTGTTTGAAAGGCGTTATCTCTTAAATGGTGCCATTGCCTCCATCAACCAATCAGCTTCTACGTTTCATTTTTTTCCACGCAGCTGGAAATGGCAATTTAAAAGTGGTTTGGCCATTCTCCACTTAAGACTTTTTTTTTTTCCAAACACTTTTATTTCAATCCTACCCATGAGTATCAATTTACACCAAAATACTTACGCGCAATGTAGACAATAATGCTGAGCATTTCCAGGAACATCATAATCAATTTCCTGCTTTAATAAACGACCGGCATTACCAGGAAGCATATCTTCATGTATTTGATCTAAATCCTTGACTCTCCTTTTGGTTTTCCAGCTTTTAGCAATATTTTTCTTTTTATCATTTTTGTGATTCCCAATCTGCTTTGAACGTGTCATATCTGGAAAAAAAAAAAAGGAAGAAGGAGATATTAAAACATTCTGGGAGAAACAAATGTAAGAACAAAAGAAAACAACAAGACACCAACCTTTACCGCTAATTTGTGTAAGAATTTCTCCTATGTGCCCTGAGAGCCCACAAACCTCAATGTTAGGAGTCTGTAAATTTAATAAAGTGGATGTAAAATCTTCCTGATGACGCATTTGATGATGCGAAACGCGTAGAGGCTGCTGGGAGAATTTTTTGCATCACGTGACTGGACGAGAACGGGAACGAGGCTTGGAGCGCAAGCCGAGCGTGGAGGCCGCACATTATCACCAGGCGGACCATGCTAACAGCCACCTACCCGTCCGTAACTGCTGGATAAGCTTCGTGCCGGCTCGAGGGCACTTTTAAATGTGAGTGATTATTTTATCCTTTGTATTTTAAAATAAATGGTTCAAACATATTGCGCTATGATCGCCTTTTGTCCCTATGCTTTCGTATGAGGAGCATTAGAACCCAAGTTTTAGCCGGTGAGAAGTGGTGCCTAGGTGGAGTGGTTATCCCTTGAATGAACCAAAGGCGTACCTCTAGTGAAGTATCTGGTGAGTGGCCAATCTGAATGGTGGAGGGTCCCACTCAGTCACATATGCATATTGAAGCAACATAGGAGCACGCCAGTCACAATATTGGTTACAAGATTTTGGTTACAAGATTTTGCAGCACGTTTGAAGGACTTTTCGTTTTATGTATATGTATTGAATGGCTATATGATTTATTGATCTAAAGTTTTAAAATTTATGCACAAGAAACATTTATGAGTAATAGTTGATAAGTATTGCAGGTGGTGGTAAATTACGGGAGTAGCGCATTCACACATACCAACTAGCATTTCTCACCCATCTAAATGAAGGGCTTTTTTGAATGCAGCATCCCTAACATTTAGTATGTAATATTGTTTGAAGAATCAGGGGTTGTTTTGCGCCGGTGACACGCACACAGATATTCATGGATGTAAAATCTGACAACACACTGCTCGTATTTGCTCCCTTTTAGTCTAATAAATACAGTACTAAAAGTGTTTTGGCCAATAATGCAAAATGACTGTTGATACTGACAGAAATCCAGGGTTGATAGTCAGCACTGCTCTCATTGTGAACTACAGCAGTGGTTCTCAACCTCAGTCCTCAAGTACACCCAACTGGCCATGTTTTTAGGTTTTCCTTTCTTTTGCACAGCTGCTTTAAATCAATATCAATGACATGGTATTGATAAGAGTTATTTTATATAAGGAAAGTTCCCAAAACATGGCCTGTTGGGGGTACTTGAAAACTGAGGTAACTACAGAACACAACCTCCCAAGCAGAGCTTACATGAAAATACCAGGTCCCCTTATCTTGCTGACCCCAACCCCCTTAAAACAAACAAAAAAATAGGATTACAGGGGTTTTAACCCTCTCCCTACTTAACCCCCCCCCCCCCTTTAAAAAAGGCTTGGCCACACATACACTTTAACAATTGGGAAATACTTGACTTATGACATGCTTCCTGAGAGATCCCGGAAAAACTATGGAGTCCAAATCCCATAAGAATGAGCTTCTTCACTGTGCAAATAGCATGAATTTCAGCCTGCCATGGACTTAGATAGGAGGCAGGCAGCGGGCCTGGAATGTGCACCTGTGCTTACCAGGTCATTCAAAACATCAGGATTGTAGGCACAGCGACTGGACCCCCCACCTTATACATCCAGTCTGGGCTTGTTTACACTAGATGCAGTCAAATGTGATTATAAATGCAAATGCATATGTAAAATAAAAAAAAATGAATGTAACCACTTAAGCTCAGGAAGGTTTTACCTACCTTTATGACCATGCTATTTTTTTTCTATTCAGCACTGCGCTACTTTAACTGGCAATTTCTTGGTCATGCAACGCTGTACCCAAATTAAATTTGTATCATTTTTTCCACACAAATAGAGCTTTCTTTTTGTGGCATTTGCTCACCACTGCGTTTTTTTATCATATAAACAAAAAAGTCAAAAAATTAAGAAAAAAAACATTTTCTTTTTACTTTCTGCTATAAAATATATCCGATAAAAAAATAAATAACATTTCTTCATAAATTTAGGGAAAATGTATTCTGCTGCATGTCTTTGGTAAAATAAAAAAATCATAATTCAATAAGTGTATAGTGATTGGTTTGTGTGAAAGTTATAATGTCTAAAAACTATGGGATACAAACTGATTTTTTCTTTTTTTTTTTACTACTACTAATGCCAATGATCCGTGACTTATAATGGGATTGCGATAGTGCCGGGGACAATCTAACACTAATTGACACTGAGTGGGAACTGACACTAATAATACTTTACACTTTCAGTGTACTAATGACACACCATATTGGATGGACTTTATATATATATTATAATTTTTTTTGCACTTTATATTTGCACTAAGCACTTTATACCATGTCGTTAAGCCATATCATGACATTGCATATGTTGATATAGGTTTGCTTAATACTATACTGGTTTGAGCTAGTTTAATTTTTTACACTGGGAAGGGGTTAACCTCTCAGGTAATCAACAGGTTAAATGTGTGCATTATGTGCTGCTCTGTACTAAATCTTTTTACTAAATCTCTTTTTTTCTTTCTTATCCCAGAGTTTCTGTAAGAAACAGAGATCATTCCCTCTCTACAAAGCCCTGCGTTGATTGTCAACACAGGGCTCCGAGCTGTGATTGTACACAGCCAATCAGCAGGTCCCGGCCATCAGTGTCTTTTTTTAATTGCGGCAGCAGACATGGGGGGTGTTCCCAGACTGCTGTCACAGCGGGATTGGGGAGGTGCATTCATACCATGTTACACCCCGAATATGGGTGTAACATGTTATGAAAGATGAACTTATCCTTTAACCACTTAAGGACTGTAAGGTTTTACCCCCTTCATGATCAGACCATTTTTTTGCAATACAGCACTGCGTTACTTTAACCGACAATTACGTGGGCGTGCAACGCTGGGTACGCTGTACCCAAATTAAATTGATGTCTTTTTTTTCCCCACAAATAGAGCTTTCGTTTGGTGGTATTTGATCACCTCTGCGGTTTTTATTTTTTGCGCTATAAACGAAAAAGGACTGTCAATTTAAAAAATATATATATATATATATTTTACTATAATAAAATATCCAAAAAAAAAAACAAATATAAAAAAAACAAAAACAAATATCTTCCTCAGTTTAGGTCATTATGTAATTTCCTACATATTTTTGGTAAAAAATATCCCAATAAGAGTATGTTGATTGGTTTGCGCAAAAGATATAGCGTCTACAAAATAGGGGATAGATTTAGGGACATTTTTTTTTTAATTGTTTTTACTGGTAATAGCAGCAATCAGTGATTTTTAGTGGCACTGCGACATTGCGGAGGACAAATCTGACCTTTAGTGACACTTTTTGGGGACCAGTGACACCAATACAGTGATCAGTGCTAAAAAAAAAATTGCACTGATCACTGTATAAGAAAGGGTTATAATATGTCAAGTTTTTTTTGCCCTCTATGTGCCATGAAGGAATTCCCTTCACTGCCTTTCCCATAGCCAAAACAGAAAAAGGAGAGGAAATCCCTTCAGAGTGGGGGAAATCCTGGGGTGTCCCCATTGGAAGATTTCCCCTCTAGTCTCGTTCTGAGGACAACCCAAAATTAAGGATTTTCTTTCACTTTCAATAATAATGGTAAACAGGACAAATGGAGAGAGTGCTTCTCCTTAATGGGGACATAGACAGTAATTACAGCTGACAGGGGTTCTTATCCACCTCCCCTATCCAAAAATAAATGGGGAAAAAAAAGTTTTGTCTTTAGTTATACTTCACAGGAATGGAAAATAGAAACGAAGGAAACCGTTTCCCAACCGGTTCCCCACAAACAAAGAGAGATGGACTATTATGGTACTGGTTTGATTAGTATAAATTAAAGTTATATAATTGATAAAAAATAAATTTTATTAACACAAAACTGAGACAGAATAAAAAGTATACGTAGTCAATTACACATAAGAATGCATTTTTATATTTAATTGGCTATGTATACTTTTTATTCTGTCTCCATTTATCGATTATATAACTTTAATTGATACTAATCAAACCAGTACCATAATAGTCCATCTCTCTTTGTTTGTGGGGAACTGGTTGGGGACCGGTTTCCTTCGTTTTCTATTTCTTATATATTGGATGATGGTACACCCCAGTTTTACCAATTTATATAATCAGAGGCTGCATATTCCTTCACAGGATTGTGGCTGAGGGCAGTAATACCACAGCGTGTAAACAACTCCCAAGACAGGGGGAGGCAACCTCGGCCCTCCAGCTGTGGTGAAACTACAATACCCAGCATGCCTCTGACTCTAGAAGTCATGCCTGAGATTGTCAGTGTCTTATGGGACTTGTAGTTTCAAAACAGCTGGAGGGCCGAGGCCCTAAGAGAAGCCGTAGCGCTGTCATATGCAGTCTACTCCTGAAAATGCTGCTTGTTATGCTGACCAAAGCTTTCGATTGGAAAATGGATGCAGATCAGGATTTGTGACTTTCACTTGCTGCATGCTTGTTCTAGGTGAGTGATTCAAAGTATTGAAGCCAGAGACTGCCAGGAGGTCGCCATTATCAGCCCACAGCTTCCTTCATACATAGAAGGTGCTGATATAGGTAAATAGCACTCAGCACTGTCTATGCCAGCTGCAGTCACGTGCTAACACTCCCCATAAGTACAATGTAGGCTCAGAAAAGTGTGCAACATGAAAACCCGGAGCTCTGTACAATAACACAGCTAATTCTACGGAAACGGGCCTTTAGAAGTCGGACTCACCTAGTTGGTTTCCCTATCTGTCTCATCCACCATGCTTGAAGGAAAGACACTTCCTGTTTACTAGAGAACGAGCTGTATAATTGTACGACTGTCCCTAACATTGTTAGCTATGGCTGGCGGCCATGTTTTCGTAGCCGCAGAGTTGATAAAATGTCTTCACAAAGCTGATTCCTCCCCCCCCCCCCCCTCCACAGGTGGAAGGAGAGTTTTACCATAGAGGAGAAACTGCGGCTTCCTAGAGCGACCCCTAAAGGATGCTGCTGTGTTTAACACAACAGAGCTCTTGATGAGTGCGCGTGTGTTGGACAGGTAAATGGACAACCGACATGATAGTTACGAAGATATGTGTAAGTAGCATTGTGAAGGCGGTTTTAACATAGATTTATAATGTAGTGGTATTAAAAATACTCGCCTTTTGTTTTTTAAACCAACAGAAGAAATTTAGTAGATGTAGTGAGTTAGTATACATGTTTCTCCTTCAACCTCTTGCTTACTGGGCACTTTTACCCTTTCCTGCCCAGGCCAATTTTCAGCTTTCGGGGCTATCACACTTTGAATGACAATTGCGCGGTCATGCAGCACTGTACACATATGACATTGTTATCATTTTTTTCACACAAATAGAGCTTTCTTTTGGTGATATTTAACCACCGCTGGGTTTTTGCTAAATAAATGAAAAAAAAAAAACTGAAAATTTTGAAAAAAAAAAAAAGAAACATTTTTCATAGTTCGTTATAAAATTTTGAAAATAGGTAATTCTTCTCCTTCACTGATGGGCACTGATGAGGCGGCACTGAGGAACAGACACTGATGAGGTGGCACTGATAGGCGGAACTGATGAAGAGACACTGATGA
Organism: Lithobates septentrionalis; assembly: GCA_037952835.1. Taxonomy (NCBI): domain Eukaryota; kingdom Metazoa; phylum Chordata; class Amphibia; order Anura; family Ranidae; genus Lithobates; species Lithobates septentrionalis. Next base: position 2,449 of record JBBDGP010000868.1, on the reverse strand, counting down.
GGCGGCACTGATAGGCGGAACTGATGAAGAGACACTGATGAGGTGGCACTGAGGAAGAGACACTGATGAGGTGGCACTGATAGGCGGAACTGATGAAGAGACACTGATGAGGCGGCACTGAGAAAGAGACACTGATGAGGTGGCACTGATAGGCGGAACTGATGAAGAGACACTGATGAGGCAGCACTGAGGAAGAGACACTGATGAGGTGGCACTGATAGGCGGAACTGATGAAGAGACACTGATGAGGTGGCACTGATAGGCGGAACTGATGAAGAGGCACCGATGAGGCAGCACTGATAGGAGGCACTGACGAGGCTGCACTGATAGGAGGCACTGACGAGGCTGCACTGATAGGAGGCACTGATGAGGAGGCACAGATGGGGCTGCACTGATAGGAGTCACTGATGAAGAGGCACTGATGAGGTTACACTGATGAAGAGGCACTGATGAGATGAGGCTGCACTGATAGGTGGCACTGATGAAGAGGCACTGATGAGATGAGGCTACACTGATAGGCAGCACAGATAAAGAGGCACTGATGAAGTTGCACTGATAGGTGGCACTGATGAAGAGGCACTAATGAGATGAGGCTGCACTGATAGGCGGCACAGATAAAGAGGCACTGATGAGCACTAATAGGCGGCACTGAGAGGTGGCACTGATGGACACTGGTATGCGGCACTAAAAGGAAGCTCTGATGGGCACTGATAGGTGACACTGATTGGCAGCACTGGAGGAACTGCACTGATAATCAGCACACTGATAATCAATGCCCTGATTATCAGGGCCGATGTCCCCTAAACAATAAGGCGCTTATCGGCTTTCTACAGCGTGAGGGGGAAAAAAGCCGATAACCGGCTCGTGTTTACATCCTGTAATCAGCTGTCATTGGCTGACAGCTGATCACGCGATAAAGGGCCGCTGTGATTGAGCCTTTACCTCGATCTGTGATCAGCTGAGTCTGAAGGACTCAGCAATCACAGAGCATGCTTCAGGGAGCGCACGGGCAGCACGATCACGGGAGGATGTCCATGTACACCCTCCCAGCAAAGGAAGCCCACGCTGTAGCGTGTCTTTCCACTATAGCACAGGCAAAAAGTGGTTAACCACCTCAACTGTTCTACATTTGGAACCAAATATGGGTGCCCCTCGTCCCTCTTCTGATCGCCCACTTTTTGCTCTACTGTAGAGATCTATAGCCCCTTTCACACTTTAGAAATAGGATTTTAGAATTGCGTGCAGAACTGTCCCGACTGTTCCTGAATTCGAGGGACTGTCCCTGATTTGGAACAAAGTCCCTCTGTCCCTCTTTCCTCCTCATTTGTCTCTCAATTTTGTCTGATCCATATAGTTGTATTTAAAATGCTTTTGCATTAAAAAAAAGTGCCTGAAAAGCTCAAGAAAAATGTTTCTCTTTAAAAATCAATGAATGTGTGCACACTGGGGCGGTGCACTTCTATTGCGATGGAAAATAATCCTGCTTGCATCATCTTTGGAGCATGTTTGGGGAGCTAAAAAAATGCACCTTCTCATTGAAAGCAATTAAAAACATGGCAAAAACACGCCTGCGATACGTTTTGTGGTGCGGTTTTTGAGTCACATGTCCTTGAGCCCGGGTTCACACTGATGTAATTCGTACAGGAATTGCAGCACATTCCTGAGCAAATTACATGCCGTGTCTCTGGGGTGCGATTTAAACCATGGATTTGTATGGCTCAAATCGCACTGCATTCGCCCCAAACTTGTGCAGGACCCCCCCCCCCCCCCCCAATTGTGTTCTATTTGACCACCAGTTGTTTATATTTTGCTAAACATTTCATATATCTTTCAGAATGCTGTACTAGCATTTTTTAATGTAGAATTCCAGGTTTAATATAAGGTTTAATATAACTTTAAATAGTTTGTTTGAGCCAAGGAGCTCTAAAAGGCCCAAGACTGATAACAACAGGGCTAATCCTCCAAATGCAGGGCGATACACGCTGCATCAGTAAAGCACCTTTCGGATGGGGCAGACTCTGCCAGGAGTCCACCTGCTCAGCAGGGAATGTGCCTGCTGATCCCTGCTGAGCAGGTGGATGGCATATCTGTGTCCGCTCCAATTATGCAGAGCAGACAAACATACAGCCCGCTGTCCTCTATGGGCAGTCGGATATAAACAGAACGCCTGTCTGTTTAAAACCCGACAGCCATCCGATCTGATACACTAGACCATACCTCCCAACCGTCCCGGATTCCGCGGGACCTTCCCGCGATTTAAGATAAGTCCCGGAGTCCCGCGGACCTGGCCTGAAGTCCCGGAGCCAGGGCTCCGTGCCCCCCCCCCCCCAATTAAAAGAAAGGGAGTCTGGAATGCAGGGACATTGACGGACTGAGCCACTGTAGCATTGGCTCTGGCTCTGCCTCCACCTGTCCTGACTCTACTCCTTGTCACTGGTTGCTACACGCC
>JBBDGP010000867.1:3010000-3213636 GCA_037952835.1 Lithobates septentrionalis | reverse complement strand
CTTTCCTCCTCAGTATTGCTCCCCCCTCCTTCATTCATTGGATTTCAGTTCTTTCACTTGTGGAGGCTTGGCTCGCACTGTGCGCTGCTCATAAAAATGCAGTCTCCCTAGACTTTCAAACTCCTCCAGACTGACATCCACCCCTCACCCCATTTTGGTATTTGCATAACTCCTGTTCAAGAGCCTGCCCACTGCTTTGCATCTGTGCTGAGGGTCCTTGAGAGAAATACCAAGGCTGGGTGCTCCTGATTTTGTTCAGGAAGTCATGCACACCCCCCTGCAAGCCCCTCCCACCAGCCATGATCTGCCTGCATTGCATAGTGAAGCACTGAGGCCCAGTGGGGTCAGTGAGTCTAAAAATAAGGTATGGAATGAAACCGGAAAGGTTTTATATAAACATATCGTTAGCATTTTGATGAGGAGGGAGGAACCAGGAAAGGAAAATATAAACTGATTAAACTTCAGCTGTAACCCCAGTGTTATGTAATGATGTGATAAGTCAGTTTTTATAGATGATGTTGCTGTCAGGCCTCTTGTAGTTTCGCTGTCGGGCAATGTTTTTATTGAACATTGACAGCCGTAGAGCTCTAGTTACACCTTCTTCCCGCGTCATCCGCTGTCACTCACCGCCCTCCTCCATAAATCAAGTTTTTACCAGCAGTCCGGCTCTACTATAATCCAGGTGGATTTCTGCAATAATCTCTCTACTGAATATTTATCTCTGCAAATCACTTTTGAGGTCACATCTGGCACAGTTGGGTGCGGCTAAAAAAAAAAAAAAAAAAATGGATCAGGTAGTTCATCCATTCATAAATCAGAATAAAAGCCGGGTGTAGTGACTCAAGTCGTCTCTAATTGAGGCTGCAAATCCTCCGGCAGCTTTAAAGGGTAATTTCATCCGAGCCGGTATTTTAGCTGTTCTGGTTCATGTATCGCAGCAAAATCAGTGGTGAAACGTCATCAATTCAATTACATTTACAGTTTTTGTTTCATCCAAGGAGTCTCACTCCTTCTGTTTCATTCTCTTGAAATGGTAGAAAAATTGAGCAGAAACAGGGACCCATTTTATAAATGTGAGCCAACCTGGGCACTTTATCACTGCCATGCACAAGAGGATTCAGAGCACAATGGCTGATTGAAGCACAACCCGAAAGGGCTAGATCAATCAACTTTGAGTGAATGTGAATGGTGCTGCGCTGTTATTTGAACTATAATGAAACCTAAGTGATACAAGCAATGTGCTGTAAATGGAAAAGTAATGCTAAAACTGTGCACAAGATGGCAGTAGTAGAACAAAACGTCAAATACAAAAAAAGCTTCCAAAGTAAAACTGTGAAAAAGGTATCCAATGCAAATATAAATCTTATGCAGCAAAAAGAACAGTGGTAAATCAATCAGTGCTCATAAAATGAACATCAAAATGTGGTGAAACTATTAAAAATTCTCTAGAATAATCCTGAGAGGAGGAGTGAAAAGTGGTGCTCCAATTTTAAAGTGGATGTAAACCCAATGTCATCCTTTCTAAACTCCTGCCATAGGGGTTATCTATAAGGATATACACGCCTCCTGCAAGTATCTTTACCTGTCAAATGTCTCCCCTCTGTCTGTTATGAGACCCGAAAAATTGCAGATTCTGTGGGTGGGTCTGTTGTCTGGAGCTCGGTGGGCGGAGTCGTGATGTCAGTAGACTCCCCGCCCACCTCTACACTCCCCTTGTCAATATGCATTTTCTCCTGTGTATTTCTTACACTGAACTTCTGCTATGATCTCTAACATCCAGTGAAAAGACAGGAAAGTAACCACATGACTTCAGCATGCCAAATCATGCTGAGGTGTGGAACAGCCAATCCTTGCAGAGCTGCTGAAGAAAGGAGTGGGGGAGGGAATTAAAAAATAATGCATGTCTTAGGCTAGTGCACGAGATGTAAATCACCTGTCACTCACAGCAAGGGGAGGATTTGACAAAGTTTTTCTCAGTTTGTCAAGAGTTTTCTCACTGAACAATAAAAGAGGATTGCTCAGAGATGGATTAACTCTGTGTGGCAAGACTGGGCTCAAATGATAGGAAATCTTATATTCTACAGTATGATTATATATATATATATATATATATAAAAAAAAAAATTGAAGTTTTTACATCCACTTTAAAGCAGAAGTAAACCCATCCATAAAACAGTTTCTTTTCCTGCATGTGCCAGAAATGTAACACTCCCATTGGTTGTGCTCTCAACCAAACTGTCAAACCATCCAATGGCTGGTGTCATAACTGATCACATGTGCAGCATCATGGCAGTTGTAGATTAAACAGAGGCAAAGATGGCAGTTTCCTTGGCTAAAAACGATAGGAGGGTTTACTTACACTTTAACCGTGCAAACTATGAAGTGAGTGACAGGTGTCTCTTCATTCCATGCAGTGGCCTCTCATCCTACTGCTGTAAGGTAACAGCATGGGAAAACGACTTCAGATATCCTCTGTGGGTCCTTGCATAAATAGCTGGTGGCTTCTATATCCTTTGGGTGTTCTCCCATTAATCTAAGAATTGGTATTGGGTGGTGGATGGTGGCTCCTCTGTACTGAGCTTCCACACTCGCCCCAGGAGGGGTGCAAAGAGAAGTAGGGGAATGCCCAAATAGTGTAGTATGTTATTTAAAAATGTATTATTAAAGCCAGCACAAAGCGACACTCGCATTAAGCAAGATGAGACACAGTATATCATCCACGAGCGCCAAGCTCGTCTCCCGTGTCACTTCCGGTGTGCCTGTCAGCCAATCCCGAGGCATATCATCACGGGTTACGTGACTTCATTTTAGAAGAAACCCAAAATTAGACTTTTAGGCTCGATAGATTGGGGCACGCTGTGTATGTATTAAAACCTACACAAAGTGACACTCGCATTAAAGGAGAAGTCCAGCCTAAGCTTGTTTGGCTGGGCTTCTCCTATGGGTCACAGGAGTGCAATTCGTTTTGCACCCCTGTGACCCATTTTCAGCAGAGAGTGGACTGAAGTCAGTCTTATGACTACCCTACATACCCAAAGACTCAGGTTGTCATGATTTACAGCATATAGATAACATTACATTCTGTTTTAAAGTGGAAGGTAAGTCGAGACTTAACTATGCTTAAATGTACTCCCACTTCCGTTCTAAGCCTGTTTTACAGTGGCGGCCCAGTGGTGCCCCCCCCCATTGTCCATGTGTACGGCCCCCTAATCTACATGCGGGGAGCTGGACGCATGGATTCCAATTGTTTTTTTTTGTTTTGTTTTTTTGTTAAGCACGTGATTAGAGACAGAGGCTCTAATAGGTTTTAAAAGGGTGGGCTCAGGTGGTTGCGGGTGACCCGACCAGGGGTGGGGGGCTGTGGGTGCACTGTTTGCCCCCCCCCCCCTCCACCAGCCGCCACTGCTGTTCTATCTACCCTGTAAAAGGAAAGATGCCTATACTTCACTTTTCCAAAGTCATTCTGGTCCAGGCACATGATTGGCTTCAGTGTAGAGGAGGGACAGCCAACAATGGATGCCCATAGTAAGCCTAGGGGTAATGTCACACACAGGCTCTGCAGCTGTTGTCACTGACCTCTCCTCTACATTAAAGCCGCTGCTGGAGAGATCATGTGACTGGGCCAGAGTGACTTCAGAAAAGGTAAGTATATGCATCTTTCCTTTTACAGGGTAGATATATAAGGCTTTAGAATTGGAGTGGGAGTAGATTTAAGCCTAGTTAGGTTTTGACTTGCCTTCTACTTTAACTGTTGGGTCCAGGTGACTTACTCGTATGCTTGTCTCGTTACACAGGATTGTGTTGACCATCCCATTGTGTTTACTGAGGCGCCATGCACCCCACTTCATGTCCGGCAGATGATGTCCGAGCTTCTCTTTGAATGCTATCAGGTTCCCAAAGTGTCCTTTGGCATTGATGGCCTGTACAGCTTCTACCACAACAAAAATGTGTTTCCCACCTCTGGACTCATCGTGTCTTCTGGCTACCATTGTACTCATCTACTTCCTCTGCTGGATGGCAGGTGAGTTCACACTTCATCCTTTGTACTGTATGCAACAAAAAGGCTGAATAACAGTACAGTAATCGTATAGCCATTGAATAGAAGCTGTGCCCAATAAGTCTATCAAAGGTCAAGAGATAAGTCATTAGTATTACCTGTAGTAACATTTCAGCTTACTTTTTCTCCATTACTGACTTACAATGCCTTGTTTCATGCTGGGTCACAGAGTGGGGTTGGCAGTCTTGATAGGGACAGAGAACTAGTCATGATGGTGTCATGGTCAGAAGACAGCAGGAGAGGTGGAGAAAGCCCAGGTCCACAGAAGGAATGACACAGGGAGATTCTTGTACTGCATGGCTCCAGGTACAGATTGCTCTCCAGCAAGAAAAACCGTGAGCAGCACACTAGCGGCATCACCAAAATCACTCTAATTCTGTGACTAGAGGTCAGAGGCAGCAATGCTTAAGATGATCTAGCACTACAGATATACAAATAAATAATATGGTCCCTCGCGCTAAAGTGAGACAAAGGTGAATGTGGTGACAATCACAAAATAGGTTAAACTAACAAAAACTTGAGGTGAGTGATTTTTATGATGATATCTAAAATGACTGCAGCGAAATCAACAAGTGTACACATAGCACTCGAAACATGAAAATAAAGATAAAGAGATTTCGCGCATAAAATCTATCATAAATTGGTGATCACATCTAATAATAATAATAGATAGAAATAAATATAAATAAATAATGACTGTGGAAAGTCATTAATAAAAACGAATAAAGTGCATCAATGAACAAAAACTGGGCTAAAAATTCGTGTAACCCAATAATAAATAGATGTCATATAAGTGCAAAAATGCAAAACCTGTGCTGAAACTCCATATGTGTAAGATGGCAAAAGCCAAATCGCATAAATCGCATAAATGTGCAAAAATGCAAAAAAACTGCAAAAAAACTGTGCAGCAAACTGCAAACAGCGTGGTATACTATACTTCCAATAAATGAGAATATATAAAAAAGAGTTCACAAAAAAGACAATTTAAAGTCCATATCTCATGGTGATCTCAGAAAAATAATGGTAATAGTGATGGTAGTCTTCATAAAACGACTGACGGTTCAACTAGGCTCTCTAAACTCTCACCTCAGAGCAGGAAAAAAACAGGCACCAATGTAGATCTTTCCTTTTTGTAACGATGAGGTCAAAGGATGGCTGCGTTCCCCTCTGCTTAATCTCAGGCACCTGTCAAAATAAACTGGGAATATTTCCACCTAGGCTTGTGACAGCCCGGTGGGAGGAGGGGGAGGAGAGAGGAGGCCTCTGATGGTGTAGTATTTCGAAAATATATTTATTGGATTAAAAGCAAAGTGGTCTCTTACATGAAAACAGTTAAAATTATCATAAAACAGGAAGGAGCGGCGTCCGAGGCGCCTCCTTACGTGACTTCCGGTATAGTCAGCTCTCTGCCACGCCCTACGCGTTACGTCACCGCTCGTGACTTCAACTGGGGAACCGGATTGGCCTGAGAGGAATGCTATTTATATAGTGGAACCGGAAGTAATACAGCGGCCATTTTTATTGTGGTAATGTATTTCTCTATGGGACATCGGCCATCTTAGAGGTGGCAATCTACATAGATTGCGGCCGTTACACAGGGGAGTCGAGCTGGAACTTCAGATAACAGTATATATCTCGAATCCCAGTTTATATTAGTGATGTTAAATATCTAAAACTTAAAAATGAAAAAACTCAAACAATCAGTCGGCATGCAAATGAATAATACCTAATCACAAATAGCTACGCCATTTTCTTGTGGAAAGTGGAAATCTCTGGCGGTGGCCATCTTTATGGTGGTTATCACACTGCAGTCGGCGGCCATTTTTGGGTGGATCAAAGTTATTTGAACACTATATGTTTTACGAAGTGTCAAAAATGTCAAAAATAGACAGACATAGAGGAAGAAAATATGATTACATTAAAATGATGAAATGATGAAAAATAACATTAAGATTTTGGAATGGACACATTGACTGTGAACCTCAGTCACCAAGGAGGAACCTCTCACATTATATTATAACAGATATGATAAACAATAGGCTATTTGATCAGCGTCACAGTATGAAATATTAATATCGTAATTCATAAATTAGAACAAAATACAATAGTTCATAAAACCTTATATACAATATTAATATTAATATCTGCAATTAAAAAAAATCTAAAACAAAGTAACATGCATAAATTACTAAAATCTTAAAAATTACTTAAAAAACAATTTAAATCGAACTCTACGTTCATACCTCTAGGGGTTAATGTACGCAGAGTATGTATCCAATATGATTCTTTTTGGCTAATACTTCTGATTTTATGGGTACCTCTCCATGAACTTTTATATCTTTCTATCCCCCAAAACTGTAGATGTATGGGGTCCCTATTGTGTACTGCTGCAAAATGTTTAGACACATTGTGTTTGGGATTTCCTTTTTTGATGTTCTGTATGTGTTCTTTCACCCTGACTTTAAGGGCCCTCTTCGTACGTCCTACATATTGCAGTTTACAGCTACACTGGAGTACGTATACAACTCCTTCAGTGTGGCATCCAATAAAGTCTTTGATCTCATATGTTTCATTTGTAGTAGTAGCTGTAAATTCTGTTCTTTTTCCTTGAAACTTCTGGGCGTGTTTGCATGCAGAACATCAAAAAAGGAAATCCCAAACACAATGTGTCTAAACATTTTGCAGCAGTACACAATAGGGACCCCATACATCTACAGTTTTGGGGGATAGAAAGATATAAAAGTTCATGGAGAGGTACCCATAAAATCAGAAGTATTAGCCAAAAAGAATCATATTGGATACATACTCTGCGTACATTAACCCCTAGAGGTATGAACGTAGAGTTCGATTTAAATTGTTTTTTAAGTAATTTTTAAGATTTTAGTAATTTATGCATGTTACTTTGTTTTAGATTTTTTTAATTGCAGATATTATTATTAATATTGTATATAAGGTTTTATGAACTATTGTATTTTGTTCTAATTTATGAATTACGATATTAATATTTCATACTGTGACGCTGATCAAATAGCCTATTGTTTATCATATCTGTTATAATATAACGTGAGAGGTTCCTCCTTGGTGACTGAGGTTCACAGTCAATGTGTCCATTCCAAAATCTTAATGTTATTTTTCATCATTTCATCATTTTAATGTAATCATATTTTCTTCCTCTATGTCTGTCTATTTTTGACATTTTTGACACTTCGTAAAACATATAGTGTTCAAATAACTTTGATCCACCCAAAAATGGCCGCCGACTGCAGTGTGATAACCACCATAAAGATGGCCACCGCCAGAGATTTCCACTTTCCACAAGAAAATGGCGTAGCTATTTGTGATTAGGTATTATTCATTTGCATGCCGACTGATTGTTTGAGTTTTTTAATTTTTAAGTTTTAGATATTTAACATCACTAATATAAACTGGGATTCGAGATATATACTGTTATCTGAAGTTCCAGCTCGACTCCCCTGTGTAACGGCCCCAATCTATGTAGATTGCCACCTCTAAGATGGCCGATGTCCCATAGAGAAATACATTACCACAATAAAAATGGCCGCTGTATTACTTCCGGTTCCACTATATAAATAGCATTCCTCTCAGGCCAATCCGGTTCCCCAGTTGAAGTCACGAGTGGTGACGTAACGCGTAGGGCGTGGCAGAGAGCTGACTATACCGGAAGTCACGTAAGGAGGCGCCTCGGACGCCGCTCCTTCCTGTTTTATGATAATTTTAACTGTTTTCATGTAAGAGACCACTTTGCTTTTAATCCAATAAATATATTTTCGAAATACTACACCATCAGAGGCCTCCTCTCTCCTCCCCCTCCTCCCACCGGGCTGTCACAAGCCTAGGTGGAAATATTCCCAGTTTATTTTGACAGGTGCCTGAGATTAAGCAGAGGGGAACGCAGCCATCCTTTGACCTCATCGTTACAAAAAGGAAAGATCTACATTGATGCCTGTTTTTTTCCTGCTCTGAGGTGAGAGTTTAGAGAGCCTAGTTGAACCGTCAGTCGTTTTATGAAGACTACCATCACTATTACCATTATTTTTCTGAGATCACCATGAGATATGGACTTTAAATTGTCTTTTTTGTGAACTCTTTTTTATATATTCTCATTTATTGGAAGTATAGTATACCACGCTGTTTGCAGTTTGCTGCACAGTTTTTTTGCAGTTTTTTTGCATTTTTGCACATTTATGCGATTTGGCTTTTGCCATTCATTGGAATTTGTTATCTTACACATATGGAGTTTCAGCACAGGTTTTGCATTTTTGCACTTATATGACATCTATTTATTATTGGGTTACACGAATTTTTAGCCCAGTTTTTGTTCATTGATGCACTTTATTCGTTTTTATTAATGACTTTCCACAGTCATTATTTATTTATATTTATTTCTATCTATTATTATTATTAGATGTGATCACCAATTTATGATAGATTTTATGCGCGAAATCTCTTTATCTTTATTTACTACAGATATACAGCTATAAGGCAGGAAATGCACTGCTATTTTATCCAGGGGCGGATCCAGAGTCTAGTCTCGGGAGGGGCACTACCAGAAAATACCTTTTCTTTCTCGAACATCACGGGACACAGAGCCTCAGTAATTACTGATGGGTTATATAGGTATCACTAGGTGATTGGACACTGGTCACACCCTAATCAGGAAGTTCAACCCCCTATATAATCCCTCCCCCTTGCAGGGATACCTCAGTTTTTACGCCAGTGTCTTAGGTGTTGGACGTGCAAAGATGTCCTGTGCTGAAGTTCCAAAGGGAATATCCTATATCCTATACTGAGGCAAGCCAGGCGAACCGGATCCATTCAAAGTTTCTTTCATGGCCGAATTGGATGGTACCCGGGCCTCGTGTCCGAAGAAACGAGGTTTTACCTGTAACGCTTCTCTTTTTAGAGAGCTGGACCCCGCAGATCAGAAAATGGCTTTAAACTTCCTAATCTCTGACGAGGTGCTTTACAGGGCCAGAACTGCAGGATCCCCCTATTCATAGGGGGCCCCAGTCTCTGACGGTTGTTACAAACGGAGCCCACCGTGAGAGGTGAAGATTGGGTCTGTGTATACAGCACCCTGCGGCTGGATAAGGTAAGAGGAGATTCCACAGAATTTTCTAATTCTAGTGGGTTTTCTCCTTTAAGGTAAATGCATGCTATGCCTATTGTGACCACCGGGGGGCTGCCAAGAGCACAAATCTTGTCATGCTGGATTGTCTGTCTCAAGTGTACATGCTGCAAGTTTCACAAGCATCTCCGGCCGGCTCACGGTAGGATGGATGGGGGGATTTCTCATGTCTGAATGTTCCCCTCCCAGGCTAGGGAGGCACGGAGGTGTAGACAGCGGTTAGACCGCTCAGGCACCACCGCCCCGCCGCCATCTCCGCCATTGCTGTTGTCAAGGCAAGCCCTTCACTACCAGCCTCTCTCCCCCCTCCCCCCTCCCCCCTCCCCCAGCCTTCCTCCATAGCAGTTCAGGAGAGTCGGCCAGCATGGGAAGCTCTTGTTTTTTTTTCAAAATTCGAGCGAGGGGGGGGGGGGGGGGCGCTACGTCAGCACAAAGTGCTTAGACTCCCACTCAGGCCAGCTGCAGGCTATTAAAAGGCACTCTGTACAGGTGCACTCAGCCTTTGGAGAGACACAGAGCTGACAGTCGCATGTAAGGTGGGACACAGGCATTCTCCTAGGCAGCATTTACTGAAGTAACACCAGACTGAGCATTGGGTAGCAAGGCTTTTAGCCAGACTACATCGCTCAGCAGGCAGTGTTCATTTGTATACCTCACACCTTGTTGCTTTGCACTATGGGTAGAAGAGGTTCAAGCACCCCAAGAACCAGAGACACTAGGGGATCTCGTTCAGGTTCTGAGGGCCCCTGTCGGCAGCATCCCCCCCCCCCCCCCTGATGGGCCAGGGACGGCTAGCCAGGGAGAGCCATCGGGGTCGGGGGCTACACCTGCTTTTGGCACTTCAGCCCCTGTATATATTACACAAGAGGTTTTTCCTCAACCATCAATGGTCTAGAGGAAAGATTAATGGCCGTGATTACGTCTTCACTCAGTAGAAGAAAACGCACTAGGCCTTCCTCTGTTCCCCAAGACCCTCAGGAAGAGGAGCTCTGGGATAAAGGAGACGAATCCCTTTCAGAGGATCGGGATGGGACGGATGATTCCGCTTCGGTGGAATCAGGTGGAGAGGGGCCCTCTGCGACTTCCCAAGAGGAGAAAGTCTTAGTGCAGATCCTTACTGGATTGGTCCGCTCCACATTTAAGTTGCCCGTACGTAAAACTGTTAAGAAATCCTCTTCTGCTTTGGGGTCACTGAAACCTTTCCAAGCAGCACATGCTTTTCCTGTTCATAAATTACTTGAAAAGCTCCTTTATTCTGAGTGGAAGCACCAGATAAGCGATTTCTTCAGCCGGAAAAGTTTTCAAAACTTTATCCTATAGAAGAAAAATTTATTTACAGGTGGGGAATGCTAGCCATTGATGCGGCCATTTCCTCTGTAAGTAGTAGTCTGACAACGCTCAGATGCTCAGGGATCCTGTGGATAAAAAGATGGAATCCTTATTAAAGGATGTTTTTTTCCTTAGCTGGATCAGTGGCCCAACCTGCAGTAGCAGCGATTGGAGTCTGTCAATACTTAAGAGACCATGTTAAGCAGGTCATCAAAGTATTACCTGAACAACAGGCCCGGGGTTTGCTAACCTTCCAGCGGCCTTATGTTAGGTTGTTGACGCCATCAGAGATTCTATCAGGCAAACCTCCCGTCTTTCACTGAGGTTGGTGCAGATACATAGAATCCTATGGTTGAAAAATCGGTCAGCCGAAGCACCATGTAAGAAGCTGCTGGCTGGGTTTCCTTTTCGTGGTAAAGGTTGTTTGGAGAAGACTCGGATAACTATATCAAGAGAATCTCCTGTGGGAAAAGTACTCTTACCTGTAGAGAAGAAGAAGAGCAAGGCCCCTTTCACACTTACACGACTTGTCCCACGATTTTGTACTGCAAAATCGTATGACAGGTCATTCTCCATGATTTTCAATGACTACCATTCATATTGGCACGACTTTAAGTCGTGCCGACTTGAAAGTAGTCCCTGCACTACTTTGGTCCAACTTCTATGCGAGTTGTACTCCATAGACCTCAATGTTAAACCCTGAAGTAGCATGCAAGTCGTGCCTGAATAATATAGACACGACTTCAGTACGACTTTGTAAGCACAAGCCTGGCTCGCTGATCGGGAAAGGAAAACTTTTTTTTCCTTTCCCGATGAGCGACAGGCAGTGCTGACAGCTGTCTGGTATGAATCCAGAGGGGGAACTCCACGCCAAGTTTTAAATGAAAAAAAACGGCGTGGGTTTCCCCCCCAGGGGCATAACAGGCCCTTAGGTCTGGTATGGATCTAAGGGGAACCCCCTACGCCGAAAAATCGGCGTGGGGTCCCCCCCAAAATCCATACCAGACCCTTATCCGAGCATGCAGCCCGGCCGGTCAGGAATGGGGGTGGGGACAAGCGAGCGCCCCCCCCCTCCTGGACCATACCAGGCCGCATGCCCTCAACATGGGGGGGTGGGTGCTTTAGGGCATGGGGGGCACCCTGCCGGCCCCCCCACCCCAAAGCACCTTGTCCCCATGTTGATGAGGACAAGGGCCTCTTCCCGACAACCCTGGCCGTTGGTTGTCGGGGTCTACGGGCGGGGGGCTTATCGGAATCCGGGAGCCCCCTTTAATAAGGGAGCCCCCAGATCCCGGCCCCCCACCCTATGTGAATGAGTATGGGGTACATGGTACCCCTACCCATTCACCTAGGGAAAAAAGCGTCAATAAAAAACACAGTACACAGGTATTTAAAATAATTTATTAGGCAGCTCCGGGATCTTCTTCCGACTTCGGGGGTCCTCTTCCGACTTCGGGGGTCTCTCCGGCGTCTCCTCCCGGTGTCCTGATCTTCTGCCGGCTCCTCCGCTTTCTTCTGCAGCTCAATTGCTAGCGGTGGTCCGGACTTCTGTCTTCTGCCTTCTTCTTTCTTCCAGAGATGTTGACACGACGCTCTCGACAGCTGGAATGGTCTCTGAACGCTCCGCAACAGACTTATATAGGCGGTGACCCCGCCCCCTTATGAGGTCACTGTCCCGGGGCATGCTGGGACTGTGCCGTCATAAGGGGGCGTGGTCATCACCCGGTGACCACACCTCCTAAAACGTCACAGTCCCAGCATGCCCAGGGACTGTGACGGCATAAGGGGGCGGGGTCACCGCCTATATAAGTCCGTTGCGGAGCGCACAGAGACCATTCTGGCTGGAGAGAGCGTCGTGTCAACATCTCTGGAAGAGAAGAGGGAAGAAGACAATCCAGAGGTCCGGACCACTGCTGGCAAAAGAGCGCCAGAAGATAGCGGTGGAGCCGGCAGAAGATGCGGACACCGGGAGAAGACGCCGGAAAGACCCCCGAAGTCGGAAGAGGACCCCCGAAGTCGTAAGAATATCCCGGAGCAGCCTAATAAATTATTTTAAATACCTGTGTACTGTGTTTTTTATTGACGCTTTTTTCCCTAGGTGAATGGGTAGGGGTACCATGTACCCCATACTTATTCACATAGGGTGGGGGCCGGGATCTGGGGGCCCCCTTATTAAAGGGGGCTCCCAGATTCCGATAAGCCCCCCGCCCGCAGACCCCGACAACCATCGGCCAGGGTTGTCGGGAAGAGGCCCTTGTCCTCATCAACATAGGGACAAGGTGCTTTGGGGTGGGGGGGCCGCAGGGCGCCCCCCCATGCCCCAAAGCACCCACCCCCCATGTTGAGGGTATGCGGCCTGGTACGGTCCAGGAGGGGGGGCCGCTAGCTCGTCCCCACCCCCATTCCTGACCGGCCGGGCTGCGTGCTCGGATAAGGGTCTGGTATGGATTTTGGGGGGACCCCCACGCCGATTTTTCGACGTAGGGGGTTCCCCTTACAATGCATACCAGACCTAAGGGCCTGGTATGCCCCTGGGGGGGAACCCACGCCAGTTTTTTTTATTTAAAACTTGGCGTGGAGTTCCCCCTTATGATTCATACCAACTACTGTATATTTTCATTTGTTAATGCCAAAAACGTGGCAAAGTAGTACTGCTCCCAAATCGCGGCGAAATCGCGGCCGCGAAATCGCGGTAAAATCGTGCGACTTTGAAGTCGTATAAGTGTGAAAGGAGCCTAAACGTCCCTCTTTCAAACGGACTCTCTCCCCAGCGCCAGGGGCTTCAGCCTCCAGGCAGTTACGACGGCCTCCTCCGTCTGGGGCTACAAACAAGAGTCAACTCCAGGGACAAAAGAAGTCCTGGGGGAAGAAGTCTTCTAGACAAGACACTAAGACCTCTGCATGAGGGGGCGCCCCCGCTCGCTCGAGTGAGGGGAAGACTGCTACAATTCTCAAAGCTCTGGCAGGAGGACTTCAAGGACAGATGGGTAATCTCCACGGTAACCTTAGGGTACAAGCTGGAGTTCCAAGAATTTCCCTCTCCTCGTTTCCTCAGATCAAGTGTTCCCAGAGACCCAGAGAAGAAGCAGTCGCTCCTTCTAACGTTAGGGCGACTTTTGTCGCAAGAGGTCATCAGGGTGGTTCCCACAAAGGATCAAGGATTGGCTTTCTATTCCAACCTTTTTACGGTCCAAAAACCAAATGGGGATGTCAGACCCATTCTGGATTTAAGACATCTGAATCGATTCTTAAGGATTCAGTCCTTCCGCAGGGAATCAATTCAGACTATAGTCTCCATCCTGCAGGGAGGAGAATTATTGGCATCGATTAATATCAGAGATGCATATCTACAGGTGCCCATTTTTTCTACTCATTAGAAGTTTCTGCGCTTCGAAATAGGAGGGCACCATTTCCAGTTTGTGGCTCTGCCCTTCGGGATAGCCACTGCACCTCGAGTGTTCACAAGGATCGTGGCTCCTCCTCTGGCCAGATTAAAGGCTCAGGGTATGACTGTCATAGCATACCTAGACGACCTGCTCTTGATAGAACGGTCGGTAGCTTCCTTGAACGGGAGCTTGAGGACCACGGTCAAGTATCTGGAACATCTAGGTTGGATCCTCAACCCAGGAAAATCTTTCCTAAACCCAGTAAGAAGACTGGAGTATTTGGGTCTGATCATAGATACAAGCCAGGGGAAAGTGTTTCTTCCTCAGGCAAAAGATATCATCTGCTTTAAGGGAGCTGATTCTGATGGTCAGGACCAAGAAGGGGCCTTCTGTCCGCCTTTGTATGAGGCTGCTAGGAAAGATGGGGTCTTCATTCAAAGCAGTTTCCTATGCTCAGTTCCATTCAAGACTACTTAACACAGTACTCTGTCGGCCTGGAACAAGAAGGTTCAGGCATTAGACTTTCCGATGCACCTGTTGCATGCGGTGCGTCAGAGCCTCAATTGGTGGCTCATACCCGAAAACCTGCAGAAGGGGAAATCCTTTCTACCGGTTACCTGGACGGTGGTAACAACAGATGCCAGTCTGTCAGGTTGGGAAGCAGTTCTGGAACAGTCTGCGATCCAGGGGCTATGGTCTGGGACCGAGAGGACCCTAACCATCAACATTCTGGAGATCCGTGCGGTATATCTAGCCCTAAAAAACCTGGACTATCAGGCTACAGGGTTGGCCGGTCAGGATCCAGTCCGACAATGCCACAGCAGTGGCTTATGTCAATCATCAGGGAGGCACCCGGAGCCGAGCTGCTCAAAAGGAGGTGATCCAGATCTTAGCCTGGGCAGAGATGCAGGTGCCATGCATATCGGCAGTTTTTCATTCCAGGGATAGAGAACTGGCAGACGAACTATCGCCAGCAGTTACTCCCAAGGGAATGGTCTCTGCATCCCAACGTCTTTTGGGCCATATGCCAAAGATGGGGAGTCCCAGATGTAGATCTCATTGCATCCCGAGTTAACAAAGAGACAGATTTGTGGCAGGGACGAGGGATCCTCTTGCATACGGGACGGATGCGTTGGTGATTCCGTGGCATCGGTTCTCACTGATTTATGAATTCCCGCCTATTCTGCTACTGCCACGACTCCTTCGCAGGATCAGGCTGGAAAGGAAGTCGGTACTTCTGGTGGCCTCCGCTTGGCCCAGAAGGACTTGGTATGCAGAAATAGTAAGGATGACGGTGGGTTCCCCGTGGACCCTACCGGTACGCCCAGACCTGTTATCTCAAAGTCCAGTGTTCCATCCTGCCTTACAAATGCTAAATTTGACGGTTTGGCTATTGAGACCCACGTTCTGAAGAATCGTGGACTTTCAGGTCCTGTGGTATCTACCTTGATCAGTGCAAGGAAGCCAGCTTCCAGAATGATTTATCAGAGAATCTGGAAAGCTTATATATCCTGGTGTGAATCCAGGGGTTGGCATCCCAGAAAATATGTGATTTTCTACAATGGGGATTAGAGATGAAGCTGGCCTTGAGTACCATCAAGGGCCAGGTCTCGGCTTTATCAGTATTTCAACGGCCACTTGCTTTGCATTATTTGGCCCGAAACTTTATGCAGGGGGTGACGCGGCTTAATCCTCCGGTTAAGACGCCCCTAAACCCCTGGGATTTGAACTTGGTTCTGTCTGTGTTACAGAAACAGTCTTTTGAACCAATACGTAAGATTCCTTTTGGTCCTGCTGACAAGGAAGTAAATTCTTCTGGTTGCCATCTCTTCTGCTAGAAGAGTATCAGAATTAGCAGCTCTTTCCTGTAAAGAGCCTTATTTGATTGTTCACAAGGATAGAGTGGTATTGCGCCCTCATCCTAGTTTTTTTACCGAAGGTGGTTTCAGATTTTCATCTAAACCAAGACATTGTTCTGCCTTCCTTTTTTCCAGATCCCTGTTCTACGGAAGAAGGGTCACTACATTCTTTGGATGTAGTAAGAGCAGTCAAGACCTATCTGGAAGCAACTGCTCAGATTCGCAAAACGGGTGTTTTGTTTGTGCTGCCAGAAGGTCCCAGTAGAGGACAAGCAGCATCAAAGCTACCATTTCTAAATGGATTCGACAATTGATCATTCACGCTTACGGTTTGAAACAGAAGATTACTCCGTTTCAGATCAGGGCACATTCCACAAGGGCTATTGGTGCTTCTTGGGCAGTGCATCACCGGGCCTCTGTGGCTCAAATCTGCAAGACCGCAACCTGGTCTTCAGCTCATACATTCACCAGATTTTATCAGGTGGATATGAGAAGGCATGAGGATATCGCCTTTGGGCGTAGTGTGCTGCAGGCAGCGGTACAAGGTCCTCAGGTCTGATTGCACTCTACTTGGTTGTGATTCCCCCCCCCCTCAGGTAGCATTGCTCTGGGACATCCCATCAGTAATTACTGAGGCTCTGTGTCCCGTGATGTTCGAGAAAGAAAATAGGATTTTTTAAAACGGCTTACCTGTAAAATCCTTTTCTTTCGAAGGACATCACGGGACACAGAGGTCCCGCCCCTCTTCTAATACACTATATTGCTTGGCTACAAAACTGAGGTATCCCTGCAAGGGGGAGGGATTATATAGGGGGTTGAACTTCCTGATTAGGGTGTGACCAGTGTCCAATCACCTAGTGATATCTATATAACCCATCAGTAATTACTTAGGCTCTGTGTCCCGTGATGTCCTTAGAAAGAAAAGGATTTTACAGGTAAGCTGTTTTTTAAAAAATCCTATTTTTTTGCGGGCAATTTATCGGGGAAACGGCTGGTGTTGGCGCTTCAAACATCACGGTACCATGGTTATTATGGTGTCAGGATGATTGAAGCGCATTATTTCTATTCTTACATTGTAATATAAAATGAAATAGTTAAACTTGCCATAATGCAGAATCAGTGGGAGCCCTGAGTGTGTCACTTTCCACGTCGATGTCATCTCTCTGCTCCCCTGCCTGCCGGCTCCCTGATTGGCCAGCAGCCCACTCAGTCACACATGGAGCTGCCCAGCTACCCCCCTATCTCACCCGCCCACTCACCGACCGAGCTTCCTGCACTGTCACCCGCGGCGGAGCCGCCTGCACTGTCACCCGCATTCTGGGAGGGGCAATTGCCCAGTTGGCCCCCCCCCCTGGATCCGCCCCTGAGGAGTAATTCAAGGCAAAAGGTCCTTTTTTACGGGGTACTGCTTTGTCTTGACTAACCTTTCTCAATGTTTTCCATGCTATAGTAATTCTTCAGTCCATTTTAATAAACATGTTTGCCACTACAAAGAAGTAACCTGAGTTGTGATGGTATGAATATGGATATGTTTATTGTGTAAGTGACATACTGAGAGAGTGGCTTGTCTTTAGACTGGATGGCAAGAACTGCAAACGTATAAATATTGGAGGATTCCAGGGTGTGACCTATCTCCACCGCCTGATGCAACTGAAGTATCCTGGACATCTGTCTGCTGTCACTCTCAGCCGTATGGAGGAAATCCTTCATGAGCACTGCTACATTCCAGATGACTATATAGAAGGTAAGTCTTTTGCTGTTGGCCACACTTTGATGAATAGCAATTGGGAACTGAGGTTGTACCCTGGAATAGATTTTGCTCTGTGAATTTTTTCGATCCTTAAATTCCTATAAACGTCTTAATGTAAAGAAGTGCTGATTTTAGTGTTTCATATATATATATATATATATATATATATATATATATATATATATATATATATATATATATATATATAAAATATATGCAGCAGGGCAGAAATCTCTGGTGAAATTTCAGGAACACCCAACCAGAGCCTATATACCAGAGGCACACCAGGAACTTCTAAGGCCGGCCGAGATTCGAACCATGTATGGGCAGGCTGAATGTACCAAGTTGGTCAACTTTGGTACAACCAGCCAGTCAGATTTTGCATCTGATTATTGATACCGGGGGGGGATCAAGTGAATCCCTTTCCTGCGATCCATGGTTGCAGTAAAGAAATTTGCTCTGTGTATGGCCTGCTTCAGAGGAGTTATATTAGTCATCAGAAACTTGATAGGATATAGAGGTCATTTTGTGGAGCTTTGATTACCCAACTCCATTTCTGTGTAAGGGCCAGTTCACTCTGACTTGCACTAAAATGCATGTACAATCCCATTGATTTTAGTCGCATTTTAACACACGCTGATGTCCGCTGACATACATTTCGCATTTTAGCACAACGTTATGGTGTGAAAAGGACACATTGGAAATGATTGTTTTTCAGATGTCTTTCCGTAGATCTGAGTTTTACAGCTGCGCTACAATGCACTGGTGTGAATTGACCTTAAATATATAAAGTCTGTATTTGACAAGTTCTTTAAAAATGTTTATTTTTATTTTTTTTTCCTTCTGCCTATCAAAAAAGAGCTGAAGAAATGGCGTTGCCCAGATTACTATGAACAGAATGTGCACAAAATGCAGCTGCCCTTCTCCTCCAAGATGCTGGGCACTGCGGTCACATCAGAGGAGAAGCAGGAGCGCAGGCAGCAGCAGCTTAAACGCCTGCAAGAGCTCAATGCACGACGCAGAGAGGAGAAGCTTCAGCAGGATCAGGAACGATTGGAGAGATTGCTCTGTGTGCAGGTATCTAGTGCTGGTAACAATTCTGGTACTTTCGCTCATTTCCGACATGCTGACACTGTAGATATTAAAGGGTCAGTCCTCCCAATGCTGATTCATTATTTGAAAGATGTTGGAGAGATAAAACTCTTGGCATCTTCTGTCTTTTGGAGAGCGTGTTGGTGTGATCTTAATTTCCCAGGACTCTGCATTACTTTTTTTTTTTTTTAACCACTTCAATATTGGTCACTTTCACCCCCTTCCTGCCCAGGCCAATTTTCAGCTTTCAGCGCTGTGGCACTTTGAATGACAATTACCTGCTCATGCAACACTGTACCTATATGAAAATTTTTATAATTTTTTTTCAGACAGATAGAACTTTCTTTTGGGGGTATTTTATTCACCACTGGGTTTTCAATTTTTTGCTAAACAAACGAAAAAAGACCAAAAAAGTAAATTTTTGCCCTCATTGATGTGCCCTGATGGGCGCTGATGAGGCTGCACTGATGGGCACTGATAATCAGGACACTGATGATCAGTGCTTTTATCAGTGTAAACGATGAGCTGTGCCGGTGTTCTGTCGAGAAGTGCCCTCCATCGGATAGTGCTCGGGCTGAAGGGCACATGCACCGTACATAACAGCACAACAGCTGATTTAAATTTTTTTTTTCTGTCAGATTGTGACCCACGCTCCTGTGCCGAGTTCATGTCCATGAGGGGCGGATTTCTACACGTTATGGGCGGAATTAGATGGCCAGTGCTGCTTAAAAATATAACTTTGTGATGGGCGGATTTTAAAATTTCTTGTGGCCCATCACAAAATTTTATTTTTTTTGCTGCACTGGCCATCTAATTCCGCCCACAATCTGTCCACAATGTTTACAAATCCGCTCATCGTGGACATGAACTCTCCACGGGAGCGCGGGGCACAATCTGACAGAAAATAAAAATTCTGTTGGCTAATGTGCGCCTATGCAGTCTTGCCGTCACAACAGCTGATGTTAAAATCAGCTGTTGTCCTCTTACGTACGGTGCATGCGCCCTTCAGCCCGGACACTATCTAATGGGGGGCACTTCTCGACAGAACACTGGTTAACTGGGAGGAAAGGACTGCCGTTAATCAGCAAGTCTGTTTATATGTGGTCATCTGTGATTGGACACAGCTGATCGCATGGTAAAGGGCTGCTGTGATTGGCCCTTTACCCTGATCTGTGATCAGCTGTGTTCAAAAGACACAGTAGTCAGAGTGTGCCCGATGCAGGGGGCGAAAATCTGGGAGGGCATCCATAGACAGGACAACCACGCTGTAGCCGTCTTTTGGCTATAGCGCAGTCGGGAACTGGCTAATTTTATTTTATATTCTAGAGAATTTAACAAAAATAGTGTGGATCCCACTAACTCCCTCCCTTTTAACTAATTTACCAGAAAATCAGATCATAGATGGCACAGGGTTCCTCCTTACATTGCCCAACTTTTGATTGCACCAGCCACAGGCAGTGTTTACATTTTAATTTTCCTCCCAGTTCCCGTACTTCAGTGTGTAATTGCTACTATAAAACTCCATTGATATAAATGGGAGAACTGAGTTGGTGAGCACTTCAAATCTTGGCATCTATAGCAAACCGAGGTTGTTCTTTTTTCAATAGGAGCTTCTGGAAGATGGACAATTGGACCAATTCCACAAAGCCTTGGTGGAGCTGAATATGGACTCTGCAGAGGAGCTGCAATCGTACATTCACAAACTTAATGCAGCTGTTGAGCTGGGCAGACAGCGGGTCCTGGGGGAGACCATAGATGGCAAACCACAGGTAAGAGCCTTTTATTTTAGATGTTTTTAATTTTTTAAACATACGGGTGCATCTCAAAAAATTAGAATATCATTAAAAAGTTAATTTTATTTCAGTAATTCAGTTCAAACTAAATTGAACATGAATCTATATAATATGAGTTGAACTCATATATTATATAGATTCATTTTTTTTTTTATTTGATTATGGCTTACAGCTATTGAAAACCCGAAAATCTGAATATTACATAAGACCAATAAAAAAAAGGATTTTTTTAATAAAGAAATGTTGGCTTACAGAAAAGCATGTCCATGTACAGTTTAGTATGCACTCAATACTTGGTCGTGGCTCCTTTTGCATGAATTGCATCAATGCGGCTTGGTATGTAGGCGATCAGCCCTCTGGCACTGTTGAGGTGTTATGGAAGCCCAGGTTGCTTTGATAGTGGCCTTCAGCTCATCTGCATTGTTGGATCTGGTGTCTCATCTTCCTCTTGACAATACCCCACAGATTCTCTTTGGGGTTTAGGTCAGGCGAGTTTGCTGGCCAATCAAGCACAGTGACACCATGATCATTAAACCAGGTATTGGTATTTTTGGCAGTGTGGGCAGGTGCCAAGTCCTGCTGAAAATGAAATTAGCATCTCCATAAAGCTGGTCAGGCGAGGGAAGCATGGAATGCTCTAGAATTTCCTGGTAGAGGGCTGCGCTGACTTTGGACTTGATAAAACACAGTGGACCAACACCAGCAGATGACATGGCTCCCCAAATCATCACTAACACTGGAAACTTCACACTGGAACCCTTGTATCTTGGAGAAGTGGTGAATTGGGAATCTGGCGCTCCAGGAGGTAATGCCCTTAAAATGGAATGTTGTACTTTTGCTGGGATGGCAATATAGTCATAAAAGCCATAAATGTGTCATGAACTGGTCCAAAGGGAACAGGGGTTTAAAAATAGCCATCCTCAGAGTGTGTCCAGAGACTCTCTAAGACATGTAAAGAAACAGGGAAGGGGATGCGCCACTCTGAGTGTAGTATTAAGGAAAAAACATTTATTGCACAAGATTAAAAGCACTTACAAGATATAAGTGAAAGTCATGCTCATCATGGGATGTACGGGTCTGGCAGCTCTCATGCGACCCTCTGGCTCCACACACATTCCGGATTGCTGGTGGGGAAAGTCAGATGACTGTCTGGCTTTGCTTCAGAGGAACCCGGAAGCAGAAAGCTCCACGTTGACCAGCTTGAACCGCGGAAGCGGAAATTATGTCACCAGCACGGGGCAGGAGGAAGGGATCAGGACTGTCTGTATGAAGAAAAGGCAACGCGCTCAGATTCAGCTATTCATCAGACTTTCCTCACCAGCAATCCAGAACGTGTATGGAGCCAGAGGGTCGCATGAGAGCTGCCAGTACTGTACATCCCATGATGAGCATGACTTTCACTTATATCTTGTAAGTGCTTTTAATCTTGTGCAACAAAATGTTTTTACCTTTTAATACTACTCAGAGTGGCGCCTCCCCTTCCCTGTTTCTTTTCATGCAACTTGGATTCTGTGCCTCTCCACTCTTCCTCCAGACTCTGGGACCTTGATTTCCAAATAAAATGCAACACTTGCTTTCATCCGAAAAGAGGACTTTGGACCACAGAGCAACAGTCAAGTCCTTTTTTTTTCTCCTTAGCCTAGGTAAGACACTTCTGACGTTGTCTCTGGTTCAGGAGTGGCTTGAGACAAGGAATGCGACAGTTGTAGCCCATGTCCTGGATACGTCTGTGTGAGGTGGCTTTTGAAGCTCTGACACCAGCCATAGTCCACTTCTTGTGAATCTCCCCCAAATTCTTGCATGTCATTTACTTCAAAATCCTCTCAAGGCTGCGGCTATCCCTGCTGCTTGTGCTCCCTTTTCTACCACACTTTTTTCCCTTCATTCAACTTTCCATTAATATGCTTGGATACAGCACCCTGTGAACAGCCAGCTTCTTTAGCAAGGACCTTTTGTGACTTACACTCCTTGTGGAGGGTGTCAATGACTGTCTTCTGGACAACTGTCAATTTAGCAGTCTTCCCCATGATTGTGTAGCCTACTGAACCGGACTGAGAGATCATTTAAAGTGGAGTTCCACCCACTTTTACAACTCTTTACCATCCCTCACTAAACTGTGCACTGTAAACGAATTGGATATTTTTTTTCTCAGCACCTACTGTATATCTGCTGTATTCATTTTTCACTTCCTCCTCCCTGGCCGCGGCCCATCGCATCATTTTCTGTTTGCAATGCCTTCTGGGAAGGGGCGGCAACTGCCTCTGACACTGCTGTTGCTATGGAAACCTGACCTGAAACCTATTACACTGCTTGTGCTGCACTGAGCATGTGCGAGATCTGCAAGGATGAGATCCAGGAAGAAATACAGTCTGGCTTCAGATGCCCAGACTTAAGATGGCCACGGCCTGCTGTAAGTTTATAAAATAACAAACTACTGCTATAAACTAACAAAACAGACCTTAGTTCACAGACTAACTTTACTAGAATACATTAAGCTTGTGTATTATAGGGGTATTTTTATTTAAAAAGTATAATTTCGGCCGGAACACCACTTTAAGGGCTCAGGAAACCTTTACAGGTGTTTAGAGTTAATTAGCTGATTAGAGTGTGAAACCACTGTGACAACAACTCTACAGTATTGAACTTTTTCACCATATTCTAGTTTTCTGAGATACTGAATTTGGGGTTTTCACTAGCTGTAAGCCATAATCCTCAAAATAAAAAGAAAGAAATGCTTGAAATATATCACTCTGTGTGTAATGAATCTAATGAGTTTCACTTTTTGAATTTAATTACTGCAATAAATAAACTTTTTGATGATATTCAAATTTTTTGAGATGCACCTGTATATATTTAAAGTTTTTTTTTTTGTTTTTGTTTTTTACACAAAACAGACTATGGGGTGTATTTATAAAAAAAAATGTATGGCAGTTCACCTATTGAAAATGTATGTACATGTGTTCTAAGGGAATGGGGAAAAAACTAATGTTACTAACCTATTTCCTGTGCTGGTTTGATCTTTATTTATTTAAAACCTAAAATTTGGCCACTAGATGCTGCTAAGTATTCTACCCCTGTGTATTGTGGGAACTAGCTTCAAGGATATTACTTTTAAACCTGGCAATGATTTGGAAAAAATAAACAATCATACAATATCCTTGTGACTTTTTCTTCATATTTACCTGTTTTTGTTCTGCCTCATCATGACGTCTTGCTCATGCTGTGTACAACACTACATGCAATCTGTCGAAAGGAAAAAAAACCTTCACAGATATCTTGCGAGATCTCGGGGCGAAGCTATTTTTTCCAGCAAATGAATGTCATTTCATATGGCACATGTGCTAAATAAGGCACATGATGTCATGTTATTAATGTAGAGCTCACTGCATTTGGGCTAGATCACACTAAAGAAAGAAGCTGCCAGCATTAAGAGTCCATGATCCAAAAACTCACCAAATGTAAAAGAATAAGTGCAGCCCTATAAACCTCAATACCTTGTATAAATATGGAATATGAAAAAAGTGTGAATAAAATGTGCAGTTAGATCATTTACTGAAACATCCATATACATCCATATACCAGTGATGTATAGTGATATAAGTTTCAAAGCATGCATCTTATTGCGGCGTTCCTATGGGCTAGCAGTTCAGACCTGGCCGTCAACTTGCCATGCGTGGTGACGTCACTCTTGTAAGCCCTACAAGTGACGTTATCAAGCTTACCGAGTTGATCGACGGCGGGGATCGAACTGCTTGGCCATAGGAATGCCACATTGCGATGCATACTGTGAAGCCTGATGGCTTTGTATATGTGACTATGCACTTTATTTCTTTATTGTTTTTAATAAAATTAGCATTACGGTTTTACACTACAAGATCGCCTCTTATGTCTTACCTTTGAGAAATGGTGGCTGCATACCTCTTACTGGCTCAACGGAGGAGACCTGCAGGTTGATGGGAGACCTTAACCCCCACAAGTGCAGTTTTACCATTTGTAATGACAGGGGTCAATTGGATCTGATAAAGATCGGCAGTGTGTGCTATCTGGATGGGGCGCACGGTTTTATTGCTATTGCTGATGACTTTCTAAACACTCGGGGGGGTCTTACGCTTCGCAATTTATATATATATATATATATATATATATATATATATATATATATATAGGTATATGGACGTTTAAGTGATTTATCTATTTGAATTATTTTTTTCATATTCCATATCTATACAAAGTATTGAGCGATGCACTTATTCTTTTACACATTATGACATACGCTGCATCTCATGCATGTGCAGTGTGACCATACTGAAAGATCTTGCACTTTAGGTACAAGATTTCCCTGAAGACAATGGTGTTGTTGACTTACCAGGGGGCATCTGGGCTACGTCACCACTCCCTTCGGGCGAAGCCAGGAAGTGGAAGACAAGTTAGGCAAAGTGGGGGGAAAAAAAAAAAAAAGGCAATTTCACATCTGCATGCAGAGAAGCATGTAGATGTGACTTGGGGGGGGGTGTCCGCTTTAAGGGCCCAGGCCAGTTTTATTTCCTTTTTTTTTTTTTTTTTTAAGTCTTTTCTTGCCCACGTATCACAAATAAGTAAGTACCAGACACACAAAGAAGGGGTTACCCTCATAGGGGTTATTCAGGATTTCTCTTCTATAGGCAATGAAAATACTTCAGTAGCCTTGCGGCTTTTACTTGCTCTGACCTCAAACTTGGGTCCTTGTTTGTTCCTTCAGACAGCACTGAAAACTCTTGTACACTCAAGCACCGACTCGAACTGCTCCTTTGTAGCCACATGGACGCCTGGAGAGGGGGAAGCCATGAATTGTAGTCTGTGTCCTAATACCCTGCACATTCCTGCACAATCTGTGTGCTAGAAAAATGTGGACTCAAAGCTAGGGCTGGGAGATTTTCTTTAAAAAAAAAAAATCTTCGATTCTCTTAAAAAGCTCTTCAGGCCCGACGCGGTGTCAGCGCCGGTCCGGAGGCGCTGCGGGCATGCGTTTTTAGGCAAGGCCGTGGCTTCGGCCTAGTCTGCGGCGTCCGGCCGTAGCCGCGAACTAGGCTGAAGCCGCGGCCTCGCCTAAAAACTCATGCCCGCAGCGCCTCGGGACCGGCGCGGTGAAAAAAATCTAAAAAAATCGATTTGCTTAAATTTTGAATCGATTTGACCTCTCAACTCGATTCAAGATTTAAATCAATTTTTTTCCCAGCCCTACTCAAAGCTGAGGGCTTCATCCCTCCCAAGGCTCTACAAAGCCTCTGGGCTTCAGAACCCAGATCACGGTTTACTAATCCCCTGGGAAAACTGAAAATCCGGTTTTCCACCCTAGGAGACTCCTCACCCTCTATGGATGGGAAACGCTAGGTGCCAGTCTTTCTATATAGTGACATGGCCCAGTCTTGTCACAGTGTTGAAAACATTTAATATGACAAAGGACTTCCAGAACTTGATTGCTCACCTAAACAAAAAGCATTGCAGACTAAGCCTGCTTTGAGGTTTTGTTATTTAATTGAAGCCTCAGATTCAATGTAAAGAATGAATTATGATTGGCTGTTACCAAACAGCACTTTGCATGCTACCTTGTGCTACTGAATTCTAGTTCCTGGCATTGCAGTATTTCATAGAAACCAATGAGTTTTCACCTTTCAGCCACACTAAGCTGTCAGACTGTCAGAGAAATGAGAGACAATTGCTGATTGGTCGTGTGCTCACTTCACTTTACTTATTTCTTCTTTTGTGTATTAAAGACACCAGAACCACTGGGAGGAGAGCAAGAAGACATGGAAGGGATTATGGAATCGGACCCTCTTTACTCAGAGGATCAGGTGGAAGCCGAGAAAACCGCGCCAAGTGTTCAGGTAGTTGAAATTTTAATAAGAATCTATTTCTGTAAATTAACATATTTCTGATATTTGTCTAAATCCATCTTTATCATCTGCCAGGCCATGTTTAATATAGCAGAGTACCACCAGATGTACCTGGGCACAGAAAGGATTCGTGTGCCAGAGGTGATATTTCAGCCCTCGCTAATTGGAGAAGATCAGGCTGGGTTGGCAGAGACCATGCAGCACATGCTAGACCAGTAAGTCCGGTCAGAAAATCTTGGAGCTGCACAAAGGATCAGTTTACCAAAACAATACAAAAATTTCTAATCCTCTGCTCAACAGCAAACAAAATGTATTAATCTTATTGTAAGTGCGAACACCAGTAGTATACTATAAAAAGGATCACACCTTGATTTGCTTTAGCTATTTAGTGGCAATTGCAACATTTATAGGAATATTATAAATTATTATTAATATACAGGTTTTATATAGCGACAACAGTTTGCGCAACGCTTTACAACTTTGGAGCACATGTGACAGTTACATTACAATTTGGTACAAGAGGAATCAGAGGGCCCTGGTCATTGGAGCTTACAATCTAGATGGGAGGGTCAAGTGATACAAAAGGTAGTAACTGTGGGGGATGAGCTGATGAAGAAAATGAAAGTACAGTTGTTAGGTGGAGGCAGGAAATGCAAACATTTAACTTTTTTTATTATAAATGCATTGTGTTCTACAATATATCGCCAGCCAGATTCTTAGAAGTAAAGCTTATTTTTACCTTTATTTATTTATTTATTTTTTTCCCATACAATATATGCAATGGTAGTTGGCAGGGTCCAGGCACTAAAACAGCGAGATTTTCTGTGTAATAAAGGTAACAGGCATTCTCTAACATCTGCTCCTAGACAGGATTTTTACGCTTTACAAGTTCAGAAATTGAGTAAAGTTCACAGCTGCTGATTGTCCAGCTATCCCTGCACATCAGTCCATTTTGCACCTTTAATTGAGATCATGTGACAGGTGCCCCAGCATTTGATCATATGTTTGACACACCAGTGATCATGGTTGCAGGGGTTTCCTCCAGATCGGTAATTTGTTGTGTTTTTTTTTTAATATTTTTAATTTTTTAACTTTAAGGTCTGATGCACACTGGTCGTTTTTACAGCTGCTGTTTTTGGCTTCAGGTGTTTTTTTTTTCTACAGCCAGTGTCCATGCACACATAGGCTTTTATCAGCAGTTTTTGACGGGGGTTTTCTAGCTGAAACCAGACCCCCCCCCCCAGAACTAGAGGATTTAAAGAGGAGTTTTTCAGCTGTAAAAATTCTCTAACGCTGAAAAACGCGGCTATTCTTCATTTATGAGCGTTTTTGAGGCATACGCTTTTGTGGGAGTATAGTTTTTCTAATAAAACGCTGCTGCAAAAGAAATTGCGTTTTTATCTTGGCATTCTACAGCTAAAGCTACTGGCGTTTTTATAACGTCCAGTGTGCATGAGGCCTTAGCATTTAAGCATCTATATGTAGTGTGTGGTATTCTGATTTATTGTCTTATGTGATAGGTATCCCCAGGAAATACAGCAGCGGCTGGTGCAGAATGTCTTTCTGACAGGAGGTAACGTGATGTACCCCGGAATCAAGACCCGCATGGAGAAGGAGTTGCTGATGATGAGACCGTTTGGCTCCACGTTTCATGTATGAGTGCTCAGATAGGGCTGGTTGTTAAGCCAAATGCTGCTAATGTGTGTTTTGAGATGTTAGGCAGCAGGAGCGGCCCATCCATTGGGTGGGCAGGCCCCTTGCAGGACACCGGATGCATGGATTCCATTGGGGGGGGGTTTGAAGCACCTGATTAGAGCCAGACGCTCTAATAGGCTTCGAAATAGGGTGGGCTCGGGGCACAGAGAATACGAACAGAGCCCAACCAGGTGTGTTACAATAGCAAATGATTATTTGCTATTGTAACACTGATCCTCCTCCCGGCCAATCGGGAAGTTGGTCTTGAGACTCATCACCCGATTTGGCTGAAAGGACAGGCGATCCTATTGGACGCCTAGGAGGAGGGGAAGCCACCGTGATGGAGGAGAGGACACAGGAGCCGCTGCCACCTAGATGGGGTACGTGCCGGACCGACCGGTTGTTTGCCCCCCAAAATAATAATAATATTGATTATGCATAGTTTATATTTATGTTGCCAGTCAGCAGGTCCTTTTTAAAATGTTTACTTGTCTGCTCTGTTGAAAAATGCCTGATTAGAGCTTAAAAGAGAAGTTTGGGATTCTAAAGAAACAAACCTTCATACTCAGGTGAATGCAGCATCGGTCCGCTGACCAAGAACTGAGCTAATCACTCAGTTGTTGGCCTTTTAGTGAGCAGAGAGTCTGTCCCTGTCTGTCACCATCTCTCTGCTCTGCTCCTCCAGCGCACACTGGAGCGCTGAGCTGTGGAGGAGGCAGGAGCGGCTGGCTCAGGCTGTCAGCAGCTTACTGAGAGGCTGAGCCAGCTGCTGGTCCAGACATCTGGGTGGATCCCGGCATTAAAATTTGAGATCTGTTCAGAGTCTGGACCAACTATGTGACATCAGCTCCCTGTCAACTGAATACAGGTCACAGGAGTGCAGAAAGAAGTGCACTCCTATGATGCCCAGGAGTAGGAGGCCCAAAGAGCTTTGGCCCTCCTACTCCTTTTAATAACTCAAGTTATTTAGCCTCACTTCCTTTACCTGTGGCTCTCATAAAAGAAATGAGGGTGCCGTTGTCACTGGAACAGGAAGGCACAGACCACAGTAAAACCATTGTCAGAAGTTCTATATCTCTCTTACTTAAAGGAGAAGTACAGCTAAGGCTTGTTTGGCTGTACTTCTCCTGTGGATCACAGGAGTGCAGTTTGTTCTGCACTCCTGTGACCCATTTTCAGCAGACAGCGGGCTGAAGCCCACTGTTGGCTGACATCACAGAGTCAGTCCAGGCTGGGGAAAGATCGGGACCATATGGTCGGGATCCGCCCAGAACCCTGGACTGCACCTGGCTCAGCCTCTCCCGGCACTCCAGTGAACATGGTGAGGGGTCATAGCAGACAGCGGTGACTGACAGTCACCAGCTCTTTGCTCACGGACACTGAGAACCGAGCAATCAGCGGTATTTCATCGCTCGGTTCTCAGTCTTAGAGCCGGTGGGGGACAAATGCAGCATCAGACCGATGCTGCAGCCACCAAGCTAAGTATGATTCTTTGAAAAAAATAAAAATAAATTCATGAACTTTTCTCTTTTAAAGTGCCATAGACTTTTAGGCTTTGTGTAAAACTGACACAGCAGTAAGTCACTTCCTGTGTTTTTGGTTTTTACCGTTTAAATATTCTGTAAACTGTACAATACTTGCATCGGATCACTATGTTATTGGGTTTTACTGTTCATTTCAGGTCTCAGTGGCCGAAAACCCTGTCCTTGATGCTTGGCATGGAGCCTCTGATTGGGCCCTTCAGAATTGGGAGGTGGATGAAGGCTGGATAACTAGGAAAGAATATGAGGAGATGGGGGGAGAGTACTTAAAGGAGAACGCGGCTTCTAACCGTCACATTGCCATTCGCTTGCCCAAACCGCTACCTCGTACTGCTGTGGCATCCAGTAGCCAAGAGACGGAAAGTGCTCCACAGACAAGCTCTGGCACTGTTCCACCATAGAGACAGTGCTGCAGTGGATGAATACTGGAGCTGACACACTGAAAGGTGCAGCACAAAGCATTCTGGGAGTCCTTGCATCAACGTAAGGTGAATATTTCCAGAAGGTTAGAATGATCTACATGCGTCTGTAAAATATTACTATTGACATTGGATGTTTCTGAACTATTTTTGTATGAATATTTATTTTTTTATAATAAACCTCAAAATTTGAAATTGTCATTATTTTAATAAAAGATTTTAGCTTGTGCTATGATTTACTCACGTGGTTCAAAAGGAAAATACAATAGTGTTAATAAATAAATAAATGGTCTGCAGCCTTGGGACTAAACTCAGCTGCTCCCATACAGTTCTTCTATAGATTGCTTTTTCCGGTCTGGGTATATCTATCTTGAGATGTCTGTTCTTGATGGATCTAATGTTAAGTAACCATCATTGTCTGTCTGTGTTATAAAGCCGGCCATAGATGGTTGGAATCTCGGGCCAGTTCAGCAGGAACTGAACGAGTTTCGAACCATGTATGAGCAGGCTGATTGTACCCAAGCTGATCAATCCATCAACTTTGGTACAACCAGCCGAATATCGTATTTTTAATGCGATTTACACTGTGTGTTCTCTCAACAGGGACGGCTCCCCCTGCCAGGAGAACACAATGGTTCCTCAGGAGGGATTCCCCCATCAACACTGACTGTGTTGATAGGGGAATCGAGCGTTTTTCTTTCCTGTACCATCTATGGATGGCTTTAATATAGGTTTATAGGTTTTTCTCGCTACCGACTGTATATTTTCTGCAGGCAAGGAAAGGCAAATCACTGAATGGCCATGTGCGGGTTGGTGTGACTGACCCCTAGAAAAGTGTGATTTGTTCGGAGTAATAGCTAGCATGAAAACACTGCAACCTCTATCTTTAACCACTTCCATAACGGGCCTATTCTGGCACTCCTCTCCTACATGTAAAAATCATCTTTCTTTTTTTTTTGCTAGAAAATTTCTCAGAACCCCCAAACATCCAAAAGTCCCTGGTTCAATGTGTCCTGTGGGTATAGGGGTCCAGTGTGTGGCGTGCCTCCCCTGTGTCAGTGCCTGGGACTGACATGGTATTATCCTCCCGCTACGCAACCCGCATTCAAAGCTCTAGCGTTAGTCTGTCTCATGTACTCTTCATTAACATTTACTGATGCTGGAAACATTGTGCATCTCAAACCTCTCTTCACCGTGGTCTGACATCCATCTAATAATTTTTTCGGTTGAATTGCCTCTTGTGCTTCTTGAACATGGAATCATTCCAATGGAATTAAAACACATGTAAATATATTCAACTCTCAACCCCTGATGAAAGTATCAGAATACTGGAAACACGTGGGGTATCAGGGTACACCACCCTTTGGAGAGTACATATGATGATTTGTACTTTTGTATTGATGTTTTGTTTTTTTGTTTGATGTATTCATGTAACGTGTAGACGGTGCACGTCTTTTTATCCTACATTATTGAAAGATATATTTTTTATCACAGAGTTGGTGGTCTATTAAAGTCCTATGTACATTGCAGGGATTTTAATAAACTTTGTTGTAGATTCCTACCTTTTATTATTCTGAAGAAATAGCTGTTTGTTTGTCAATGTGCAATGTGAATGGGAACGACTTTATAATTATCAATTGGCTGCTGCACCTGCAGGGCTCTAATGAGGAACTTGGCAGAGTCTGCATCCCTTTTAGATGTGATTTCCCTTGGAGAGTATCTCTCCCCAAAAAATGACATTTTTGTTGCAGGGGATGCCCAAAATCTGATTTGTATCTTGGTGCAGACTTCTGGGAAAATCAGTGAGCCAATCACACAAGCAGAAATTACATTTTCAGGGGAGCATTCTGTACACCATTGTCAGGGCTGGGCTCAGCCCTTCCCTCTCTGAGCTGGCCGCTCAGCTGTCGGCTAATTGCCAGCTCCTATCTCTCCACACTTACTCAGCTGTTGATATCCTGCTCATCAGTCTTGTCTACTTAAGCCGTCCAGTCCAGAGGAGCTCTGCCTTCGCCTTGGTCGACATCACAGAAATTATCTCCTGCGATCCTGTTCAAGACTTTTTGCTGACATCCCTTCTGGCTCCAGATCCTGCTTGCTGTTCCACTACATTGATCCCTGACGTTTGGCTTGTCTGACTATCCGTTCCAGTTACTGAACTTTTGACTACGTTTGTTCTTTTTTACTTTTATTATTATTATATAAGTGTGATTTAACTGTACTCGGCCTGATTTCATGGTTTCTGACTACCATCTGTGTACAGAATGCCGCCAGATTGTATTTTACAGAAAATTACAAAGCTGCGAATTGAAAAGGAAAGGTCATTTTTAATAACACTTACAATATGACTTGAGTTGCAATTGTATATGCTATATTATTTTTTTTTTATTTGCTATTTTTGTTTTCTCACAAAAGTGGAGTTACCCTTTAAAGTACATCCACTCAGTTATTGCTTGCTACAGAACTGAAGCCATGCTGGGAGTGAGAGAAGTTATATAGGGCTTTGCTCGTCCAGTAAGGCTGGGTTCACACTGCTGCGGTGCGGGAACGCAGCGAATTTACTGCGGGTTCCCGCATCGCAGCAACTCGCACGGCAGTTCACACTGCCATATGCGAACTGCTGGGGAGTGTCATACAATGTTAATGACACCCCCAGTTCAGCCCGCATATCGCACTGCGAACTGACAATTCGGACATTTTCGGATCGCATAGGTGTGAACACCCATGCGATCCGATTTTGGTCCGAACAAAAAAAAGGGTCCTGTGCGAGTTTGGACCGAATGCGGTGCGATATCAGCCATACTATCTGTATGGCTGATATCGCACAGCACAGACATCGCATGTGATGTGAACAGCAGTGCGCTGCGAATCACATGCGATGTCTGCCACCGCAGCAGTGTGAACCCAGCCTAAAGGTAGCTGTGTAACCCATTGGTCCAAAAATGACCATCCTGTTTCCTGTGATGTACTCCATGGAAAGGTTTTTCCACATAGGACCAAAATCCTATTATTTGCAGCACAGTAGATTTTATGATCCAGTACTATTAAAGAACCATTGCAACCATGATAGCTGTTCTCAGTGTGCAGTATCTAAGATTCCTCTCTCCTACGATCCTCTAATTGTCTTATTGTATTCACAAATTTTAAAGTATATGTAAACCCTCACCTTGTAAAACAACCTATTCAGTTTAAAATAGAAATGTAAGGCAAAACATTTGTGTATAGATGTGAATTTTTTTTTTCACCTTTTTTTATGTGATTACATTCCTTCTGTTCTCAGCTGCATAAAAGCTAGGGGGGGGGGGGGAGGGGCAGCAGTACACTGAGCTTCCCAGTGATTGGCTGGGGGGTGTGAGTTCTCAGCACAGCTAGAGAACTGACCACGGTGTGTTCTCTTGCCCAGTGTGGTCAGTGTTTAATAGGAAAGCACAGGGCCTGGCACAGGGATTTCATGCAAAGGAAGCGATACAAAGAGAACAAGAGACTTTTTTTTAATATACATACAAGTACATGGTACAGCAGGCACATATCAGGAGTATGAAATGTTGGGTTTACATATTCTTTAAGCCTAGGTTCACATTGGAGCGGCTTTGAACATGCATATTTTCAACCCGACAAGGCAGTCCGACTTCGGGAGGCAATTTGACAGACATCTGTGCTGGTTCCTGCACAGATGTCTATACAAATCGCCTCCCGAAGTGTGTAGAGACCACTCTCCACAGAGTGAATACATTAAGGTAAGGGGGGGGGGGGGGTTACTGATATAAGGGGAAACTTTTATATCAGTGCCCCCTTACATTAATGTATACACTCCCCCCTTACATCAGTGACCCCCCCCCCCAGCCTGGCTTGATGGCACTGTCACTGACCTCCTCTCAGGTGAACCGGGCAGGGCTCAGTCAGACGGCTCCAGCTTGGTGGCTCTGGTTTTAACGTATAGTCTCCTCTCCACATGTCCTCCCATAATCCCCATCGCGGCGGCGCTCTTACTCTTGATTCCTCTTCAGACTCCCTCTCAGAGACTGCAGACATGAGAAAAGACAAGAGATGGTTAGAGATTGCAGACATGATACAAGAGATGGTTAGAGGCTGCAGACATGGTACAGGAGATGCTCAGATGATGCGCACAGTATACAGGAGGTGGTTAGAAAGTACGGAAATGGTACAGGACGTCGTCAAAGTATGTGGACATGTAGGGGAGCACACAGAATAGTCCCCCATGTACGGGAGCACACAGAGGAGTCCCTTATGTAGAGGAGCACACAGAGGAGCCCCTTATGTAGAGGAGCACACAGAGGAGTCCCTTATGTAGAGGAGCACACAGAGGGGCGAAGTCCTAATAAGAGGTGTCAGAGGAAGCCCTCACACAGGACACATGGCAGGGTGGTGAGGTTGGCACACACAGGACACATGTCAGGGGCGGTGAGGTTGGCACACACAAGACACATGTCAGGCAGGGTGGTGAGGTTTTCACACAGGAGACATGGCAGGAAGGGTGGTGAGGTTTTCACACAGGAGACATGGCAGGCAGGGTGGTGAGGTTGGCACACAGGAGACATTGGCAGGCAGGGTGGTGAGGTTGGCACACAGGACACATGTCAGGCAGGGTGGGGAGGTTGGCACACACAAGACACTTGTCAGGCAGAGCGGTGAGTTTGGCACACAGGAGACATGGCAGGAAGGGCAGTGAGTTTGGCACACAGGAGACATGGCAGGCAGGGTGGTGAGGTTGGCACGCACAGGACACGTCAGGCAGGACAGTGAGGTTGGCACACAGGAGACATGCAGGCAGGCAGGGCGGTGAGGTTGGCACACACAGGACATGGCAGGCAGGGTGGAAACATCATATTCTTTAATTGTCATGTCTTGTTCTCTATTGCAATCGTTCATATACTGTATGTCATCTGCTGTTCATACTTCTTTAATTGTCATCTTGTGCGCGCTCCCGCTGCGCATGCGCAGTGTGGTCAAAATCAGATGACTACGTTCTATCAGAAAGCCGCTATCGATCAAACATAATGTGTGGAACGCAGCACGTGGAACGCATCGAACATGCACAGTAGGCCGTGTAGCGGCTTTGTGGTAGAACACTGGCAATTGCCGCCGATTTGGCAAATGCGATTTCACATGTCAAATGGCATGCCAAATCGTATCAATGTGAACCTAGGCTAAAGCAGTACTAAAGTCCAAACTTTTTTTTTACCTTGATGCATTTTCTTCAATAATTTTATTAATCACAATTTTATTTTTCTTCGCTATGTATTAAAAAAAAAAAAGGACAGAAACAAATATATTTCCAGTATAAATGGTTAACTTGGTTGAAATTTTATACTACTGCAATTTATTTACATGCACTTGCTGTGATAGGCTACATGTACACTAGCCTACCCTACTGAAAAACTCGGCAAAATGTATTTTTGCCACTTTTTTTGCGTTTTCTTGCAGCCAGTGGTCAAAATGTTCCCACCCTAAACGCGATTCTTCCGCATTCAGGAGAGAGAGGTTTAACCTCACCTAAACGCATCAGCTTCTAAACCCTGCTAAAAGCCTATGTGTACATGAATACATAGGCTTTTGTAGAATTGAGTTTAGGAGCTCTGGCGAAAGAATGCCAAAAGCTCCTAACCACTTGCCGACCAGCCACCGCAGTTTCACTGCAGCAAAATGGCACGGCTGGGTGAAATGACGTTATGTTACGACGCTTCGCCCTGCCGCCGGTAAACACACAGATCCTGGTTCTCTGAGGGGAGAAGAGAGAGATCGTGTGTTCATACAAAGTATGAACACCGATCTCTCTCTTCCCCTAGCAAGTCCCATCCCCCCTACAGTTAGAACACAGAGAGGGAACATAATTAACGCCCCCTAGTGTTAACCCCTTCCCTGCCAGTGACATTTTTACAGTAATCAGTGCATTTTTATAGCACTGATCGCTGTATAATTGTCAATGGTCCCAAAAATGTGTCCAATTTGTCCCCTGCAATATCGCAGCCCTGATAAAAAATCGCAGATCGCCGCCATTACTAGTAGAAAAATAAATAATAATAAAAATGCCATAAACTTATCCCCTATTTTGTAGACGCTATAACTTTTGTGCAAACCAATCAATATACACCCCTTAGATTTACAGCAGTCGCTGTAAATCTAAGGGGTAGATCTGAAATGAGGGGAAGCTCTGCTGATTTTATCATCCAATCATGCGCAAGCTAAAATGCATTTTTTTATTTTCCTTGCATGTCCCCCATCGGATCTACAGCGACTGCACTTCCAAGTGCACTTTCAATGCAATTTCAAGTGCACTTTGCACTTGTAGTGCAAAGTGGATTTGCCTTTCGTAAATAACCCCCATTGTGTTTTTTTTCAAAATTGTCGCTGTTCTTTTTTTTATAGCGCAAAAAATAAAAACCGCAGGGGTGATCAAATACCATAAAAAAAAGCTCTATTTGTGGGAAAAAAAGGACGCAAATTTTGTTTGGGTACAGCGTCGCACAACCGCGCAATTGTCAGTTAAAACGACACAATACCAAATTGTAAAAATGCTCTGGTCACAAAGGGGGTAAAATCTTCCGGGGCTGAAGCGGCTAAACTCAAGTTTAGGAGCTGCCAGTGTACATGTACCAGTGTAAGATAGTCTGAATCTGACATGCATTTTAGAATTTCGCCAGCAGATGGAGCACTGTTCATACTCATGCCGCCTGTCATTAAACTATAGGTTTTTATTGCTGTCTCCATGGAAAGTTTTACCCTATTTGTCTTGGTGGCCTTTGTCATCCAAACAGAAAATGATTGGAAATCTACTTGTCACCAGAACTAGAAGTGAGCAGAAACCTTCCAGCAGGGGCACCTCTACTGGTGAAGGCAAAGTGGTGATTTCCCTCACTCTGGAGAGACTGTTATGTCTCCAGGATAGGAAGTAAAGGTAAATCTACGATGGGATACAGCAGAAAAAAAAAAATTGACAGCATTTCTGACCATTCTCTACTCTGCCTAAAACTAAAAAAGAAAAAGCTTTGGCTTTAGATACTTTAACCCCTTGGTGCTGGCCGTACGCAAATATGTTGCCTCTCGGCGCCTGGTCCCTAGGGCTGAGGGGCCGCATATTTGCCTGAATTGCCCCCAATACACCTGTGCCGGGAGCGCGCGTGCTGCGTGCTCCTGGCACAGTTACCGTTGCCTAACTGAAAGCTCCTGATCACTCCTTGCGATCGGAAGTTTTTGGACCATGTGACAGCCAATCACGGCGGTCACGTGATCTTAAGTCGCGCCCCCTCCCGGCGTCATAAACCTCTTAAAGGGCTGGGTGGCGCCGGCACTAAGAGGTTAGACAGAACGGTATATGTAAATCAATCACACTTATGGCACCAAGTAACATACTTTTATCAAGTAAAATAAAAAACAACTTGCCATGAATAAGAATGCTGCTCTGTGCCCTTAAGACCTCTTTCACACTGAGGCGCTTTGCAGGCGCTATAGCATTTAAAATAGCGCCTGCAAAGTGCCCTGAAACAGCGGCACCATAACTCCAGTGTGAAAGCCTGAGCGGTGCGCTGGCAGGGCGTCAGAAAAAGTCCTGCCAGCAGCTTCTTTGAAGCGCATTAGGAGCGGTGAACTGCCCATTGAAATCAATGGGCAGCACCGCCGAACTGCTGGCAAAGCCATAGCTCCCAACTGTCCCTGATTTTGAGGGACTGTCCCTGATTTGGAGCAATGTCCCTCTGTCCCTCTTTCCTCCTCTTTTGTCCCTCATTTTGGTCTGATCTATATAGTTGTATATAAAATGCACTTTTTATCTTTCAAAAAGTGTTTCCCAGTGCTAAACCTTTCATCCAATTTCTAAATTGCTGCATTTGTACATTTTAAAAGCCAATATAAAGGAATAGTAGTGGTAAAAAAAAAGTCCTCGTGGATTTAATTAACCTTTTTTTTTGGTTAATTCTTCTTTAAGGGAGTGTGACGGGGGCGTGTACTTTGCCTACATACATTTGTTAGTAGGTGTCCCTCATTCCCATTTAAAAAAGTTGGGAGGTATGGCAAAGCACCGCTTTGCGGACGGTTTTAACCCTTTTTTGGCTGCTAGCGGCCGAAAAGTGCCGCAAAAACGACGGTAAAGCGCCTCTAAAAATAGCGGCGTTTTACCACGGGCGCCCGGGGCAGCTCAGTGTGAAAGGGCTCTAAAGCCTATGGGAAAATGGCATGGCTCCAAGGTGCATTGTGGATGTTTCACTTCATTAGGGAGTACACACGTGGAAAAGTTACGTTTCTGACCATTCTCTACTCTACCATACTTTTTTTTTTTTTTAAAGCAGTTGTAAGCCTTTACATATACCCAGTGAAGTGACTGGCCTCAGGTGATACAGAGGGATAAAACAAATGTTCCTACATCAATTGTACCTGTTTATCTGCAGTCTTCTCTTCTCTACATCCCTTCAAGGTGCCGAATTTATAAAGCTTGTTTGAGCTGTCAGAAAACCAGGGGGCGGAGAGCTTAAATTAAACTCTGCAGAGCTCAGTGAGGAGAGCTCTGAGAGCTGATTGGAGGGAAGGGATACAGCCCTCTTCACACAGCACACAGGAGTAGAGCTGAGGCTGTCTATCAGCTTGAGGTCCTTCTCCTGACACCTTTTTTCTCTTGGTGTCAGGAAAACTTGTTACAAGTGATTCATACTGATAGCAGAGGAATGAAGCAGCAGACAGAAATGACACTTAGTACTCTAAGGCCTCATGTACACTGCTGCTGGTACACGGACATTTAGGAGCAGTTGGGCATTTTTTTCAACTGCTCCTGAACTCTCCTCTATGTTATCCTATCAGTGCATGTACGTCATTTACAGTCATTTCTAGGCAGTTGAGTTTAGAGGCTTTTTTGGAACGCAAAAAAATAGGTTCAGAAGCTGAGTTTAGAGGCTATTTTTGGCTATTTTAAAAAACGCTTCTAAACGCAAACGCGGCAAAACAGACGGTTTAACCGTGGGATACTATCGGTCAAGTTAAATCGTTCAAGAGAGGTTGTAAAAACGTCCCTGTGAAGCCTTAAAGTGTTACAAAACCCAGGACCCTGCATATCTGGTCTCCCACAGTACACAGAACATGGAAATGCAATTATTTTAGTAAATATAAACTAAATATTTTTTCTCATCAGCAGTATATAGCAGTCTTGTGACTTCTATCAGTGTCTGGTTACAGCTTGTAGGAGAAGATTTCATTCTCCCCCTGATAGGGTTAATGCTGTGTCTAGGGGGGTCCCCTTTTAACCTCTCAGACCTCAGATCCGATGTACCATGTAATTTCAGATATCTGGAATCAGCTCTTAGAGAATGAAGAAAAGACACTCACACGGCGTTACTCTCTAAAAACTGGTTGTATTGGGTTATCAGGGGGTATGTCTTATAGCAAAAAATCACAGAAGTTTCATAGTTAAAAACATGAGAAGTAGATATCAAGGCAACTACAATAAGACAGTCATTGTTCTTCTGTTCCCAAGCTGTTGGATACAAGGTAATGGGGGGGGGGGGGTTAAGATAAAAGAACATTGGAAAGAGAAAACAGTGTGAGAAACAATTCATTTGCAAGAATTCGTGCTGATTACAGACTTCTCAGGAAAACCTTTCAGCCCCCTCTTAAGTCATTAATATGACTTTCTACAGATCCGCAGCCTCCTGAAATCTACAGTTCTTTCTACGTTTGGTGTATTCGATCTTAGCAGCTTCTGGGTGTAACTTACTACAAATCCAGCATTTTTCATATCCTGACTAGGGATGAGCTTCGAGTTCGAGTCAAACTCATGTTCGTCTCGAATATCGGCTGTTCGCCTGTTCGCCGAACAGCAAACAATTTGGGGTGCTCGCGGCAAATTCGAAAGCCGCTGAACACCCTTTAAAATTCTATGGGAGAAATCAAAAGTGCTCATTTTAAAGGCTTATATGCAAGTTATTGTCATAAAAAGTGTTTGGGGACCTGGGTCCTGCCCCAGGGGACATGGATCAATGCAAAAAAAAGTTTTAAAAACTGCCGTTTTTTCAGGAGCAGGGATTTTAATAATGCTTAAAGTGAAACAATAAAATTGTAATATTCCTTTAAATTTCATACCTGGGGGGTGTCTATAGTATGCCTGTAAAGGGGCGCATGTTTCCCGTGTTTAGAACAGTCTGACAGCAAAATGACATTTCAAAGGAAAAAAAGTCATTTAAAACTACTCGCGGCTATTAATGAATTGCCGGTCCGCAAAAAACACATAAAAGTTCATTGATAAAAACGGCATGGGAATTCCCCACAGGGGAACCCCAAACCAAATTTTTTTTAAAAAAAATGACGTGGGGGGTCCCCCTAATTTCCATACCAGGCCCTTCAGGTCTGGTATGGATATTAAGGGGAACCCCGGCCAAATTTTTTTTAAAAAATGGCGTGGGGTCCCCCCAAAAATCCATACCAGACCCTTATCCGAGCACGCAACCTGGCAGGCCGCAGGAAAAGAGGGGGGACGAGAGAGCGCCCCCCCTCCTGAACCGTACCCAGCCACATGCCCTCAACATTGGG
Organism: Lithobates septentrionalis; assembly: GCA_037952835.1. Lineage (NCBI taxonomy): Eukaryota > Metazoa > Chordata > Amphibia > Anura > Ranidae > Lithobates > Lithobates septentrionalis. Next base: position 3,173,163 of record JBBDGP010000867.1, on the reverse strand, counting down.
AGGGTGCTTTGGGGTAGCCCCCCAAAACACCTTGTCCCCATGTTGATGGGGACAAGGGCATCATCCCCACAACCCTTGCCTGGTGGTTGTGGGGGTCTGCGGGCGAGGGGCTTATCGGAATCTGGAAGCCCCCTTTAACAAGGGGACCCCCAGATCCCGGCCCTCCCCCCCTGTGTGAAATGGTAAGGGGGTACAAAAGTACCCCTACCATTTCACAAAAAAGTATCAAAAATGTTAAAAATGACAAGAGACAGTTTTTGACAATTCCTTTATTTAAATGCTTCTTCTTTCTTCTATCTTCTTTCTTCTATCTTCCTTCGGTTTCTTTCTACATCTTCTTCTGGTTCTTCCTCCGGTGTTCTCGTTCGGCATCTTCCTCTGCGGCGTCGGCGTCTTCTTCCCTTCGTCTGCGTCAGAGGGGGCGGGGTCACCGGGTGGCCCCGCCCTCCGTTATTTAAGAACCGTCAGAAGAGGAGAAGCGTCACACAGCTGGAGCCTCCCATCATGGTGAATGCGGAGCGGCCCAAGAAGATGAAGGGAAGAAGGCGACGCGGAGGAAGACGCCGGACGAGAACACCGGAGGAAGAACCAGAAGAACCAGAAGAAGAAGAAGATGGAGGAAGAAACATAAGGAAGATAGAAAATAGAAGAAAGAAGTTAGAAGATAGAAGAAAGAAGAAGCATTTAAATAAAGGAATTGTCAAAAACTGTCTCTTGTCATTTTTAACATTTTTGATACTTTTTTTGTGAAATGGTACCATTTCACACAGGGGGAGGGCCGGGATCTGGGGGTCCCCTTGTTAAAGGGGGCTTCCAGATTCCGATAAGCCCCCCGCCCGCAGACCCCCACAACCACCGGGCAAGGGTTGTGGGGATGAGGCCCTTGTCCCAATCAACATGGGGACAAGGTGTTTTGGGGGGCTACCCCAAAGCACAACAATTTTGAGGGCATGTGGCCTGGTACGGTTCAGGAGGGGGGGCGCTCTCTCATCCCCCCTCTTTTCCTGCGGCCTGCCAGGTTGCGTGCTAGGATAAGGGTCTGGTATGGATTTTTGGGGGGACCCCACGCCATTTTTTTAAAAAATTTTGGCGCGGGGTTCCCCTTAAAATCCATACCAGACCTGAAGGGTCTGGTATAGATTTTGAGGGGGACCCCACGCCATTTTTAAAAAAAAATTTGGCCGGGGTTCCCCTTAATATCCATACCAGACCTGAAGGGCCTGGTATGGAATTTAGGGGGACCCCCCACGTCATTTTTTTTATAATTTTGGTTCAGGGTTCCCCTGTGGGGAATTCCCATGCCGTTTTTATCAATGAACTTTTATGTGTATTTTCGGACCGGCAATTCATTAATAGCCTTTTTTTCCTTTGAAATGTCATTTTGCTGTCAGACTGTTCTAAACACCGGAAACATGCGCCCCTTTACAGGCATACTATAGACACCCCCAGGTACAAAATTTAAAGGAATATTACACTTTTATTGTTTCACGTTAAGCATTATTAAAATCACTGCTCCTGAAAAAACGGCCATTTTTAAAACTTTTTTTTGCATTGATCCATGTCCCCTGGGGCAGGACCCAGGTCCCCAAACACTTTTTATGACAATAACTTGCATATAAGCCTTTAAAATTAGCACTTTTGATTAGTCATGTTCGTGTCCCATAGACTTTAACGGTGTTCGTGAACAAATTTTTTGCCTGTTCGCATGTTCTGGTGCAAACCGAACAGGGGGGTGTTCGGCTCATCCCTAATCCTGACTTTCTAGCATGAGCATATTTAAATTTTAACAGTAACATTTTTCCAGAAAAACCTGTTTCTTTAAACAATTCATTAGAGACATCTCTTTTACTGTGATCTCTGGGGTGAAAGTCAGTATGGTTGGTGTGTACTTCGCTTTTACCACATATGAGTTTCAAGGCTCCTAAGTCATCAGAATGATAGATACGGTTAGTTATTATCCACACTGGGACAAAGATCAAAAGTAGAAGCATCACCCGAAGGCAAAAGGCCTTCCGAGAAGTCTGTGGTGAAATGAGTGACATCACTGTCCTTTATTTCTATGTTTGTCTTTTGAGGACTTAAAACACCTGCTTCGCCTCTTTTCAGCCTTCCTTCAATTCCTGGGTTTAGATCAACCTTCTTTATCCTGCTGGCATGGATCCAGGTAGGACTTTCCTCGGTAAGGATGGCGGTCCTGGTGACGGCTACCATTTTGCTCAATGGTCCGAATGGAACCTCTTGTGGCTTTCGACCCTTCTGAAGCCTCTGGACCACAACTTGATCACCGACCTGGAATGGGTGGGTTGGTACCTGTGAAGAAGAAGGAGAGGTGCGTGCAACTCTTCTTTCAACAATATCAAGAGTTTCAGTCAGTTTTTTTACATATTCCTCCTGTATCTGTTCCAAATCACCTTCCTCCACCATCAAAGGATGTGGGGAATGGCCTACCCATGAGTACCTCAAAGGGGGAATAACCCATCACACTGTGAGGGGTCATTCTGATTTCAGCTAATACAGCTGGAAGAACTTTTCTCCATTTGCCAAAAATCCCACCCAAAGCTTTCCTTATCCTGTCTTTAATTGTTCTATTCATTCTTTCTACAATCCCTGAATTCTGTGGATGGTAGGGGAGGTGAAATTTCCAGTCTGTTTTTAGTACTTTTACAAAATATTGGCAGATTTTAGCTGTGAATGTCTGAATTTATTTGTAATGGACATCCCCATCTAGGAATAATTTCCTGTGTGAGGATCTTCACCACAGTCTATGCGTTTTCATTGTTGGTGACAAAGATTTTTGGCCAGCGTGACATCATGTCCACTATGACCAAAAGGTATTGTTGTTTCTTTCCTTCTTTGGGCATATGTGTAAAGTCTATCTGTAAATGGGTAAACGGTGTAGACCATTCAGTAATCATTTGTTTGACTGGGACCACTAAATGGGGTTTGAGATTACTCAGGAAAGTCTGGATCAATAATGGATCCATATCTGGCTGAATACCCAAACCTGTGTCCACGCATCATTGAATCTTTTCCAAAATTCAAGAACTGATTCTCCTGACTTTTGTTTGCATGCTATGGCGTTGGGCAATGAAGATTTTGGTTTAAAAATCTCTAGCATGTGAGTTTTTAATTCAATCCACATATCATCTCTCCCTTGTTCTGTGTTAAGCTTGTAATCGGTTGCAGCTGTACCTGCCGGTTCTACAGTAGATATAGTTCCGACCTTGGTCCAGTCCCAACCTGTACCTGTCCCTACAACACCCTCAATATTTAATCTCATATCTTCCTGTGTGTAGTTTCTGCCTTTACAAGCTCTTTTTAGGTAGGCGAGAGTGGCGGATCTATGTCTTTATTTTTCTTTCTAAACATTCTGATTAGGTTCTTGTAGATACTCTGAGTCTTTTCTTCTTTTTTTTGGCAAAATGCCAATAAGCACTCCTTATGGTCAGAGGTTCCCCTGATCACAAGCAAGCTTTGTACATTATTACTTTTCTTATTTTTATAACCAAACAATTTTTATCTATATTTCAAATTTTTTGGCAGAGTGCCAACAGGTTCAAACAGTGCCTTCAATTGCGGTAGTACTAATGCCGCAAACAATTCCCCACTATCTATTATGATTAGGGAGATATTAGTACTTGAACCCTGTTGGCAAAAGGCCAAATATCCAAATTTTGCACCTGACTTCCCCTGTACAAGAGATGTCAGTAGCAAAAAGAATTATTCAAATAACATGTTTTGATCAAGAGTTAGCCTCAGAGTATCCTGCCAACGCCAATTTATTTTCCTAAATTTGGAACAAATTCAAAAGTTTTTGCAGTCCACATATATACTGAGCGCAATGCATACAGCGTGATACTTTTAAAGCAGTTATAGCAGTTAAAACAGTTATACAATCATACAAAGTTTACACAATACATCGATCGTCAGTCTCTTGTTCTGTACCAAACAGAAAAAAAACCTCTAGAGTACTCTATAACTTCTCTTAAGGTCATCAAAACCTTTTCAAATGTCACTAAAACCTTCTCAAGTGTCCCCAAAACACTATTTATATGACCGGTCAAATTTATCTCTACTTATGAGAGGTTCTATAGCCCACCAGCAACCCCTGTGGATGAAAGCTACACACCTGGACCCCGGCAAGTCAATTTCACTCAGTAAGAATAAGATTAACTTACCGTATCCGTTAAAAGTAGCCCTTCATCCTTCGTTAAGGGTAGATATCCAATCCCCGGACTGAGCCCCCAGTGCTGATAGGGTTAATGCTGTGTCTAGGATAGTTCCTTTTTAACCTCTCAGACCTCAGATCCAATGTACCATGTCATTTCAGATATCTGGAATCAGCTCTTATGCCGCGTACACACGGTCGTACTTTTCGTCTACAAAAGTCCAACGGACGCTGATGGACTAAAGCTGGCTGGTAATCCGATCGTGTGTGGGCTTCTCCGGACTTTCAACGTACTTTTTTAGCCTCAAATCCGACGTACTTTAGATTTGAAACATGCTTTAAAACTTTACTTCGTAACTACGACGGACCCCGAAATCCGCTCGTCTGTGTGCTAGTCCGACGGACAAAAAGCCACGCTAGGGCACCTATTGGCTACTGGCTATGAACTTCCTTATTTTAGTCCGGTGTACGTCATCACGTACGAATCCGACCGACTTTTGTGTGGTCGTGTGTAGGCAAGTCCGGTCGTTAGAAAGTAGGCCGCAAGTCCGCCGCAAGTCCACCGAAAGTCTGCCGGAAGTCTGTCGGACAGGCTGTCCGACTTTTGTAGACGAAAAGTACGACCGTGTGTACGCGGCATTAGAGAATGAAGAAAAGACACTCACATGGCGTTACTCTCTAAAAACTGGTTGTATTGGGTTATCAGGGGGGTATGTCTTATAGCAAAAAATCACACAGAAGTTTCATAGTTAAAAACATGCGCAGTAGATATCAAGGCAACTACAATAAGACAAATAGTCATTGTTCTTCTGTTCCCAAGCTGCTGGATACAAGGTAATAGGGAGGGATAAGATAAAAGAACATGGGAAAGAGAAAACAGTGTGAGAAACAATTAATTTGCAAGAATTCATGCTGATTGCAGACTTCTCAGGAAAGCTAAAGAGATACTCAAACTGTACATACTATTTAAGATGGCTGACAGAAAGCAAGATGGAGGCATTAACATAACCTTTCACCCCCTGATTGTCCTTTGAGGCTGCAGGACCCTTGACCCTCTGTCTGGACAGTGCTGATTGGCCCTGTGCTGATCACATGCACCCTCCCAAGAAAAAAAAAAACTCTCTAGCAATACACACAAAACTGAGCATGTGCAGCTTGCCCCCCCCCCCCCCCCAAGGCATCAGCAGATAGATTGGGAACTGTAGAAGAAGGGGAGGATCAGAGAAGACAAGATAAAACAACCTTTTTACATAATGCAGAGGATTAACCCCTTAGGTTCCACAGTGAATATCACAAGCATGCTTTACTGCATATGCAGACTAATTTTACTGTTGTGGGTTTAGTAACACTTTAATTGAGACAAGTACCCACTATAGAGGGATATGCTTTGTGCATATTTCACGTCTGAGCACTTTTAGGCCTATTGCACACTGCAGCTTGAAAAAAGCTCAGTACAGCTTTTTTTTTTTTTTTTACTGAGATAAAATACAGCCCATTAATTGTAATGTGCCTATGCACAAAAAGGTGCGTAAACAAGTGCTGTGCATTCTTCAGTAAAAAAGAAAGAGAAAAATCAGCTTTTTTTGTCACTAATTTACACCAAATGCGCGCAAATACGCACGAATGTGCACAAATGCAAGTAAATGACCATTTACATATTGTGCAGAACGAAAATGCGAGATTACGTTTTTCGCGCATTTGCATGAAAATGCGGGAGTGTCCGCGAAAATACGCGCAAATACATCCAAAAAATAGGTCTGAAAAAGTAGATGCTTAAACAGGAGTATCGTGTGCTAAAAGCCTAATAAAAAAATATATACAGTATCTCACAAAAGTGAGTACACCCCTCACATTTTTGTAAATATTTTATTATATCTTTTCAGGTGACAACACTGAAGAAATGACACTTTGCTACAATGTAAAGTAGTGAGTGTACAGCTTGTATAACAGTGTAAATTTGCTGTCCCCCTCAAAAAAACTCAACACACAGCCATTAATGTCTAAACCGCTGGCAACAAAAGTGAGTACACCCCTAAGTGAAAATGTCCAAATTGGGCCTAATTAGCCATTTTCCCTCTCTGGTGTCATGTGACACGTTAGTGTGACAAGGTCTCAGGTGTGAATGGGGAGCAGGTGCGTTAAATTTGGTGTTATCGCTCTCACTCTCTCATACTGGTAACTGGAAGTTCAACATGGAACCTCATGGCAAAGAACTCTCTGAGGATCTGAAAAAAAGAATTTTTGCTCTACATAAAGATGGCCTAGGCTATAAGAAGTTTGCCAAGACCCCGAAACTGAGCTGCAGCACGGTGGCCAAGACCATATAGCAGTTTAAAAAGACAGGTTCCACTCAGAACAGGCCTCGCCATGGTCGACCAAAGTAGTTGAGTGCATGTGCTCAGCGTCATATCCAGAGGTTGTCTTTGGGAAATAGCTGTGTAGCAATTACTCACGGTGGAGCTGCTGGTTTAAAGCGGGCTGTTACCTTCACTCTCGCCACCTCTGTTTCACCGGCACCAGGTCTAGGGTCCCGTTGAGTTTACCTCTGGACGATGTAAGCACCAAACACTTGAGTATGTTTTCCAATGCTTTATTGAACAGGTAATAAAGGAAGTTTGCAGGAAAGAGGCAGAAGGAAAGTTGCAGGGAAGCTCAAATACCTTTCCTTAGTATTCGTTAGAACATTATTAGGAATTGAATCACTTGTAGTTGAATGCACTCCCCTTGTGGGATTCAATCTTTGCCCGCCTGGATAGGCCCCTCTCACTTGCCTAGCAGCCAGTACGCAGCACGAACAAAAGTCTCTGCCACAGACTTGTTTGGAACCAAACCCGTACGATCCTCTGCCACAGGCTGTAATGGTTTACCATGAATATCAGACACAGCACTTGAACCTTTAAGCCAACCCGGCAGTACTATGCAGTAAGATTACTTCAGGATACGTCCTCCAACTGAGTCACCAGGCCCCTCTCCAGACCAGCACTCTGCATGATCCTTCCATGATGGGTCCTCCCCTGGGATCTCCTCAGTTGTCCAGCTTCTTCACTCAGGATAGACAGCCCAGGACCATTCCTCTGCCACTGCGGTAGGCCCCAGACAGGCTTCTGGGCCCACCCACACGCTGCAGCGACGTGGGCCTCCGGAACGGAGGACCACGAGGTGGTATTCCTAATGCATACCTGTCGGCCAGGAGGGCCAGAAGGTGGCTGAAAACAAACCCCTAAACATGGCGTCTGTCCCATAAATACCCTCTCCCAGAATGCAACTCGGAGGACCACCTCCACCGAGTTGTCTCTGGGACAGAGGAGCATCCATACGCTTCAACACGTTGCTTTTCCAACACTGGCCCATGGTACCAACGACACCCACCGGCGCAGTGTGAAATCACACGCAACTCAGCCAAGCTGGAACAGAGGCAAAACTAACTTCACCTAACAAGTAACCCACTAGATTTACCTATCAGCAGTAGATTAAAAATCTACCAGCGCTACAGCTGTATAAGTGCTGCCAGCATTGCTGCAGAGGTTGAAGGGTGGGGGGTCAGCCTGTCAGTGCTCAGACCATACGCTGCACACTGCATCAAATTGGTCTGCATGGCTGTCATCCCAGAAGGAAGCCTCTTCTAAAGATGATGCACAAGAAAGCCTGCAAATAGTTTGCTGAAGACAAGCAGACTAAGGACATGGATTACTGGAACCATGTCCCGTGGTCTGGTGAGACCAAGACAAACTTATTTGGTTCAGATGGTGTCAAGCGTGTGTGGCGGCAACCAGGTGAGGAGTACAAAGACAAGTGTCTCTTGTCTACAGTCAAGCATGGTGGTGGAGCGTCATGGTCTGGGGCTGCATGAGTGCTGCAGGCACTGGGGAGCTACAGTTCATTGAGGGAACCATGAATGCCAACATGTACTGTGACATACTGAAGTAGAGCATGATCCCCTCCCTTCGGAGACTGGGCCGCAGGGCAGTATTCCAACATGATACAACCCCAAACACACCTCCAAGACGACCACTGCCTTGCTAAAGAAGCTGAGGGTAAAGGTGATGGACTGGCCAAGCATGTCTCCAGACCTAAACCCTATTGAGCATCTGTGGGGCATCTTCAAACGAAAGGTGGAAGAGCGCAAGGTCTCTAACATCCACCAGCTCCGTGATGTCGTCATGGAGGAGTGGAAGAGGACTCCAGTGGCAACCTGTGAAGTTCTGGTGAACTCGATGCCCAAGAGGGTTAAGGCAGTGCTGTAAAAAAATGGTGGCCACACAAAATATTGACACTTTGGGTCCAATTTGGACATTTTCACTCAGAGGTGTACTCACTTTTGTTGCCAGCGGTTAGACATTAATGGCTGTGTGTTAACTTATTTTGAGGGGACAGCAAAATTAAACTGTTATACAAGCTGTACACTCACTACTTTAAATTGTAGCAAAGTGTCATTTCTTCAGAGTTGTCACACAAAAAGATATAATAAAATATTTACAAAAATGTGAGGGGTGTACTCACTTTTGTGAGATACTGTAGTTGTTGCATAAAATACAAATTAACCCACAGAAGATGGGTGGAGAGGGAGATGTACATGCAGGGGGAAAAGGAGAGGTTCAGGAGCTCATGGAGGATGATAAATATAAATAAAAATGGTGCTCTGTGCCCTTACTGCGAATGCAAATTGACATGTCTTTGGCTCCTAGGTGCATTGTGGGTGTTTCAATTCATTAGTGACTGCAGGGAGCACGCACTTGGATTAGATTATTTATATTTATTATATAAAAAAAGCTATTTGGCCATAGTCAAAGACTCACATGAGTTGAATTTATTGCACATGTTGGGAGAGTCATAAATGGCGTGCTTACTGTTATTATAATTGATTGTTTGAGTTATGTATGTGTTGTTAGGCATACTTGCCCATACTGCCACCCTTAATAAAAAAAACGACTTCCTCCCAGTAGGTAGCTTGCAAAGCTGTATTTGTTGAGTGTAATAACACATGACAATTAGTTGGTGGAAACCAGTACAAGACTGGCTGAACACAGGCTTTATTTAGCACAAGTCACACCATCAGGAAGTGAGGAATGGAAATACTACCTGCAAGTCTATGTGAAAGTCTGTAAAGCGTGCACGTGGGCGCTCTAGAGTACACTTTTGTTATTGGAAAACAACCTACTTTCTTATCAGTAGATTTTTCTTGAAATTAACATTTTGCATATTCTTAGTTTTATTTTTAACCTACAGGATTTCCAGAAAAAAAGAAAAGTCAAATGATTTCTTCCACTCTAATACAGTAAATGAAAATAGGACCTGTTATGCAATAATACTGCTGTCATCTGATTGGTGGACTGCTAGTCAAAGCAGAATCAAACCCACTGATTTAACCACTTCTGCTCCGGAAGTCCCCCCCCCCCTTCATGAGCAGGCCATTTTTTGCGATACAGCACTGCGTTACTTTGACTAACAATTGCGCCGTCGTGCGATGCTGTACCCAAATAAAATTTATGTCCTTTTTTGACACACATAGATCTTTCTTTTGGTGGCATTTGATCACTTTTGCGGTTTTATTTTTTGCGCTATCAACAAAAAAAAAAGGAAATTTAGAAAAAGAAAAACAATATTTTTTACTTTCTGCTATAAAACATACCCAATAAAAAAATGTTAAAAATCGAATTTCTTCATCAATTTAGGCCAATATGTATTCTGCTACATATTTTTGGTAAAGAAACATACCAATAAACGTATATCAATTGGTTTACCCAAACGTTATAGCATCTACAAACTATGGGATAGGTTGTAGGATTTTTTATTAATTTATTTACTGGTAATGGCGGCATTTAGTGACTTACAGCGTACATTTTTGTATGTTGTAGCACAAACAGTATCTTTCACTGGACACCCCTGAACTCAGTAATGGGGTGGGGTGTTCACTTAGGCTATAACAGAAAGTGTAATCAGGTCTAGGACAAGAGGTGGGCAGGAGGGGAAGCTACCCTGGGCACAGTGGAACACGCCCCTTCATCATATGCTCCAGACCAGTGGCTGGCAACCAGTGGGTCGAAGCTTGATCCTGTGCAACTTCCTTCTAGCTGCAGGAAAGAAAGCAATTGGCCACGCACAAGCATTGCACTCCATGCCGACCATGGGCAGCTGGAGCAAGGGGGCAGAAAATGAGTGCAGAGTGTTAGACCCATTCTACATCATGCATTAGCAGTTGGAGAGGGGGATGCATTTCCACATCCTTGACTTGGGCGCTGGACAAATCTGTCTCGGTACTGGTTGTAATGGTAAGATCTCCATATTCTTTTGGCCATATAGAATACAACAAGGCAATCTCTTTTACATGTTGTGCATATGTGCATGTAGCACCCTCCTCGCGTAAAATGCTAGACAAATTCAGGTATTGGTTTATTCCGTAGTCAAGAGAGCAGTGATCGTTTGCTCTGGTCTGTTCAGCGTTTCACAAGCTAGACGTCTGATTGCTTCCCCCTGCCTCCGAAAGACGCTTTCAGAGCATAGGGTGATGCAAATAACCAGCCTGAATATTTATGGTACCCTAGCCAATCCCTGGAGAGGAGTGTCCAGAAGGTAGCTGGGGAGGTGATAAATAATCTGAAGCTCTGGAGAGCTTGTACTCTCTTCCCGAGAGGGTTCTAAAGCCTGAGGGACTGTGGCACTTAGGCAGCTCATGGACTGTGTAGCTGTTCTTGAGTCCTCAGCGGTGTCAGGGCTGATGGTCTGGATTAATCTTCCAAGAAGCTGGCTGTAGGACTTCATCATTAGAGATCTGGTCTGGAGAAGGGCTGTGTCCCTCTCACTGGACCATGTCTGGAGGAAGCTGGAAGGTGGCAGCTGTCCTGACTTGTGAGTAAAGACCCTGAATTAATCACGGTGACTGTGCAGTGTCCTGGAAATCGCATTGGGTACCAATAGTTGTGCAGTGGTGCAAGGTAACCAAATGTCAAAGAAAATTGCCTTGTGGTCTACAGCTGTGAAGCCTTAGACTGTCCAAAATTTACAATTACCTAAGGAGAAGATTATCCTCTCATAGCTATTTGCTAATCAATCTTTGGAGTATCCAATGCCCTAAAAATCCTCTCCTGTTTAAAGTTCTTCAAGCCATATATTTAAAAAAAGACAACCCCAAGACTGAGTTATTGGGGTCGGTGTGTAGAGTGGTGTTTGAGATGGTGGGTAGGCTCTCTACTATTAGAGAAGAACCAGCTAATACCAGCAGTCCCTGGGGGGGGGGGGGGGGTAGCACTAGATAAATAAAATGAAATGAAAATATTGTAAAACTATATTCCCAGTATCCAAATATGAGGTCTCAGTACCTATTGTTGGGATACATTCAGTGGTAGCCTATTACAATCAGCATTGTGCTGATCCTGTGTAGCCTGGTGGAAAATCACAGTGCTCATTTCTGGTAGCCTAGAGGGAAAATGAACAATTAGGACTTTTATGTGATAACAGAGCCAGGAGCAATAATGTGCAGTAACCCACAGCAACAGACCAGCTTTCATTAGTCTCAACACATAAAACAAAGTAAAGTGTATATTTGGCTGCTATGGCTTACTCATGATAAATTAAGCAAATCGTTTAGACAAATAAAAAAACTGTAGAAAATTTATGCAAGACTTTAGAAATTGTCATTGACAAGCCAAGACAGATTTTAGCAAATAGCTTTCAGGTTATTGTTTAACTATCTTTTCTATGCTTTGTCCGATATATCCATTCCCTATTGTGATGCACAGTGCCTGGATCTGTTGAACATGAATGCCTTGTGACTTGAATGAAAATTTTTGATAAAAACATGTATTTGATCTAACAAGCAATGTTGAAAATTATCCGTAACATGGGTTTATTGAAGCAATAACAAAAGCTTGATGGATAGATCCTCTATAAGGTGTAGTTGAGAATAAGTATGTTCACTTCTTGATTGGAGATTCCAATGGGTTTATCTTATTGTAACTTAGTTTTATGTTAGCAGATTGCTCAGGAAACAACTGCCAATAGACAACGCCAGCAAATAGCACTCATTGGATTTAATCATGCCTGAAGTTCAAGACAAATACACTGTATGACTAAAGATTTGTGGACGCCTGACCATAACATCTCAATGAGCTTGGTATCCCATTCCAAAACCACAGGCTTTGTTATGGAGTTGACCACCTCTTTGCAGCTATAACAGACTCTACTCTGGAGGGGATTACCACAAGATTTGGAGTTCATCTGTGGGAATATTTACCTATTGATCCGGAAGTGCATTTTTGAGGTCTGGTACCGAGGTTGGTTGGGAAGACCTGGCTCACAATCATCATTACAGTTCATCCTAAAATTGTTCAGTAGGGTTGAGGTCAGGGTTCTGTGTTGGGACACGCAAGTTCCTCAACACTAAACTCACCACTATGGGTGGTTGATTTACTAAAGGCAAATATACTGTGCACTTGGAAGTGCAGTTGCTCTAGATCCGAGGGGGACATGCAAGGAACATAAAAAACAGCATTTTTGCTTGCACATGATTGGATGATAGAAATCAGCAGAGTTTCCGCTCATTTCAGATCTTCCTCTCAGATCTAGAGCAACTGCACTAGTAAATCAACCTCCCTGTCTGTATGGAGTTGGCTTGCACAGGGCCACAGACCCACAGTCATGCAGGAACAGAAAGGGGCCTTCCTTAAACTGTTGACACAACACATCACAGTTGTCAAAAATGTCCTTGTATGCTGTAGCCTTAACAGTACCCGCCACTGGAAATACCTGAACTCAACAATGTGGAGAGTTGTCCACCTACTATTGACCATATAGTTTAGGTGTGATGATCAGGTATCTACAAACCTCTGTCTAAATACCAATATAGCACCAATTGGACTAAATACTTTCTGAGGTTCCTGGCATAAATTTTAGTCATGTACATGCAACACCTGTTGGCGTTTACTCTTTACTGCATTGTTGGACTTGCTTCCATGATGTCATCGGTGGTAAGCATAAAGTAGGTTAATTGCATATAGATGGTGCCTGAGCAACAGTTCTAGTTTATTCCTGTAACTGCTCTTAAGCCTCGTACACACGATCAGATTGTGTGATGACAGGCTGTTGGCGGAAAATCTGACCGTTTGTACGCTCCATCAGACAATTGTTGGCAAACTTTCCGTGGACAAATGTTGGATGGCAGGTTTATAAATTTTTCGCAGACAAATGTCTGTTGACGGATTTTCCAAGCATGTGTACACAATTCCGTCGGACAAAAGTCCAAAGGACAAACACGCATGCTCGGAGAATTAACATTTGTGACGTGGCAAATTATGAAATCTAGAAATGCAGCGCACAATTCTCTTCTTCTTTTATGTGATAATAATGAAGCTGCTTTGCTGGTGATACGGATGGAGTTATTGCAAACTAATTTAAACTAAGGCTTTTTTTTTCTAGTGATATCAAGAATAATATTACTATGCATTTTTTTTTTTTTTTGGCCAAGTTACCACAACACCATTATCCCGTAGTTTTTAAGATCAAAGATACAACTATGTTGGTGTCCCTTGTTAATTTTACATTGTATTTTTATAAAATGTAACTGCCTACTCCCAAACTGTCATTTAAAGTAAAACACAGGTATTATTCTCCACAATTTTTTTTATTGTGCATTAAAAAAAGAAAACAAATAAAATTAGACATGCTATCTGCCAATAGAACTTAACTAAAAAGTGCATTCTATGCATCCAAAAAAATAGAAAATATAACAATTCAAATCATTATTATTCAACCAAAAAATAAAATAAAAGCCTCATGCATGTGTCCTGCTTCCTAATATAGGGGGTCAACAATGCCAAGAGTTGGTGAAAGCAGGGGTCTGTCATCCAGAGATAATTCCGAAAAACTTCTGGATTATTCTCCTGGAGCTCCCGTAGCAAAGGCATATGACATAATTGGTCACGATTAATAAAGCAACCAATTTTTGATCCAAGAACTCCTCCTCCTGTTCCTGGACTGGACTTGGGTCAAAGCAATAACTCCAAGGCCAATAATAAATAACACGTTACCTCCTCTGATTCCGCAACATGTCTGGTTGACGAACGGCTGTTTAGAAACTAACTGAAAATCACGAAATGAAAAGCGCAAACTGAAAAGCGCTAAATGAAATGTGCAAAATGAAAAGCGCAAATCAACACTCACCAAACTTCTCTACTAACACGAAATTAGCAGAAGGAACCCAAAGGGTGACGCTAAAGAGCTGAAAAACCACATGGTACATCAGTACGTTCGTGTTTGTTGGCCGACAATTCCTTGCCGTTTGTATGCAAGACCAGGTTCCAGGTTTTGTCTGCGGAAAAAACGATTGCGTGTACAAGGCTTTAGACCATACTTTGGGCTTGTAGTTTTCTCGATCCCATTCTGAAAGTTACTCAGTTTGTCTTCTAGTTCTGGTTTCCTGATTCAGTATGCTAATAACTACTTTGTATTCTGGTTCCACAAAGCAGTCCCTCTGCTGCCTGTCCTGGCTCCCTGCCTGTACCACCACTACACTTGTCTATCTTGTCCCTTGTCCTCTTTTTAACTTAAAGTAGAAGCTAGTTCAATCGGTATTGTTTGCTGATATATAGGGGTTGATAGCCAGGGAACTAGGACTTCGCTTTAGTTTGTCTAGTTCCATGCAACCTCATCAGCTCTTTCTGGTGGAGCAAACCCAGTGGCCATGGCCTGGAAGTATTATGCACCCAAGTTCAACCCTTCTTGCGAGGGGCAAGGGTGAATATTTTGCACTTCTTAATACTTAAAGTGTTTGTAAATGATCACCTTGTAAAACAACTCATTCAGTTTCAAATTGAAGTGAATGGCAAAACATTTGTATATAGATATAAAAACAGTATATATACTATGTTGTCAAAAGTATTGGGACACCCGCCTTCACACAAACATGATTTAATGGCATCCCAGTCTTAGTCTGTAGGGTTCAATATTGAGTTGGCCCACCCTTTGCAGCTATAACAGCTTCAACTCTTCTGGGAAGGCTGTTCACAAGGTTTGGGAGTGTGTCTATGGGAATGTTAAACCATTCTTCCAGAAGCGCATTTGTGAGGTCAAGCACTGTTGTTGGACGAGAAGACCTGGCTCACAGTCTCCTCTCTAATTCATCCCAAAGGTGTTCTACCAGGTTGTTGGAGGGGGGATTATGGTGTGGGGTTGTTTTTCAAAGGTTGGGCTTGGTCCCTTAGTTCCAGTGAAGGGAACTCTTAAAGTGTCAGCATACCAAGACATGTTGGACAATTTCATGCTCCCAACTTTGTGGGAACAGTTTGGGGATGGCCCCTTCCATGACTGGGCCACATAACAGGAATATGAATTGTTGAGATAACCCCACTTCTGCAACAGGAATCCAATCTTTTTAGTGCTCGGCTCTCTTGGAAACATGAAGCTCACAATGTGACCCTGAATGCACTTCAGAATTATTGACAGGAAAGTGATAACAGTAGGCATGTTCACTAAAATTGAAAGAATCTAAAAGCATAACAAAACAAATGACTTGTTGGCTTGGGTATTGTAGCACAATTAGATAAACACCTAGCAATTTTTAATGTAATTAATAATTTAAAAAAATATGCATACATTTTCAATTTCCTCCCAGATAACCTTATATTTAAGCTATCAGGAAGTTCTAAGAGGATGTGGCTGTTCATGAGATAAAACCTTATCCTTTAAAACACCCAGCTTTGATGATGCATATAAAGGTTAATGTGAAAGGCAGGGTCTAATTTCAAATTCTAAAGATAAGACACAATGGGGACAAAGATTATAAAAGTTATAAAACTCCAGTTTCAAGTTTGAGTAATGGAATGGTAAGTGAGCAAAAGATTCAAAAGAAAGGTAGGAAATTTAAGAGCAACATAATTATTTTAAGGCTTCAAGGCATATTTTAAGGCTTGCTGTATTCTATTAAAGCTTTTTTTTCTCCAACATGAGTTTAGCAGCAGCGAAAACACAGTATAAAGCTGCTTTTTGCATGCATGTTTATGCACATTCACACACGTTTTTGCATGTTCCTGCGTCTGGTGTTAATACATTCTATTGGCTAGAATCCTGGCCATTAGAGTGCATTAACGCAGGAACGCGCCTAGTATTAATGTGCGTTTAGGAGCGTTTAGGCGCTTTTGACCCTCTGGTTGATCCTGCCTCTAAACTCCTATGTGTGCATGGGCGCATAGGTTAACATGATGGGGCAGAAAAAAAAAGCTCAAAAACCTGTAAAAGCAGCGTTTTTGAGCTTAAAGTGATCTTAAGCCCATACACACAACTTTTACCTATAAGGAAGCCTATAATAAGGCTTACCTGTAGGTACCGTGAATATCTCCTAAACTTGCACTGACGTCGGCACAAGCACACTTGTGCATCGCTTGTGCCGTTTCTTCAGCTGCTGTGCCATTTCCGGTAGCTCCAGCACGCATGTGCGGGAGTGACGTCATCGCGGCTCCGGCCAATCACAGCACCGGAGCCTGCGATACCTGGAAACAACTCCGGGAGACATGTCGCTGGCCACAGTGGTGTGCCGGGACCGCTGTGGCGGCTTCAATCTAAGGTAAGTATTTCATAATGAGCTAGTATGCAATGCATACTAGCTCATTATGCCTTTGTCTTTTCTTATTTTTTTTTGGTGGGTTTACAACCACTTTAAGTGTGCATTAGGCATAAAAGATGGGTCCAAAAGTTTTTATTCTGCTTGTAATAACTCTGCTTAGAATATTAGGACAATGGGGTTGAGTGCAAAATCTGGTGCAGCTCTGCATGGTAGCCAATCAGCTTCCAACTTCAGCTTGTTCAATTAAAGTGTTATTAAACCCACACCAGTAAAATCAGTCTGTATATGCAGTAAAGCAAGCTTATTAATCCTCTGCATTGTGTAGGTTTTAGTAAATCAAACACAATGTGTAAATAACCTTATATAAGATTAATGAATTTCTGAAGGTGACTGCAAAAAAATATGTGGTTGATTAATACATTAATAGAAAAAGAAATCTCCCTTTTGCCAATGCTGCCTATAAGTAGATGCCCATTGTACTATAATGTTTTACATACCAAAGCATCTGTAATAACCATCCATGTGCACCATATAACTCTGCAGAATAAGAAATGCTATAAAGAAGAAAGAGGACACGCTGTGAAAACAAATAGGGTGGATTCAGAACTAATTTCTGCTGAAACGTCAGTTTTGTTTTATAGCTGAACTCCAGCCCAATCTAAAAGACACAAACTAACGCAGCTCTGCATTCTTAACTATACCATTAAATCTATTTTTAAATGAAAGCAGTTTATTTGACTTGGTATCAGTCTCGTGTATCCCCAGTACAGCCTAGCGCAGACTTGGATACGCAGGGTAGGACTAGGAGCTAATCAGGTGTACTGCTTGCAAATGTGTAGATATACTGGTAGGATAGGAATGAGCAGGGTTGGACACCTCCTTATCCGTTGCTGCTGATTTTGTACGTTTGCCCACTGACAAAAAAATGATCAGTCTATAATTGTAATGGTGGGGAGTTTTTTAACAGTGAGAGACAGAATAACAACGAAAAAAATCCAGAAAAAAAGCATTTTAACCACTTAAGGATTTGCCCTCTTAATGACCAGACCATTTTTTGAGATACAGCACTGCGTCGCTTTAACTGACAATTGCGCGGTTGTGCGCCGCTGTACCCAAACAAAATTGCCATCCTTTTTTCCCCACAAATAGACCTTTTTTTTAGTAGTATTTGATCACCCCTGCATTTTTTTTTGCGCTATAAACAAAAAAAGGCCGACAATTTTGAAAAAAAAAACTATATTTTTTACTTTTTGCTATAATAAATATCCAAAAAAATAGTGTAAAAAACTAATTTCTTCAGCGGTTTAGGCTATGTCTACATATTTTTGGTTAAAAAAAATCGCAATAAGCATATATTGATTGGTTTGCGCAAAAGTTATACTGTCTACAAAATAGGGGATAGATTTATGGCATTTTTATTATGATTTTTTTTTTTACTAGTAATGGTGGTGATCAGCGATTTTTAGTGGAACTGCGACATCGCGGCGGACAAATTGGACACTTTTGACACATTTTTGGGACCATTGACATTTATAGAGTAATCAGTGCTAAAAATAACCACTGATTACTGTATAAATGTCACTGACAGGGAAGGGGTTAACACTAGGGGGCGAGCAAGGGGTTAAGTGTTCCCTAGGGACGTGTTTCTAACTGTGGGGGAAGTGTAGTGACTGGAGGAGAGCGGAACAGCAGATCTGTCTCTCCACCCCTAACAGAACAGAGATCTGTCTGTTTACATTGACAGATCCCCGTTCTGTCTCGGGAGCGTTCGCGGGTGGCCAACGAACATCGTGGCCGCGGGCCACGAGCAACGGCTCCATCGTCATGCCACGGGCGTGTGTGCCCCCTAGTGGTGTTAAAGCAGCCAACGTACAATGACGGCGGTTCGCCTAGGAGAGCCAACCTGCCACAATACAACTGCGGCGGCTGGTCCCTAACTGGTTAATGAGTGAAATAAGTATTTGATCCCCTATCAATCAGCAAGATTTCTGGCTCTAGGTGTCTTCTATACAGGTAACGAACTGAGATTAGGAGCACTATCTTAAAGGGAGCGCTTCTAATCTCAGCTTGTTACCTGTATAAAAGACACCTGTCCTCAGAAGCAATCATACAGTCAGATTCCATGGCCAAGACCAAAGAGCTGTCCAAGGAAGTCAGGGTCAAGATTAAAGACCTAAACAAAGCTGGAATGGGCTACAAGACCATCACCAAGCAGCTTGGTGAGAGGATGACAACAGTTGGTGATTATTCGCAAATGGAAGAAACACAAAATAACTGTCAATCTCCCTCAGTCTAGGGCTCCATGCAAGATCTCACCTTATGAAGTTTCAATGATCATGAGCACGGTGAGGAATCAGCTCAGAACTACATGGGAGAATCTTGTCAATGATCTCAAGGCAGTTGGGACCATAGTCACCAAGAAAACAAATGGTAACAACCTACGCCTTGAAGGATTGAAATCCTGCAGCACAAGGTCCCCCTGCTCAAGAAAGCACATGTACAGGCCCGTCTGAAGTTTGCTAATGAACATCTGAATGATTCAGAGGAGAACTGGGTGAAAGTGTTGTGGTGAAAGTGATGAGACCAAAATCAAGCTCTTTCTTAAAAGGAAGAGGACGCTATACCGGAAGTGACATTCAGAGGATCACGATCTTTCACTGGTGAGATTCAGTTCACCTATGCTGTGTCCGCTGAGAC
Source organism: Lithobates septentrionalis (assembly GCA_037952835.1). Taxonomy (NCBI): domain Eukaryota; kingdom Metazoa; phylum Chordata; class Amphibia; order Anura; family Ranidae; genus Lithobates; species Lithobates septentrionalis. Next base: position 3,153,745 of record JBBDGP010000867.1, on the reverse strand, counting down.
CACATTACACCAGTACTTGCTGCAAATGGATGCCTCTAGGCTTCATTGATTTGAGCTTATGTGAGTGCAATGTTTGAAGCTGTTTTAATAGAATAAACTTTTTACAATGATACTGTACTATTGGAGCACTGTGTTTCTGTATATATGGAGAGTCTGTGTGTCATGAACAGGTGTGACCAGAACCGTGTGATCTGCGACAGAGGACACCAAAACGTATATAAGTGAAAATATATTAATTTATTAAGGAAAGTGAGTAATATAATACAACCAACTCCAATATGACACAGTGCAATAACCAACCACAGACAGAGACCCACAAATAACAACAGACAGATAAGTGCAATAAATGGGAAATACCAGGGTCATAAACAATAGCCAGGCCAGGGTCATACACAGCAGATCAGCAGATGGACAGGGGATGTTCCAGAGACATAAACGTAAGCCAGGCCAAGGTCATACACAGCAGATCAGCAGATGGACAGGGGATGTTCCAGAGACACAAACGTAAGCCAGGCCAAGGTCATACACAGGGAGGTCAGCAGATGGGGTATGGAACACAGGACAGGGAGAGTATGGATGGGTCAGACTGCAGGCAGGGATGCAAGGTAACAGGTGGGACAGGATAGGGTCCCAGACAGGGAGACAGGATCAGGGCACAGGATCAGGTTCAGGGCACAGGATCAGATTGCTAGCAGGTCAGGAGGCAATGAAGAAGTCAAGGCAAACATGTGAATGTTTGCTGGGTATTTATAGGCTTGTGATTGGCCTCAAGTGACACCTGATTGCAGGGGGTACTGTCTGCTCCACACTGCCAGGATCCATCCGTTGGTGGACTCCAGTACTGCGGCCCAAAGATGATATACTATTAACAGGGAAAAGCTCTCCTGACAGTTCCAAACTGCCAGGAGGCACCTGCTGGTGGACCTCAGTACTGCATGCCAAATAACAGGTATTACCAGCGGATGGAACATTTCCTGACAGTAGCCCCCTCAAAGGAGCAGCCTCCGGACGCTCCAATTGGTTGTAATTGTCCATAGTCTATGGCATCAAGCAGAACAACAGGTGGTGGCACAGCAGGCAAAACAACAGGTGGCACAGCAGGCATGGGCACTTCAAGCTGGGCAGCAGGCATGGGCACTTCAAGCTGGGCAGCAGGCATGGGCACTTCAAGCTGGGCAGCAGGCATGGGCACTTCAAGCTGGGCAGCAGGCATGGGCACTTCAAGCTGGGCAGCAGGCATGGGCACTTCAAGCCGAGCAGCAGGCATGGGCACTTCAAGCTGGGCGGCAGCAGGCATGGGCACTTCAAGCTGGGCGGCAGCAGGCATGGGCACTTCAAGCTGGGCGGCAGCAGGCATGGGCACATCAAGCTGGAGGGCAGCAGGCATGGGCACATCAGGCTGGAGGGCAGCAGGCATGGGCACATCAGGCTGGAGGGCAGCAGGCATGGGCACATCAGGCTGGAGGGCAGCAGGCATGGGCACATCAGGCTGGAGGGCAGCAGGCATAGGCACATCAGGCTGGAGGGCAGCAGGCATGGGCACATCAGGCTGGAGGGCAGCAGGCATGGGCACATCAGGCTGGAGGGCAGCAGACATGGGCACATCAGGCTGGAGGGCAGCAGGCATGGGGACATCAGGCTGGAGGGCAGCAGGCATGGGGACATCAGGCTGGAGGGCAGCAGGCATGGGCACATCAGGCTGGAGGGCAGCAGGCATGGGCACATCAGGCTGGAGGGCAGCAGGCATGGGCACATCAGGCTGGAGGGCAGCAGGCATGGGCACATCAGGCTGGAGGGCAGCAGGCATGGGCACATCAGGCTGGAGGGCAGCAGGCATGGGCACATCAGGCTGGAGGGCAGCAGGCATGGGCACATCAGGCTGGAGGGCAGCAGGCATGGGCACATCAGGCTGGAGGGCAGCAGGCATGGGCACATCAGGCTGGAGGGCAGCAGACACCCGCACATCAGGCTGGAGGGCAGCAGACACCCGCACATCAGGCTGGAGGGCAGACACCCGCACATCAGGCTGGAGGGCAGCAGGCACCCGGACATCAGGCTGGAGGGCAGCAGGCACCCGGACATCAGGCTGGAGGGCAGCAGGCACCCGGACATCAGGCTGGAGGGCAGCAGGCACCCGGACATCAGGCTGGAGGGCAGCAGGCACCCGGACATCAGGCTGGAGGGCAGCAGGCACCCGGACATCAGGCTGGAGGGCAGCAGGCACCCGGACATCAGGCTGGGAAGCTGGAACATCAAGCTGGAAAGCTGGAACATCAGGCTGGAAAGCTGGAACATCAGGCTGGGAAGCTGGAACATCAGGCTGGGAAGCTGGAACATCAGACTGGGAAGCTGGAACATCAGACTGGGAAGCTGGAACATCAGACTGGAAAGCTGGAATATCAGACTGGGAAGTGGGAGCAGGTTGGGTTACTGGCAGGATTGTGTGAGTGGGGAAGAACTTCCGTTTCTTCTTTGGCTTAACTACTGAAGATCTGTAGGTGAGGGGTGCAACAGACTGGAGAGGAGGATTGGGATATGGCAGAGAAGAGTTAACAGTAGCTGGAGGAAGTTCGTGTGGGTTTGCAGGCAGCAGGGAAGAGACAGGTGGGTTGAATGCAGGATAGGTACAGGGAGCTGAGACTGGGTATGAGTATTTGTTTGGCAGCAGCGTATACTGAGCTGCAACTGCGGTTGACATGGGTGATGGGGAAACATACATTTGGGTAGGCTGGTGTTTGGTGGCAGAGGTGGTTTGTTTGGCTAGAGCTGCTTGCATCATGTCAGACCATGCTGAAAGTATAGGTTGTACAAACTGTGCTTTTAAACCTCCCTGTCTAACAAAAGACTGAGCAGACACAATGCACTCAGCAATCACCTGTGGGGAACAGGCTGAGTAGTGCTCACAAAAATCATCTGGATCATCTTCAAAAAGCCAAACTAGGAGGAGTGAAATCATCACGGCCCTCTGGAATACAGGGCAGGGCCAGCTCAGCACACAGCTTGATCAAAGGCTGCACCTCCCCAAACAATACACAACCCTGATCGACCAGAGAGTGAGCCAAACGTATAGTGGCAAACAACTGGTCACTAGACCACCCTTTCAAAGCCTGGCGGCAATAATCACCACTTTCAGATGCCAGCAGAGAAAAATAAATAACCTCATCGGCATTCATGTTTGCAACCAACTGAATCAAAATGGTTCCCCTGTGCAGCCACTTCTGGTCAGGGATGGCCTTGACTTACTGTCATGAACAGGTGTGACCAGAACCGTGTGATCTGCGACAGAGGACACCAAAATGTATATAAGTGAAAATATATTAATTTATTAAGGAAAGTGAGTACTATAATACAACCAACTCCAATATGACACAGTGCAATAACCAACCACAGACAGAGACCCACAAATAACAACAGACAGATAAGTGCAATAAATGGGAAATACCAGGGTCATAAACAATAGCCAGGCCAGGGTCATACACAGCAGATCAGCAGATGGGCAGGGGATGATCCAGAGACACAAACGTAAGGCAGGCCAAGGTCATACACAGGGAGGTCAGCAGATGGGGTATGGAACACAGGACAGGGAGAGGATGGATGGGTCAGACTGCAGGCAGGGATGCAAGGTAACAGGTGGGACAGGATAGGGTCCCAGACAGGGAGACAGGATCAGGGCACAGGATCAGGTTCAGGGCACAGGATCAGATTGCTAGCAGGTCAGGAGGCAATGAAGAAGTCAAGGCAAACATGTGAATGTTTGCCGGGTATTTATAGGCTTGTGATTGGCCTCAAGTGACACCTGATTGCAGGAGGTACTGTCTGCTCCACACTGCCAGGATCCATCCGCTGGTGGACGCTAGTACTGCGGCCCAAAGATGATATACTATTAACAGGGAAAAGCTCTCCTGACAGTTCCAAACTGCCAGGAGACACCTGCTGGTGGACCTCAGTACTGCATGCCAAATAACAGGTATTACCAGCGGATGGAACATTTCCTGACACTGTGATATCAGGTGTCACGTCTGGATATCGGTGGATATCTAACCCTGTAAGGGCTGATGCTGTTTTGCCAAGCATGAGAGTGCAAGGCTTCGTCATTTGGTGAGTTTTAAACCAAAGGCGAGTGGAAACACTCAGTGCACGTGGTGTGGTGAAAGTTTTGAATATCTTCACATCAGGATATATTCAGCCTTCCTTGTTTGAGACAATACAGTCTAATTTATGGACTGTTTTTGCACAAACCTTATTATTAGTTGTTTATTTATGTATTAGTGTTGATCACTATCACCTGTCACTGGGTTTATTTATTTATACTGTTTAGCTATGATTTACTTTAGTTTACATTGTAAATGCTTATTTATATTTATTTCATTTGAAGTAGCAGCTGTTGCACATTTGGGTTACTTTTGGCACAGTGGTGGTACTTGAAGAGTGAGTGTACAGATCTTTTTTGGACCAGTTTTGAAGGACAACAATAGTCGTCCCTGTGTCCCTATCATGTTGGGTTTATTTATTGTCCTTGGCAGTGGAGTTTTTAACTTTTCTGTCTAAAACTTGATGTATAAAGAAAAATATGTGAACTGTAGGTGAAGATGCTAAATCCGATTTCTCTTTTTTTATTGCAGATTTACAAAGTTCTTACCATAGACATAGCTCACATGGCAGGCCTGCCCCAGTGAGCGAGTTCGAATGTGACATTGAGATTCCACCAGAATGTGATGTTTACATTGAGACATCACCTGAATGTGATGCTTACATTGAGACTCCATCAGAATGCGGTGTTCACATTGAGACTCTGCCAGAATGTGACATTCACATTGAGACTCTGCCAGAATGTGACGTTTACATTGAGACTCTGCCAGAATGTGACATTCACATTGAGACTCCACTAGAGTGTGACATTCACATTGAGACTCCACTAGAGTGTGACCTTCTTATGGACACTCCACCAGAGTGTGACATTAAGGCTCCACCAGAGTTTGACCTTCACATGGAGACTCCACCAGAGTGTGACATTGACATTGAGGCTACACCAAAAAGTTATGTTCACATTGATACTCCACCAAAGTGTGACATTCACTTTGAAATCCCACCAAAAAGTGACGTTCACCGTCCGGTTCTGTCAAAAAGTATAGAGAAAGTGTAATCCTACACTTATTAAATGCAGCGAAAAAATTAATTCCGAAGTACTGGAGACAGTACCGAATTCCGTCAGTCATAGAGTGGAGAAATGAGGTTAATATAATAAAGGAAGCAGAGAGATGGGTTCATGTGGTTGAAAATCAAAGAAAGAAATTTGAAACGTCATGGGCGAACTGGGAACAATGCGCCAAGGAGATATTAGAAGAGGGAAATATAGATGGGTAAGGGAGGAAGAAATGGTATAGTCATTTAGAATAGAGATATAAGAAGAGTGGCCCTGAAGGGTAGACGTAAATAGTGAAATAACTTCTCTAATGCTAATCAAAGAGGGAAGGGGGTAAGATAATGTATGGTTATATGTATATGTGGTTTTTGGATTTTGGATTTTTTTACTACTTCCCCTCTGCCCCAGTCTTGACAGAATTTTTTTTTTTTTTTTTTTGCGAAGGGAGAGAGGGGGGAGGAAAGGGAAGGAAAAGGGAATTACACATATAAATAAATAAATTTATAGACACTAGAAGATTAGATGGGAGGGGGATTCCCCCCTCACTTATTATTTTATAAAGGGGGAAGGGAGGGGAGGGGGGAAAGGAAACACAGATACACGATTTATAATAATTATGAACTATAGGGATATTATTCCCTTCCTTAAGCACAAATGTATTTTGAGGGGGGGGGGTTCTTTTTTTTTTCTCACAAGTCACATTATTATGAATTGAATGAATAGTCATTATTATGACTATTGACACGAATTAGAATAAAGGGGGATTTATCTCATAATGAATTTAAGTGATTAATGACACAAATTAGAATAAGGGGGAATTTATTTATGATTGTACATTTTAAACACTTTATAATTATAAGCATGAATGTACACGGAGGGGGATGGGTAAGGGTTTTTTTTTTCCTCAAATACATAATAATGAATGGAAGGGATAATGATACGAATCAAACAAGGGGGAATTTATTTATAACTTCATCTTTAAACACTTTTTAATTATAAGCACGATTGTACACGAAGGGGGGTGTTGTGGGAGGGGAAAACATTTTTTTTATCATTATATATGTAATGTCGACTGCTGGGACAGGGGGGAAACTGCAGTAGGAGAGGAAGGATGTAATGTGTAGTATGTTTTCTTTCGGTGGATTGAATATAGGGGTATAGAATGTTGTATAAATGATGTATATATAAATGAAATAATAAAAATTTTGATTATTAAAAAAAAGTGACGTTCACATTGAGCCTCCACCAGAGTGTGACATTCACATTGAGACTCCACCAGAGAGTGAATTTCACATGGAGACTCCACCAGAATGTGACCTTTACATTGAGACTCTGCTAAAATGTGACATTCGCAGTAAGACTGCACAAGATGGACACATTCACATTGAAACTCCATCAAAAAGTTGGACTTGATGGACTTGTGTCTTTTTTCAACCTCACCTACTATGTAACTAAAAAGTGACATTCACATTGACATTCCACCAGATTGTCACGTTCCCTTTGAGACTCCAGCAAAAAGTGATTTTCACAGTGAGAATCCACCAAAATGTCATGTTCGCTTTGCGCTTCCTCCAGAAAGTGGCAGTGAAGATGACATTAAGACTCCTCGTATTAAGAAGTTTCGCATTTCGGCATGTACCAAAGCTCGACAGTCACATTGAGACTCCATCAGAATCTGACCATTTGGAGATCATCCCAATGACATTGGATGCCTTAAGATTCCATCACATTCTTGGAAAGGGTGTTTCCAGAAAGGTAAGTCATTCTATCTTTTCTCTGATTTAAAATCTTCAGATAGAGTGGGGGAGGTTTAGCGCCCCTGTTGAATCTTATCACTATCCAGAGCTCCGATAGAGATATTTTCACTCCCTTCCTGTCCTGCTGACAACGGTTTCACCAGAGAGGAAGTAATGGAAAATCTGTGACAAGGGCACGGACAGAAATATTTTCCCCCTACCCTGCTAAAGAAAAGTATTTTTATTTTGGTTTGTGTTACTGTTGCAGACCTACATTTAAAAGCCCATTTAATCTTTCCAATTAATTCAGCTAAATACATCCCAGATGCATCAAAATAATGGGTGATTACAGTTAATTTTTTTCTAAAGCCAAAGTAGAAAAGCTTGTTTCCTGCCAACATACTGCACAGCAGGCCCCTTACTCTGTGTTGGGCAGCAGAGGTCTCTTTAGAGTGGCACCCCTAATGAGTCAGAGGTAGAGCTCTCCAATCAGCAAAGCGCATGTTCCATATTTACTGGAGAACTCTGGGTTTTAATTCAGAAAGGTACATGCTGAACCTTTGTAGAGAGACCACTGCTTCAGAGAGAGCAAGGGTTCCATTATTTCTATTTAAGTTGTGGTTACTTTTTAATTAAAACAAACTGTAATAGGGCGTACACACGGTCGGACTTTGTTCGGACATTCCGACAACAAAATCCTAGGATTTTTTCCGACGGATGTTGGCTCAAACTTGTCTTGCATACACACGGTCACACAAAGTTGTCGGAAAATTCGATCATTCTGAACGCGGTGACGTAAAACACGTACGTCAGGACTATAAACGGGGCAGTAGCCAATAGCTTTCATCTCTTTATTTATTCTGAGCATGCATGGCACTTTGTGCGTCGAATTTGTCTACACACTATCGGAAATTCCGACAACGGATTTTGTTGTCGGAAAATTTTATAGCCTGCTCTCAAACTTTGTGTGTCGGAAAATCCGATGGAAAATGTGTGATGGAGCCAACACACGGTCGGAATTTCCGACAACAAGGTCCTATCACACATTTTCCATCGGAAAATCCGACTGTGTGTACGGAGCATAAGACTTATGTTGCACATATTTTGCTTTGATGCATCTGCAATGTATTCAGCTTTGAATGGAGTTTGTCAATTTGGCTTCTAACTTTATATAACAGAGAATGAATCAGGGTGATGAAATTTAGTACAACATGAAGGAATGAGTTGTAGTGAAATGGGGGCCTCACTTTCTTTTATTGATTCTTCAATGACTTATATCTCAGTGCAGCGGGATGAGTGAGACTCTAGTCAGGAGTGAGAGAAGGTCCCATCATTCAGCAGTTTCACCCATGTAGACCCTGTGATGAATAAAATGCCATTTTGGTGATTGTAGCCATTACTGTGCACCCATAAATGAAGCATTAAATGTGAATGAATGTCCCTTATTGTCAGCTATAATATTCTCCCCATCTGTCCCCTCCTGGTTGTTTTGGTGTCACATACCTCCAGTGATGAGCTGCTGGCTGTCAAAATCCTGACCAAGGACAAAGAAAACTACAAAAAAGCCCTCAACGAGAGCAAAATATTAAAGGAAATTGGTGCCTGTGCATTCTGCACTCATGCATACGGTACCTTCCAGACAAAGGTAAGTGACTCTTCACCTTCTACACATTTTGTGGGAGAGGTCGTGCAAGAGGTTAAATGGTTATCCTCTAGGAATAATGCTGTAAGTGACACCTACCTTTCTCACAACCTAACTTGCAGCTTCTACAGTGAGTGGGGCTTAATCAGAGGGGGAACAGGTTTTCATTGTGTTTTTTAAAATATACGAAAACCTTTATAACGTGGATAAGCCAAACCAAATCCTCCCCTGCCCCTGTCTACCCACACTGCATTCCTTACTGGGGCCTTTAAAGGGTAATCACCAGCACAAGGGACAGGCTAATCATTCGATAGATTTGTCATTGGCCAATTCTAAGGAGTAGCAAAACGGGCCGTGCAGTATTTCACATTCTCTTCACCTCACATGCATTGGGACTCAGAGCAAATAATTTCTATAATCTCAATCTTTCTTTTCTCTGTACAAGAAAATGTATTCTTCGACATGGAATACCTGGGTGGTGGACATCTGCTGGACTTCATAATTGAAAGGGCACCACTAGATACTGAGGAGATAAGGTAAGGCAATGGAGTAACATGATAATAGGGTGGGGTAAAACATAGTACTATAGATAGATCACATCAGAGTGTAGACCTGTCCTAGTTATGGGATAGGTAAGACAATGGGGTACCATGATAATAGGGATGGGGTAGAACATAGTTCTGTAGATAGGTTTCTCCTAAATACTAGAGTGCAGCGGGAAGGTCTGACTTTCAGTAGATATGTCCGTTATACAAAAGCACTCCCTATACATGTACAATCTCGCTCTGAGCAGACGTATCAGGCATCAGACATATCTTGGGGATATCTCTATCTCTCCACCAGATTCCTCACTGTGGAGATCCTTTGCAGCCTGCAGTCCTTTCATGATCGGGGGATTGTTGTCAGGTCACCTGAGACCAGGTGACAGATGCACTTTGTAGGAGTCGGAAGTGCACCACTAAGGTAGTGGACCCTAGGACTGATTGCTGCGGATTGAACCCTGGGAGGTTCAGGAAGCAGGTCTACTGGATCACTAACACAGATCCCACTGGGAGCTAAAGCATAGATTCCCCAGGGTGCAGAGTCTAAGAGCCAGCAAGTGTTCATCAGAGCCTCTAGTGGTGAGGATGGACTGTGCTGCAGTCTGGCTCCAGGACGCGGCCCCCAGGGTCTCACAGCTCACGCTCACGGTAGACTACAGGAGAAGAAGGGATAAGCCAAGGTCGGGGCCACAAACAGACAAGGACAACAGAGTTCACGCCAAGGTTCAGGGTCACAGGCAAACAGGGATGGTCGGGGACACGCCAAAGGTCAGGGTCACGAGCAGACAGGAATAGTTGAGAACAGGCCAAAGTCGGTAACTGGAATCAGACGTAGGAAACACAGCAAGTACACACGAAAGCTAACACACAATGGTTGATCAGCACTGCTGGCTTGCAGTGCACAGGTTAATATAGGGTTCCCTGATAGGGCCTGGGGTGGGGCCATGCTTAGAGGAGAGGTTATAAAACCAGTCAGGTGAGAGTCAGCTGGTCTTTAGAGATGTACACATGGAGACAGGTAAGCTGACAGACAAACTCTATTGCATAACCATGACAGTACCCCCCCTCTTATGAGGCCTCCCCCTCCCCCGCCTGGGCCCTGGCTTAAAGGGAAACTCCAGATGAAACCTCCTCAACAGACGAGGCGCAAAGATCTCAGATGCAGTGATCCAAGACCTCTCCTCAGGACCAAACCCTTCCCAATGTACGAGGTACTGAAGAATGCCTCTACGGCGACGGGAATCGAGAACTTTACTAACCTCGTACTTAAGATTATCCTCAGAGACCGAAAGCGAGGTAGGGAGAGGACGAGAGGACTTATTGAGGGCTAAAGGCTTCTTAGGAATGGGTAAAGGCATAAGAAGACCATCAGGAGTCTGAGCAGGGTCCCCCAGACCCTTAAAGATGAGCTGAACATCCAGCACAGGATCATCAGACTGGGCAGAAGTCAGTGGATCCCTGAGACCAGGTTGGTTAGAAAGTGATGTGTCACAGAAGTCAAGCTGAATAGCTTCACTGGGCATAGGCTGAACTGGTGCAGAGGCCGACTGAACAGCATTGCCGGGTGCAGCGACCACCAGAATCGCATCACAGGGTGTAGCGACTGTAGAACTGGTAGACAAGTCAGCCTGTGTGTGCGTCTAAGGGGGTCCAGGAACAGGCAAAGGTAAATGACCATGCAAACTGGAGTGAATGATCGGCTCAAGTTCACAGGTGGGCTCCTCATCCAGAGTGCCACATGACCCAGAGAGTGCCTCAGCCCGACTATTGCAGGAGACATTCCAGAAATCGCTATATGCAGCAGGAAGAGCAGAAGATACTGGGATGGTGGCAACAGGAAGTTTCTCTTTTGGGGTAACCTTGAGTAGGCAGGAAGAGGAACAGGAGGAACCCCAAGCCAGGATCCGTCCAGCAGTCCAGTCAATGTGTAGAGAATGGAACCGTAACCAAGGAAGACCTAATATGATAGGAGATGAAGCCTTAGGTAAAACAAGGAAGGATATCCACTCCTGGTGGAGTGTCCCTACCAACATCTTAACAAGGAGGGTCTGGAAGCGGATAGGACCCCCTGGGAGAACAGTGCCATCAATAGCCAAGACCACCAATGGCGTTGAAATGGGCAAAAGGGTAAGTCTCATGGAAGATGCAGTTTCCCAATCCATGAAATTGCCAGCAGCTCCGGAATCCAGATGTGCCGAGACCAAATGAGAGGAAGCGCCGAAATGAAGAAACACAGAAAGAAGAAGACGAGAAGGTGAAGGTGATACTTCAGGGTCTAATACTCCACCTTCCAGATGTATTGGCCCCGATTGTTTTTCCGGAGGAAGAGAACAAGTGTCACAAAAATCACCTTTGGCCCCACAATAGAGGCACAGGCCCAGAGTTCTGCGCCTAGCGCGTTCTTCAGGAGACAACTTGGTCCAACCCAGCTGCATAGGTTCCTCAGCGGGCAGGGGGTGCTCCTCTGATTGAAGAGAAGGGACTGGGAGCTCAGGCTTCCTAAGGAGTGCTGGCGTCTTTTTTCCAGGGCCCTCTCCTGAAAGCGAATATCGATCTGGTTACACAAGGTGATGACACCGTCCAGATCAGCAGGAAGGGATCTTCCTGCTAATTCATCCTTCACTCTATCAGAGAGGCCATGTAAAAAGGTTGCAACTAGGGCCTCATTATTCCAGCTCAATTCAGCTGTGAGGATACGGAACTGAAGAGCATACTGTCCCACAGAAGCGAACTCTTGACGGAGACGTAAAAGAGCGCTAGCCGCTGAGGAGACCCGACCCGGTTCCTCGAAGATATTCCGAAAAAGTTTCAAGAAATCAGACAGGCTAGAAACCATTGGATCATTCAGTTCCCACAGAGGGGCAGCCCAAGCTAGCGCCTCGCCAGACAGGAGGGATATAATATAGGCTACTTTCGCCCGATCGGACAGGAAGTTTTGGGGCTGAAGTTCAAAATGAATTGTGCACTGGCTAAGGAACCCCCTGCAAGCCTTGGAGTTCCCAGAGAAACGGGCCAGAGCTGGCAGTTGTAATTAATATGTGGCTGCGAATGGTGCGATAGGTGCAGTAGCAGATAGCGGTTGAGGTTGTTGAACCGGGGGTTCCAATGAGGCCTGAACCTGTTCAAAACGGGATGCCAAATCCTGAAGGAATTGCATCACTTGGGTCTGATGCGTTTCCTGGGTCTCAAGTCTGCGAACTAAGCCCTGCAATGGATCATCTGCGAGTAGCGGCACATCAGCCGGGTCCATGGCTGATCAAACTGTCAGGTCACCTGAGACCAGGTGACAGATGCACTCTGTAGGAGTCGGAAGTGCACCGCTAAGGTAGTGGACCCTAGGACTGACTGCTGCGGATTGAACCCTGGGAGGTTCAGGAAGCAGGTCTACTGGATCACTAACACAGATCCCACTGGGAGCTAGAGCATGGATTCCCTAGGGCGCGGAGTCTAAGAGCCAGCAGGTGTTCACCAGAGCCTCTAGTGGTGAGGATGGACTGCGCTGCAGTCTGGCTCCAGGTCGCAGCCCCCAGGGTCTCACAGCTCACGGTAGACTACAGGAGAAGAAGGGATAAGCCAAGGTCGGGGCCACAAGCAGACAAGGACAACAGAGTTCACGCCAAGGTTCAGGGTCACAGGCAAATAGGGATGGTCGGGGACACGCCAAAGGTTCACGAGCAGACAGGAATAGTTGAGAACAGGCCAAAGTCGGTAACTGGAATCAGACGTAGGAAACACAGCAAGTACACACGAAAGCTAACACACAATGGTTGATCAGCACTGCTGGCTTGCAGTGCACAGGTTAATATAGGGTTCCCTGATAGGGTCTGGGGTGGGGCCATGCTTAGAGGAGAGGTTATAAAACCAGTCAGGTGAGAGTCAGCTGGTCCTTAGAGATGAACACATGGAGACAGGTAAGCTGACAGACAAACTCTATTGCGTAACCATGACAATTGTACATCGGGATCTCAAACCGGACAACATTCTGCTGGATAGCATTTGACATCACCGACTTTGGCATCTCAGCAATAGGTGTGGGCAAAGCCTCGACTCTGACTCACATGATGGGCTCTCCAAATTTCTTGTGCCAGAAGTAAGTATTTGATCATTTTTGTTTTCCTGTCTTCTTGTCAGTAAAAGAATAGGTAATAACCATTCTACTCTTTTTAACATTTCCACAGATCTTTTTGGGTAAGTCATATGGATTTGCCGCTTTCTATTTTTCCCTGGGAATTATAGTCTATATGATGGCTACCGGATATTATCCATTCATGTGCAAAGACAACAACAACAGGACAGGCGGCAAGGTGTACACAAACTCAATCATCAACCATGATCCAGATTACCCTGAGGATTTCAGTATGGATCTCAAAGACCTCATAGAAAGAGTAAGTAAACACCCATTTGTAGCCAGCAAAAACATGGCTATTCTGTTAATATTATAAAAGTAGAATTGTATAGGTATTGCCTTTGTACCATAGATAAACTACTTTTTGTATATTTTTACAGCTCCTATGCAAATGCCCACACCAAAGACAGAGGCTTGTTGAAGATCTGAGAAGCCACCCATTTTTCGAGGATATAGACTGGTGGGAACTGGAGGCTAGGGAAGCTATACCACCATTTACCATAGATACAGTAACTATAGGAACCAGACATGAGGCAAGGGAAAAATAAAAATAAATAGAAACAAACCAGAACAAGGCAAAACACAGCTTGAGACTCTCCCAAAATATGATGTTCAAATTGAGACTCTACCAAAATGTGAAGTCAATATTGAAACTTCTCTCACCAAGGTGCCAACAGTTCCCCCTACAGAAAACCCCCCAGTCATCCCAGACAAAAGAAAAAGAAACCGAAACCGAAACAAAAAATAGACAGTTAATGTAGGTGTGTTTTTAGCTTACTGATTTGCGAGTGAATGATGTGCAGAGCATTCTACAAATGTACTGATTCTACAAATGTACTGAGAACAATCTGCATCTGTTCCCATAGTGCAGTCAGACAATGTGTCTCCAGGATATGACTTTTGTCTTTTAATAGAATCAGACTTGGGGAACAGCATACCAACTTGTTGTAATATAATCTTCAACATCAACACAGATTTTTAAATGGCTGGCTTTGTAAATATTTCTGCCTTTGCTTCTTCTCTTTAACAGATCTGCAGCAGAGGATCTCCATGTCAAGCCATAATCACTGTAGCCTCTTCTACATCATCACTCTATTGGAGGATTCTCATCAGCATCAGCAAGAGAGCAATACCACCAGCTCACTTCACCTACAGGACTGCCACAAAAAGTATTTTTTGCAGGTGGGAGCATTGGGCCAGCTGTAAGGGGAGGTTGGAGGCTGGAAGTCTAATTTTCTACAGGCGTGCGTTGGGCCGGCTATGAGGGGTGGTTGGAGGCCTGTATTCTTTTTTTCCCACAGCTGTGTGCTGGACCAGATGTGACATTTTTCATGCATGTTGGACCAGCTACCAAGGGAAGTTGGAGGCTGGTACTTTTTTCAAGCGTGTGTTGGACCGGTCGTGAGGGGAGGTTGGAGGTCCGTATTTTTTTCATGCTTCTATTGGACCGGCTGTAAGGGGAGTTTGGAAGGCGGTACTTTTTTCAGGCAGGTGTTGGACCGGCTGTGAGGGGAGGTTGGAGGCCGGAAGTCTTATTTTCTGCAGGTGTGCATTGGGCCGGCTATGAGGGGTGGTTGGAGGCCTGGAAGACTAATTTTCTGCAGGCGTGCATTGGGCCGACTATGAGGCATGGTTGGAGGTCAAAAGTCTAATTTTCTGCAGGTGTGTGTTGGACCAGATATGAGGGAAGGTTGGAGGCTGGTACTTCCCTTTTCCCACAGGTATTCATTGGACTGGCTGTAAGGGGAGGTTGGGGGCCAGAAATTTTTTTTCAGGCATGTGTTGGACTGGCTGTAAGGGGTGGTTAGAGACCGGTACATTTTTCACGCATGTGTTGGACCGGCTATGAGGGGAAGTTGGAGGCTGGTACTTTTTTCAGGCGTGTGTTGGACTGGCTGTGAGGGGAAGTTGGAGGCCGGTACTTTTTTCAGGTGTTTGTTGGATTGGCTGTGAGGGGAGGTTGGAGGGCGGTACTTTTTTCAGGCAGGTGTTGGACCAGCTATAAGGGAAAGTGATTTTACCAATGATTGCAAATTTATGCAACCAAAACCTCTGTTTTTCTATTAATTTTTTGAAGGCCCCTTTCACACTGCTGCGACTTGAAAGTTGCATGATTTTTCAGCCATGACTTTGCTGTGATTTACAGCGATTTCAGTGTAAACTTGAGGTCTGTGAACCTCAACTTGCATCAAAGTCGGACCAAGGTAGCACAGAGACTAATTTGAAGTTGGTGCTACTTGAAGTTTCCCAGATATGAATGGTTATCATTGGGAATCATGGGGTACGACTTGCCATGCGACTCTGATGTCCAAAGTCGCAGGAACATTCACACAAGTGTGAAAGGGGTCAAACTAGTTTAGACTCTCCATGTATTTCTTGCTATGTATATCACTGTACAGGTGTTTGTTGAACCAGCTATGAGGGGAGGTTGTAGGGCAGTACTTTTCTCAGGTGTTTGTTGGACCAGCTATGAGGGGAGGTTGGAGGCCAGTACTTTTCTCAGGTGTTTGTTGGACCAGCTATGAGGGGAGGTTGGATGCCGGTACTTTTTTCAGGCAGGTGTTGGAGCAGTTATAATGGAAGGTGATTTCACAAATGATTGCAGATATATGCAACCAAAACCTCTGTTTTTCAATTCACTTTTATAGGGCGTACACACGGTCGGACTTTGTTCGGACATTCCGACAACAAAATCCTAGGATTTTTTCCGACGGATGTTGGCTCAAACTTGTTTTGTCTACACACGGTCGCACAAAGTTGTCGGAAAATCCGATCGTTCTAAACGCGGTGACGTAAAACACGTACGTCGGGACTATAAACGGGGCAGTGGCCAATAGCTTTCATCTCTCTATTTATTCTGAGCATGCGTGGCACTTTGTCCGTCGGATTTGTGTACACACGATCAGAATTTCCGACAACGGATTTTGTTGTTGGAAAATTTTATCTCCTGCTCTCCAACTTGTTTAATAAGACTCGTGGCCACTCATTACAATTAGAAGAAAAGAGGTTTAACCTTAAACTACGTAGAGGGTTCTTTACTGTAAGAGCGGCAAGGATGTGAAATTCCCTTCCACAGGCGGTGGTCTCAGCGGGGAGCATTGATAGCTTCAAGAAACTATTAGATAATCACCTGAATGACCGCAATATACAGGGATATGTAATGTAATACTGACACATAATCACACACATAGGTTGGACTTGATGGACTTGTGTCTTTTTTCAACCCCACCTACTATGTAACTATGTAACTATGTAACTTTGTGTGTCGGAAAATCCGATGGAAAATGTCCGATGGAGCCCACACACGGTCGGAATTTCCGACAACACGCTCCGATCGGACATTTTCCATCGGAAAATCCGACCGTGTGTACGGGGCATTAGAGTAGAGTTAGGGACCATACTATACAGAGGCGCCTTGACGTGGCAGTGTGGCTTCACATATATTTGCAAATGTATCCAAGTAAACCGAACACAAACTGTCCAAGCAATTTAGACTTGTTTTGTTGACTGGCTGGTCAGTGTGTGGGCAGGGCCTGCTTCGGTTTGCATGTGAGGGTACCTTTTGCACAGAGGGCTCACATAAATTCCCAAGACCAGGCAGGGACTAACATTAAAGTGGTTGTAAAGGCAGAAGGTTTTTTATCTTAATGCATCTTGTGCATTAAGATAAAAAGCTTTCTATGTGCAGCAGCCCCCTCACCCCAGCCCCCCTAATGCTTACCTGAGACCTCTCTCTATCCAGCAATGTTGTAGGATTAACTCGGCCGTTCCAGGACTCCTCTCCTAATTGGTGAGACAACAGCGTGGCGCCATTGGCTCCCGCTGCTGTCAATCAAAGTCAGTCAGCCAATGAGAAGAGAAAGGTGGTGGGGCTGGGCCACAGATCTGTGTCTAAATGAACACAGGGAGCTGTGATTGAGCTCGGGTGCCCCCATTGCAAGCTGCTTGCTGTGGGGAGCACTCGTCAGGCGCGAGGGGCCAGGAGAGCCTAAGAGGGACCCGAGAAGGAGGATCCAGGCTGCCCTGTGCAAATCCACTGCACAGAGGAGGTAAGTATAACATGTTTGTTATTTTTTACAAAAAAAACTAGACAACCACTTTAACTACTTCAATATAGGGCACTTACACCCCCTTCCTGCCCAAGCCAATTTTCAGCTTTCAGCGCTGTTGCTGTTTAAATGACAAACAGCATTTTTATCATTTTGTTCCCACAAATAGAGCTTTATTTTGGTGGTATTTGATCACCTCTGCGTTTTTTATTTTTTTGCTAAACAAATAAATAAAGACCTAAAATTTTGAAAAAAAAAGTTTTTCTTTTGTTTCTGTTATAAAATTTTGTAAATAAGTAACTTTTCTCCTTCACTGATGGGCACTGATAAGGGGGCACTGACGGGCACTGATAAGGCAGCACCGATGAGGTGGCACCAATGAGGTGGCACTGATGGGCACTGACGATGGGTACTGATAGGCGACACTGATGGGTGGCACTAATATTCAGCACTAATGGGCATTGATAGGTGGCACTGATGGGCACTCATGGGTGGCACCAGTGGGCACTGATAGGCGACACTGATAGGCACTGAAAGGCTGCACTGATGGGTACTTATGAGTGGCACTGATAGGCGGCACTGCTGGGCACTGATAGGTGGCACTTCTGGGCACTGATGGGCATTGATACGTGGCACTGATGGGCACTGATATGCGGCACTGATAGATGGCATTGTTAGGCATCACCGATGATGGCACTGGCAGGCATTAGGGATGGGCACTGATTGGCAGCTGCCTGGGCACTGATTGGCATTTCCCTGGTGGTCTAGGGTGGCATACCTTGTGGTCCAGTGTGGGGGCCATCCCTGGTGTTCCTGGCAGCATCCTGGTGGTCCTGGGTGGGCATTAGAGGGGGGGCTGCACTGATAAACAATCATCACAGACCCCCACTGTCAGGAGAGCAGCTAACGGATCTCCTCTACTAGCGTCTGTCAGATGTGAGTGAGGAAAAGCCGATCAATGACTATTCCTGTTTACATCGTGATCAACCGTGTCCAATCATCGTCACAGGCTCTTTACTGATATCGGTGTAGCAGTGTGTCAGACTGACACACCGCACCACCGATCGCTGCGATGTGTGCCCCCGAAGGGCGCGCAAGAGCGGTTGTTCTGGAGTGCCGTCATATGACGTCCTCCCGGGAAGAGAACCACGCTGTCCAGCCATCATTTGACATCCGGCGGGTGAGAACTGGTTAAGACAGTTCTTGACCTAGAGATAAGTCTTCACTGTGTGCAGTAATAAAGCACAGAGCTCCTTAGAAAGTACCGTCCCAGGTCACTACACACTATAGCTGTATGTATGTTAAATTAGGAGGGACGTGCTGAGCCTGCGCCCAGTGCTGGATTTATGGATTTAGACCTTGGGGCGTACGGTGCACTTCAAGTTCGGGGGCCTGTCAACAATAGAAATGAAATTATATGACAAATAAAAAAATGAGCGGAAATGATATGAAATGATAAACCACGCAAAAAAAATGTGTTAGGTTACGAGGAAGACACTTGCCTGAATTTATTTTTACAGTCAGAAGTGACAGCTTGCCAGAGGGGAGGAGGAGGCGGGGATAGCACCTGCCAGAGAAGACCCCCAGCTGGAGGAGAGGAGGAGGTGGGGATGGCACCTGCCAGAGATGACAGCTGGCCAGAGGTGGAGATGGCATCCACCAGAGAAGACAGCCTGCCGGAGGAGGAGGCGGGATGGTACTTGCCAGAGATGACAGCTGGCCAGAGGTGGGGATGGCACCCGCCAGAGAAGATAGCCCACTGGAGGGGAGGAAGGGATGGCACCCGCCAGAGATAACAGCCCATCCAAGGGGAGGAGGAGGCAGGGATGGCACCTGCCAGAAAAGAAAGCCTGCTGGAGAGGAGGAGGAGTCGGGGATGGCACCCGCCAGAAATTGCAGCCAGCCAGGGGGGAGGAGGTGGCGGGGATGGCACCCACCCGAGGTCGCAGCCGGACAGTGGGGTGGAAGAGGTGTTCCGCTGACGTCACTTCCGGTATCGGTTTCAGATATCGGAGCATTTTCGTGAGTACCGATATTCGCGAAAATGCCTAGTATCGGCACCGATACTGGTATCTGTATCGGTGCAACCCTAGTTAATTGCCATCCATTGGTTATAAATACGGTACAAATATTAAATTATGAGATCTAAATTGAGATATAAATAGAGTTGTCGATATATGATTTTCCCTTTTATTACATTCTACCTACAATAAAGCAAATTCCAACTAGAAGAGTGTCTTAAAGTCAGCTGATCCGCCTGCTCAGCAGGGTATCTCTCCCACTGATCTCTGCTGAGCAGGTGGATGAAAGGTCTTTGTCTGCTCCGCTGATGCAGAGCGGACAAGGACACAGCCGCTGTCCTCTATAGGCTGTTGGATGAAAACAGACCGCCTGTCCGTTTCCATCCGATTGTCATCTGATCTGATCCACCGGAGAGGATCTGATGTCACGGGCGTCAATGGACACATGTCTATTTACATCCGCCATAGTGGGCAATGGGTAGTTCGATCGGGTCCGCCTGAAAAACTGACAGGCAGACTCGATCAATCCGCCTATGTGGAAGAGGCCTTAAAGCGGAGTTCCACCCAAGAGTGGAAACTCCGCTTATCTGCTTCCTCCCCCCCTCCGGTGCCACATTTGGGGGGAGGGGGGAATGGGTACCACTTTTTGACAGGTACCCTTCCCCACTTCCGGGAGACGGCGCTGCGGCGCCGTCCCTCAGCAGTTCGGCCCCCCTTCTCTTTCCTCCGCCACCGGGCCAGTCAGAAAGCGCAGTGTGCTTTGCGCATACGCAGTAGGGAAGTGGCTGTGAAGCCCAAGGGCTTTACTGCCAGTTTTCCTTACCATGAATGGCAGCACCAGCATCCGACAGCCCATCAGAAAATCGTCTGGGGTGCCGACATCAAGGGAACCCTGGAAGAAACAGGAACAGATTCTGGACAGCCGCACTCTTGAAAAAATAGCCTTGTTTATTTGGAAAAATTCACATCAAAATCAAAGATAACAGCAGACAAAAGAGAGCTGAGGTTTCGCACTAACGCTAGTGCGAAACGTCAGCTCTCTTTTGTCTGCTGTTATCTCTGATTTTGATGTGAATTTTTCCAAATAAACAAGGCTATTTTTTCAATTGTGCGGCTGTCCAGGATCTGTTCCTGTTTCTTGCTATTAGCAATTGCCAGCACCTACGGCTTCTGAACCGAGAGGAATTCTACTTCCTGTCTGTCAAATACTCCTGGAGCGGTGATATCTCTCCCTCTACAATCAAGGGAACCCTGGACAGGTAAGTGTCCTTGGTATTAAAAGTCAGCAGCCACAGTATCTGTAGCTGCTGACTTTATTTTTTTTCGTGGGGGGGAGGACAGAACTCTGCTTTAATCTCCATAACTGAGACACTGGCAATAAAAACCTTGCAGGTGTTCTAATCCCTCTCCACTCTATCCAAAACTAAAAAAAAAAAAAGAGTTTTACCTTTAGTTATACTTTAAAATTTTCTTTTAAATATATTCCTTAATAGCCACAATCAATATACGGTACATTTGCTGTATTTTGTGTGCACCAAATTCCTTTGCCAACCCAGTTATTACCGTGTAAAACTAACAGTGAAATCTTCACTATGCTGTACAGAGCCTGTGCAGAAAGCAGAGCTGTGGGAGGGACCCAGCAGACCCCACCCTCTACAGGTTGGCTACAGGAGGGGCGGATCCAAGACCAGTCACCCTGCACAAGGAGAGAGCAGCAGTGACCGGTCTTTATTAAAAGAGGCAACATTTCACACTGGATTGCTGATTAGATCTGGATAAAATACACAAAATGTATGAAGATTCAACTAATAATACATACAGTGCATCCGGAAAGTATTCACTGCGCTTCACTTTTTCCACATTTTGTTATGTTACATGCTTATTCCACAATGTATTAAATTCATCATTATTTTCCTCAAAATTCTACAAACATTACCCATAATGACAACATGAAAGAAGTTTGTTTCGAAATTGTTGCAAATTTATTAAAAATAAAAAACAAAAAAATACGATGTATATAAGTATTCCAAGCCTTTGCTCAATACTTTGTTGAACCACCTTTGGCACCAATTACAGCCTCAAGTCTTTATAAGTATGATGCTACAAGCTTGGCACACCTATTTTTGGGCAATTTCTCCCATTCTTCTTTGCAGGACCTCTCAAGCTCCATCAGGTTGGATGGGGAGTGCGTCGGTGCACAGCCATTTTCAGATTTCTCCAGAGGTTGGCTGAGCCACTCAAGGACATTCACAGAGTTCTCTTGTAGCCACTCCTGTTTATGGTCGTTGTCCTGTTGGAAGAGGAACCTTTGCCCCAGTCTGAGGTCCAGAGTGCTCTGGAGCAGGTTTTCATCAAGGATGTCTCTGTACATTGCTGCTTTCATCTTTCCCTCGATCCTGACGCATCTCCCAGTTCCTGCCGCTAAAAAACATTTCCTACAGCATGATGCTGCCACCACCATGCTTCACTGTAGGGATGGTATTGGCTAGGTGCCTGTTTTACTCCAGAAGACATGACGCTTGCCATTCAGGCCAAAGAATTAAATCTTTGTTTCATTAGACCAGAGAATTTTGTTTCTCATGGTCTGAGAGTCCTTCAGGTGCGTCTTGGCAAACTCCAGGTGGGCTGTATTGTGTCTTTTACTGAGGAGTGGCTTCCATCTGGCCACTCTACCATACAGGCCTGATTGATGGAGTGCGGCAGAGATGGTTGTTCTTCTGGAAGGTTCTCCTCTCTCCACAGATAAATGCTGGAGCTCTTGCAGAGTGACGATTGGGTTCTTGGTCACCTCCATGACTAAGGCCCTTCTCCCCCGATCACTCAGTTTAGCCAGGTGTCCCACTCTAGGAAGAGTCCTGGTGGTTCCAAACTTCTTCCATTTACGGGTGATGGAGGCTACTGTGCTTATTGGGACCTACAATGCTGCAGAATTTTTTCTGTACCCTTCACCAGATCTGTGACTCAATACAATCCTTGTCTCGGAGGTCTACAGACAATTCCTTGGATTTCATCTCTTGGTTTGTGCTCTGACATTCACTGTTAACTGCGAGACCCTCCAAAGGGTTGTTTATGTGCTGGAGTGCCCTTGCAAGTTTTAGTATATGGGTTGTACATCAAGACCACTGCTTCTGAGGGTACAAGAGCACATGAACAACATCAGAAAAGCAATGAAAGAGCACAGTGTGTCAAAGCACTTCAGGGAAGTGCATTGTGGGAACCCAAAAGTTCTAAAGTTTTGGGGAGTGGAAAAAGTCAACTGTAACTGGAGAGGTGGGAACATTATTAGGACTCTGAGTCAGTGTGAGTCATTCTGGGTGTTTGAAACTAAGGTCTTGGCACCCAGGGGACTTAACGTTGATTTGGACCTGAACTGCTTCATTAATAATGGTTAACATCTGATGTTATTGAGAAACAATATGATAGATTCAGTATAGTAATAATATAATAAGGATATTTCATAGTGCTGTCTTATAGACTTATGAAATTAATAGGAATAGAATTAATACAAAGTAAATAGAGATATTCCAGATTACAGGTACGTGGTGGCATCATGGAATGAATTAATTCATTGTAACCTATATAGTCTTATATGATTCACATGATCCCATTAGACATACCCAGATGAATAGATAATGTTATGGAGCAAATTTAGTAGTATGGGGATCGATATATAATTTAATCTTATTTTTTTTAATTTTATTTTATTATAGTTTATTTAAATAAATAAAAATAGCCATTTTAGGAAAATTTTCTTTAAACAAATGAGTTTAGCTCTGCAACACAATCAATTTGATTATATAAATAGGAGTTTAACTACATATATAAGTGACCATCAATATTAATAAATGGTGATGTGAGCGTAGAAGTGGTAAATACTGCCCATTAGAGTAATTTCTTGTTCAGATTGTGACTGGGGAACTACCGCGGCAGTCCGGAGTAGGAGCGTGTGAAGTCTATTGCAATTGTGGCTGTAATGGTACACACAAATTTAGAAGAGATCTTTATATATGACACTTCCGTGGTCCACGGGAAGTGGGCGTATCTGTATAGACTCCAGACTGCCAGGATAAAGCCTGGGAGATTACTATGGTAACGCTGAGCTATTTAAGGGCTCGGGTGAGGCCATCTATTGAGAAAGCCCAATCAGAAGACGATACGTCACGTAGAGGGGGGGAGCCGAGCCCGTGACGTCACGCAGCCACAGTGGTGAGCAGGCGGACGCTGTTGTATTGATTAGAGCCGATTTTAACTGAATATCTTGTAAGCGTAATTTTATTGGGGCATTTTAACCACTTCAGCCCCGGAAGAATTTACCCCCTTCCTGACCAGAGCACTTTTTGCGATACGGCATTGCGTCGCTTTAACTGACAATTGTGCGGTCGAGCGACGTTGCACCCAAACAAAATTGATATCCTTTTTTTCCCACAAATAGAGCTTTCCTTTGGTGGTATTTGATCACGGTTTCTATTTTTTGCGCTATAAACAAAAGAAGAGCGACAAAAATAAAAAAAAGCAATATTTTTTAGTATAATAAATATCCCCAAAAAAATATATAAAAAAACAAATTTCTTCCTCAGTTTAGGCCGATATCTATTCTTCTACATATTTTTGGTAAAAAAAAAATCGCAATAAGCGTATATTGATTGGTTTGAGCAAAAGTTATAGTGTCTACAAAATAGGGGATAGTTTTATGGCATTTTTATTATTATTTTTTTTTTATTAGTAATGGCGGCGATCTGCGATTTTTATCGTGACTGCGGCATTGTGGCGGACACATTGGACACTTTCACTGTCACTATTTTGGGACCAGTGACGTTGATACAGCGATCAGTGCTATAAAAATGCACTGATTGCTGTGTAAATGACACTGGCAGGGAAGGGGTTAAACACTAGGGGGCGATCAAGGGGTTAAGTGTGTCCTAGGGAGTGATTCTAACTGTGGGGGGGGGCTCACTACAACATGACAGGGATCACTGCTCCCGATGACAGGGAGCAGTAGATTCCTGTCATGTTGCTAGGCAGAACAGGGAAATCTCCCCGTTCTGCCGCTCTGTGTCACCATCGCGGGCCCCCAGCGGACATCGAGTCGACAGTACGCGGCGGGCGTGCGTGCGCCCACTAGAGTTGCCACCTCATCTCTTTAAACCCAAACACATATTAATTAGACAGGTTCTGTGGCTGATTAAGGTGGTAATTAACTCACTTGGTGCCTTATCTGCATTAAATTAGCCTCAGAACCTGTGTAATTCATATGTGTTTGGGTTTAAAGGGATGAGGTGGCAACCCTACCTCCATATCTCCCAACTTTTTGAGATGGGAATGAGGGACACCTATCAGCAAAAGTATACAGGCATAGGACACACCCCTTGCCACACCCCCTTAAAGAAGAATTGTACAAAAAACAAGATTGGTTAAACCCACAAGTGCTTTTTTTTACCACTACTATCCCTTTATATTGGCTTCTGGAATTTACAAATGCAGCAAAGGAAAACACTTTTTGATAGATAAAAAGTGCATTTTATATACATCTATATAGATCAGACCAAAATAAAGGACAAATAAGGAGGAATAAGAGACAGAGGGACATCAAATCAGGGACAGTCCCTCAAAATAAGGGACAGTTGGAAGCTATGTCTCCACCTCCTGGTCCTAAATAAAGCACATGACACCACCCTGGTGGTGGTTCACCCCTTCCTTCAGGATAGGCAAATATTGTGTAAACACAAGAAGCATACAGTACATCCAGAAAGTATTCACAGCACTTCACTTTTTCCACATTTTGTTATGTTACAGCCTTATTCCAAAATGGATTAAATTCATTAATTTCCTCAAAATTCTACAAACATTACCCCATAATGACAACGTGAAAGAAGGTTGTTTGAAATCTTTGCAAATTTATTAAGGGCACTTTCACGTGCGCCGTTTAGGAGATATTTTACTTGTAGTCCGCCGATAAAGTGAACGGCGCATGTGCGGGGAGGAAACGAAACTCTGTGCCGTTTCTTCCCTAGCGTGCGCTGTTACTGTGCGCATGCGCGAGAGTGACGTCACGCGGCTCCAGCGAATCACAGAGCGGGAGTCCGCGGCCCGGAAGGAAGAGGGGCTTGAAGATGGACGCTGCCTACACAGGGGACATCGCTGGATTCTTTTGCAGGTAAGTGTCACATAATGGGCTAGTTAGTATGCGATGCATACTAGCCCATTATGCTTTTAATTTGCAGGCTATACAGGGAGCAAAAGAGGAAGTAAAACCCATCAGGAGGGTTTACTTCCTCTTTAACAGCGGTAAACATTCTACATTGATTGTGCCCAAGGTTGGGCTCTGTGTCCACATTTCACTCTGCTCCAGCAAATGCTTTGTTGACATAGAATAGTCACACCCAAACACATTACTGATGAATTTCATGTCATTTAACAGTTTACACGTAACAAGTGATTAGCTAAGGAAACCAGCCGTTTACTGAGTATTGATACTAGCACATACCGGTCATACAAGTACTTATCTCAGTATTTGGTCCTGAGATAAGCTAGAAAAGTAAACCATTTTTATGTCTCACACAAAAGACAACTCTTCAGGAGGTATTTCATTTAAAGTCAGCAATTCTTACTGAGCACTAAAGACGCATGTGACGATAATCAGTGTATCCGGAGATATGGGCAGCTGAAGTTCTATGCAAATCTCAACTTTTTATGTAACAATGCATCTTATTTGTCCACTAGACATGTGCAATTTGTTTAGTCACAAATTCGTTTTCAGACGAAATTTGGCATATACGTTTATTTGGAAGCATCCGAATGACTGAAAGACTCTTTTGACGAACGTATGCGAAAACAAATTTTCCGAAAGGACGAAAATCCAAAAAGAACGCAAACCCCAAAGAACAAAAAACTCAAATAACGAAAATTCGAAAGAACGAAAATCCAAAGGGACGAAAAAACGACTCAACCAACGAGTTTAACCACTTCCGCCCCGGACCATTTGGCTGATAAAAGACCAGAGCACTTTTTGCGATTCGGCACGCTTTAACTGACAATTGCGTGGTCGTACGATGTGGCTCCAAAAACAAAATTGACGTCCTTTTTTCCCACAAATAGAGCTTTCTTTTGGTGGTATTTGATCACCTCTGCGGTTTTTATTTTTTTCGCTATAAACAAAAAAATTGCGACAATTTTGAAAAAACGCATAATTTTAAACTTTTTGCTATAATAAATATCCCCAAAAAATATATAAAACATTTATTTTTTCCTCAGTTTAGGCCGATACGTATTCTTCTACATATTTTTGGTAAAAAAAAAAACCCGCAAGAAGCATTTATTGATTGGTTTGTGCAAAAGTTATAGCGTCTACAAAATAGGGGATAGTTTTATGGCATTTTTATTAATAATTTTTTTTTTTTACTAGTAATGGCGGCGATCAGCGATTTTTATCGTGACTGCGACATTATGGCGGACAGATCGGACACTTTTGCCACTATTTTGGGACCATTTACATTTATACAGCGATCAGTGCGATTAAAAATGCACTGATTACTGTGTAAATGGCAGTGAAGGGGTTAAACACTAGGGGGCGCTGTAGGGGTTAAGTGTGTCTTAGGGAGTGATTCTAACTGTGGAGGGGAGGGGCTATGTGTGACATGACACTGATCACCGCTTCCAATTACAGAGAGCTGTGATCAGTGACAGTGTCACTAGGCAGAACGGGGAAATGCTTGTTTACATCAGCATTTCCCCGTTCTTCCCCTCCGTGAGACGATCACTGCCGGCGGCGTGCACTCGCGCAAGCTAGCCGCTTCTTAAAGGGCAACGTACAGGTACGTTAATATGCCTGTACGTGCCCTTCTGCTGACGTATATCGGCGTGAGCCGGTCGGCAAGCGGTTAACGAATCAATTACATTCGAATAATTTTGTTTTTCGTATTTTCTATTATAATTAAATTATTAACCATTATTATAGTTTTTATTATTATTATGTATTATTATAAACTATTAGATTATAGGTATTGGAATTTCCTTTCAAAATTCAGCTAAAGTAACTGTTATGCCGTGTACACACGAGCGGACTTTACGGCGGACTTTGCCCGGCGGATTTTTCGACGTACTTTACGACGGACTTTCTGAATGAACGGACTTGCCTACACACAATCCACCAAAGTCCGTCGAATTCGTACGTGATGACGTACGACCGGACTAAAACAAGGAAGTTCATAGCCAGTAGCCAATAGCTGCCCTAGCGTGGCTTTTTAGTCCGTCGAATTAGCATACAGACGGCGGACTTTTCGACCGGACTCGATTTCAACGGATACATTTTAAACAAGTTTCAAATCTAAGTCCGTCCAACTTTTGAGAAAACAAAGTCCGCTGGAGCCCACACACATCGAATTGTCCGACGAAATCCAGTCCGCCGGGCAAAGTCCGCCGTAAAGTCCGCTCGTGTGTACGCGGCATTAGTGAACGTAACGAATACAAATGCATCCGAAATTACAAATTATCCTAAGTAACGAATGCCGCATCTAAACGAATGGAACGTAACGAATACGAATGCCTCCGAATTTACGAATAATCCGAAATCCGATCATAACTAATGATCTGATAAACGAAAAAAAAAACCCCAAATGAAACGAAAACGAAAATAAACAAATTTTTCCAGTAGTGCACATGTCTTTTGTCCATGTCCCTTCTGCACTACCAAGATTCATTAACCACTTAGCGACCCCCCTATATCAGTTTTATATATACAATATCCTGCATACTTTCGGGTAGCGGGCATGAGTTGGGGGCCGCTGGCGGCTCGCTCCCGCTGTGATTATTCACAGTGGGAGCCGATTGGCGGGTACCGCGGACTCGATGTCCGCTGGCACCCGCCGACCACTCTGCACACAGACAGAACGGCAGTCTGCCTATGTAAACAAGGCAGATTGCCGTTCTGTCAGGGGGGTAGGAATGGATCCTGTGTTCCTGCAATGCAGAGACCTGGATCCATGTCTTCCCCTATAATTATTATTATACAGAATTTATATAGCACCAACAGTTTGCACAGCGCTTTATAACATGAGGGCAGACAGTACAGTTGCAATACAATTCAATACTTCCCCTAGTACAAGCACCTCCCCCACAGTAAGAAAACACTGGCTAGGCACACATTTAACCCTTTGATCGCCGCTGATGTTTATTATTTTTTACTAAAAATATGTAGCAGAATACATATTGTCCCAAATTTATGAAGAAATTTTTTTTTTACATTTTTATTTTTATTGGATATGCTTTATAGCAGAAAGTAAAAAATATTGTTGTTTTTTTTTTTTTCCAACATTTTTCAAAAAAGCTCTATTTGTGGGAAAAAAAAGGACATACATTTTATATGGGTACAGTGTCGCACGACCGCGCAATTGTCAGTTAAAGTAACGCAGTGCCCTATCGCAAAAAATGGCCTGGTCAGGAAGAGAGGGGGGGAAGGTAAATCTTCCAGAGGTTGAGTGGTTAATGATGTTTTAAATAAGGGATTGTCTAACTGAATGAAATGGCTTGGAAGGTAAAGGGGAAAAAAATCTCATCTGCATTTTTACAGAGAAAGTCAAGATTTGTATGTAAATTCAGCTTCCTTAACCACTTCAGCCCCGAAAAATTTGGCTGCTCAATGACCAGGCCATTTTTTGCGATTCGGCACTGCGTCGCTTTAACTGACAATTGCGCGGTCGTGCGACGCTGTACCCAAACAAAATTGACGTCCTTTCTTTCCCACAAATAGAGCTTTCTTTTGGTGCTATTTGATCATCTCTGCGGTTTTTATTTTTTGCGCTATAAACAAAAGAAGAGCGTCAATTTTGAAAAAAACTAAATATCTTTTACTTTTTGCTATAATAAATATCACAAATTTTTTTTATTAAAAAAACACATTTTTTCCTCAGTTCAGGCCGATATATATTCTTCTACATATTTTTGGTAAAAAAAAATTGCAATAAGCGTATATTGATTGGTTTGCGCAAAAGTTATAGCATCTACAAAATAGGGGGTAGATTTATGGCATTTTTATTATTGTATATTTTTTTTACTAGTAATGGTGGTGATCAGTGATTTTTATCGGGACTGCGATATTGCGGCAGACAAACTTTTGACACATATTTGGGACCATTGGTAATTATACAGCGATCAGTGTTATAAAAATGCACTTACTGTATAAATGTCACTGGCAGGGAAGGGGTTACACAATGGGGCGATCAAGGGGTTAACTGTGTTCCCTAGGTGTGTTCTGTAGGAGGGGAGAGATCGGTGTTCATACTTAGTATGAAGACACGATCTGTCGCTTCTCCCCTGAGAGAGCCAGGATTTGTGTTTACACACACAGTTCCCAGTTCTTGCTCTGTCACAAGCAATCGCGGGTGCCTGGTGGTCGTCGCGCCCACCGGGGACCCGATGCGGGTGCGCGCGCCTCCTGCAGCGTCTTAAGGGGGCCGACGTACAGCTGCGATGACTCTCCCAGGGGAGCCATTCTGCGGCGGCGGCCGGTCAGGAACCGGTTAAAGTGATACTAGGCACTTAGGAGGTGAAGCCCCCCCATGAATCAAAATATAATACCCCATCGCCATTGTGTCTAGCTGGTTAGTGGGCATAGAGGAAAAACCACAAACCATTTATCACTGTGTATACACCCACATGTGTGATTCTATAGTCACATGGGCTGCTCAGATGTGATAGGGAGGAAATGCTCAGCATAGAATCTCACTGAGCATGTGCAGAGCTGCCAACACTGCTCTGCAAAATCCCCAGCTGCATTGGGGACTTGGACAGGAGATGGAGATAGAAAACAGCAGGATCAACTAGGTTTTTTGCAGAATAGAGAAAACAAATCTCATAGTGACTGAGTGAGTATGAACAGCAGCTATGTAATACACCATTTATTGATAGTTTTTTATGATGTGGGTTTAGTGACACTAAACACACACCGTTTACTTTACACCATCCCTTCTCTTTCTGTATGTGAATGATGGCTCTGTAATTATTTTGAAGAAAAAAACACCTTCTTTCCTGATCGATATACAGCTGTCACACGACCCAGCTCTTTCCCAGCCTGTCTGCAGGGAAACCATCAGGTCAGGAGGAGCTTCTAGTCCTCTGCTTCCAGTCACATGTTCGAAATATAAAATAAAATAAAAAACTGCTTTTGGGATACAGAGTAAAAATAAATAATATCAATAAACTATTTTAAATTGTCATACAAATATATATTTGAAATCAAATCTTTAATATTTGTTGGCAATACCATCGTGTGGGTGGGTTTCTGCCAGTCACAGGCTGTGTCTCTCCTTTCCAGCTTGTGTCTTATGCCCAGTACACACGATCGGACATTGATCGGACATTCCGACAACAAAATCCATGGATTTTTTTCCGACGGATGTTGGCTCGAACTTGTCTTGCATACACGCGGTCGCACAAAGTTGTCGGCAAATCCGATCGTTCTGAATGCAGCGACGTAAAACACGTACGTCGGGACTATAAATGGGGCAATAGCCAGTAGCTTTCGTCTCTTAATTTATTCTGAGCATGCGTGGCACTTTGTGCGTCAGAATTGTCCACACACGGTCGCAGAGTTTACGCAAACGGATTTTGTTGTCGGAAAATTTTAGAGCCAGCTCTCAAACTTTGTGTGTCGGAAATTCCGATGGAAAAAGTCCGATGGAGCCCACACACGGTCGGAATTTCCGACAACATCGTACATATTCCGTCGGAAAGTCCAACCGCGTGTACAGGGCATTAGAATAAAAGGGAGGTGAAGCCTCCATCATTTAAGATGTAAATGCCAATTCCATTGTGTCTAGCTGCTTGGTGGGCATGGAGAAGGTAGGAGGGAGTGGACTGTCATTTACCACTGTGTATACGCCCACATTTGTGACTATAGTTGCATTGGACTGTTCAGATGTGATAGGGAGAAATGCTTAGGGTAGAAATACACTGAAAACGGAGCATGTGCACTAGCTACCAACACTGCTCTGCAAAACCCCCAACTGCAGTGGGAACATGGACAGGAGGGGGGAGGCAGACAACAGCAGGATCAACCTGGATCAACCAGAATACAAAAAATGAATCTCATAGTTACTGAGTACAGCATGTCATACAGCATTTATTGATCGTTTTTACTGATGTGGGTTTAATGACACTTTAATTTCTAAATTTACTAATAATTCAGACTTGCTGTTATGGTGTCCCCTGGCAGGTGAAGCAGGCTAACCCAAGGCATCTAAGTGAAAGTTGGTGTTACCAGCGTGCCTTAAGGTGAAGATGTGATGGAGGCCATAGTGGTCCCAGTTGAATTTTCTGCAAAACGTCAACAGGTCACAAACCTCAAAATATTCCTATCAAGGGATAGCAGGAACAGAATGGCTATGGTGTGGAAACTGAACACTAGGCAGCAAGCAGGAAAATAGTCAGGTCAAGGAAGAGAGTAGTTAGGTCCAGGCAGGGTGGATTTGATTTAAATCTCTAGTAAAATGGCTATTTTCTATTTAAATCATAATTTTTAAAGAGCAACTGTCATCTCTGTCCCACAGCGTCTCCTCCTCTGACCCGCTGTTGACTCACCGACAGTCCCATTCACTTTAATGGGATGGCTGGTGATGCGGCAGTGACACAACAAGGTAAGGGACGTGGTGGCAGCAGGTGAGTGGATGCCCGTTAACAGGCGCTGCCATGATGGATCTGAAATGACAGGTGCTCTTTAAATGTAAGGACTTATTCTTGGTTGTAGTTAGAATCTTTATTATTTGCAAAAAAAATGAAGGTTTCCTATTTAGAATAATATGCTGTCAGATTAGTAAAACAGCGAAATCAGAACCGATTCAATCATACAGTTTGTAGTGTACATAGATTTGTAAAACAATGGGATCGAGGAATATTCCTGAACTTTGTTCTATCTCATGGTTACTGTGAAATTGCATCAATGCAGAGCATGTTATCTCAACTTGCAGAGCTTAGATTCATTGAATGAGTTTACCAAAAATATAAATATTTCTGAATATACAGCCTCATGCTACCTAACTAAGCTCCATTTCATGCTGAATAAACTAAATTATTAATGTATCTTAAATAGAAAACTATCTTTGGATAGATTTTTTTCTCCAAAAGCATTTTATTAAAATAAATTTGATAAAAATCAAAAAAAATCGATTTAAATAATAAAAAAAAAAAAATCAGATTTAAATCAAAATAAATCGTATTTTTTTTAATTTTTTTTTTTTTTAAAAATCATTGATTTATACCCACCCTGGGTCCAGGCAAGGGTGTTGGCAGGTGGCAAATGAAAGAGAAGATCAGGGCCAGGAAGGGGTCTGAGAGAGGTGGCAATTAAGAGAGCAGTCAGGCCAATCTGGTCAGCAATGGTCAGGATGCACGTTAATACCAACACTGTTGTTTGTTTAGGGGATATTTGCTGTCATGTCTATTTTTGTGTTATAGACTTTTATAATAAAATTCATTACATTTTACTTCACTTTGTCAGTATTATTCCCCAAGGAGGTTTTGGCACCTTAAAAGTCCCACTATCCAACCAATTTTTGTTCTATCTTTTTTCGGGATGTGGTGGCAATCATCAACTGACATACTTTATTAATTTATTCCCAATGGTCAGGCATTCTCACAGGTAAGTAGCTCTTTGCACAAGGGTAGCTGGATAATAAGACACAGCGCTAGACACATCAAAGGCTGGACTTTAAACACCCTTATGGTCAGATGACACACTCAGCATTATTTCAGAGACTTTGGAAGTCCTGGCAGAGATTCTGTGAGTACCATTCAGTTCTGGTGCAAGGATCTTTGCCACCCTAGGCGAAACCTACTTTTGCCGCGGCCCTCCTTTGGCTCTACCCCTGACTCCACCCCCTTTGCCCTGCCCATGTATACCCCCACCTTTTTAATGAAGTGCCCATCAATGCAGCCTCACCCGCTCCCTTAAATGCAGCCTCACCAGCGCCCATCACATAGTTGCCAACATTGTAAAAAAAAATTTCGGGTCACTTTTTTGGCTGTAGGCAGAGTCTTATTATAATTAGGGGCAGGGCATGCGTTTGTAGGCGTGGTATAGGAAAAACACAAAAATGAAGCGCGCCGTGGTGAAAAATGAGCGTGGTTTACGCGGAATAGTGGGCATGGCTTAAATGGGTGTGGCTTAAAGGGGTTTGGTTAGAGTCTGAGATGAATGAGGGTTGGAGAGGGAAAGAGGGAAAGGGGGGGGGGGGAGAGGGATGGGGGACAGCAGCCCCAGATCCTACACAACAATAGAAATATGTGTATTCTAGAAAGTTTAACAATCAGCAGATAAAGATACTCCAAACACCTGGTGTTAGCACTTCAGGATGATTGAAGAGCATTATTTCTTTTATTACATTGTAATATAGAATGAAATAATTCAACTCACCATAATGCTGAATCAGTGGGAGCGTGTCACCTGTCATGTCGCCTGCCCCCAGCAGAGTCCGTCCTTGCATCAGGTGCCCCCAGCAGAGTCTGTCCTTGCATCAGGTGTCCCCAGCAGAGTCTGTCCTTGCATCAGGTGTCCCCAGCAGAGTCTGTCCTTGCATCAGGTGCCCCCAGCAGTGTCTATCCTTGCATCAGGTGCCCCCAGCAGAGTCCGTCCTTGCATCAGGTGTCCCCAGCAGAGTCTGTCCTTGCATCAGGTGCCCCCAGTAGAGTCAGTCCTTACACCAGTGTTCCCAACCTCAGTTGGCAACTATGCCATTAATGTAGCCTCACCAGCGCCCATCAATGCAGCCTCACCAGCGCCCATCAAATGTAGCCTCACCAGCGCCCATCAAATGTAGCCTCACCAGCGCCCATCAAATGTAGCCTCACCAGCGCCCATCAAATGTAGCCTCACCAGCGCCCATCAAATGCAGCCTCACCAGCACCCATCAAATGCAGCCTACCATTGCCCATAAATGAATGTTTGCTTGCTTCCATTCATTTGAGAGTTGGGACACAGGCCGCTGTGCCTCTGACACTATGTGCGAATTGAGTGGCAGCTGCCTGCTAATGCTGAGACTTAGGTTCTTGCTGCAGAAAGAAGAGAATAGAAACACTAGTGGCCGGGCGCACTAGACAGCAGTGCGCCCTAGGCGGCTGCCTAGTTTGCCTAGTGGAGTGCATAATACATGAACTTTCCTAGTAATCTCAGTTATGTATTTTTCCATCATAGCCTTCTTTCACTTGCCCGAATTTGTAACAGTTTTCCCTTAATGAAGGAGCAAATTTGGCACTTTCTTTTAATAAATGGACCTTTCAAACCCAAGGACAAATGGTATCACCAACAAGTGGAACTAAATGGAGAAATACTACCCTCCCCAACGCTCCCACGCCGATGCCAGCATCTTCTCCTGTGTGCTGGATTTCATCATTGGCCAGAATGGGATGATGTCCTTGCACAGGAGTTAGTCATCCCAGCACACAGAATCGGCCCAGCCACTGTAAGCTTAGCTGAGTTTACAGTCCAGGGATCTCTGTAAGCAGGCAGGTCGGTATGTTTTCTTGCAGAAGTTACATTGCATGCCTCTTCTGCTATTAAATGCCTGCCTGCTCACAGTGCATCATAGGAAAACTTTAAGCAGCAAAGTGAATTTATATGACATATTTTATTTTGGATGAAGAAGTCTTTCACTGTTCTTATCCCTGCTTAACTCTGTCCAAAATTGAAAAGTTGTAGCTGTTGTTCCACTTTAAAGACATGTAGAGAATTAAGTATTTTGTGGCATATTAATCCCTGCAAGACCTATAGACTTGGACATTGATAAATGAATCCATCCACATCACATACTGTACAGCAGGGCCATAACTAAACAGATAGCTTTCTAATACCTACCCAGTCTGACTTTAGCTAACATGTAATTAAGAATGGGGACATCCTGACCATTGCCAGTAGTGTTGCCATGAAACAAGTTTAAATAAAAATAAATCAAGTTAGTTGCAAAATGGGCCAAAGAAAAGTAACTTAAAAAAATAAATAAATAACCAAAGTATCTTTAGGCTTCGTTCACATCTAGGCATTGCTATTTTACAGGCGTTTTAATGGGCGTTTTTGCACAGGCGTTTTGAAGTTGACAAGTCACCAATGAAAAGCAGTAAAACGCCTGTAATCTGCCAAAAAAGAAGCTCGTACTTTTTTGAGCGACGGGCATTTTGCTTAAGGTGACAGAACACTCAGATGTGAACAGGGGCCATTGAAATGAATGGGATTTGTCTTGTTGGGCGTATTTAGAGCTGAGGCTTAGAGCAGAAAAAACGCCCAAAAACGCCTAGGTGTGAACGGAGCCTTTAAGTAATACCTCTAAAAGTACCCATAGATGTAGAAGGTAAAATAGACGTAGATGTAGAATGGGGTCAGATTACAGCAAGCAGATGTTTTCACAAAGCAAACCAAACTGCTCTTTTGCAAACTGCCACAGAGGTCTTTTATGCCGCGTACACACGAGCGGACTTTACGGCAGACTTTGCCCGGCGGACAATTCGATCGTGTGTGGGCTCCAGAGGACTTTGTTTTCTCAAAAGTTGAACGGACTTAGATTTGAAACATGTTTTAAATCAATCCGTCGAACTCGAGTCCGGTCGAAAAGTCCGCTCATCTGTATGCTAGTTCGATGGACAAAAAGCCACGCTAGGGCAGCTATTGGCTACTGGCCTTGAACTTCCTTGTTTTAGTCCGGTCGTACGTCATCACGTACGAATTCGACGGACTTTGGTGGATTGTGTGTAGGCAAGTCCGTTCATTCAGAAAGTCCGTCGTAAAGTACGTTGAAAAGTCCGCCGGGCAAAGTCTGCCGTAAAGTTCGTTCGTGTGTACGCGGCATTAAACCCCTTTTGTGGGAAGAGAGGTCCCACACTTTCCATGGGTCCTTTAGAGCAATTACAACTCATGCAATGCCTGCTACTTACAGGCCTATCCCAATAATATTGGACTTCTTTAATAGGGCAAATATGTCACAGAGCGCAGGTTTCATTTTGTGTGTAGAGGATAACTATTAAACAAGTAAGGGGTCCAAAAGGAATACCTTATTTAACTGGTAAAAGGCCTAAGGGAATAACTAACTTAGAAAGAAAGTGGGTTCAAAGGAATACCCAATGGAGCAAGTGGTCCAAAGGAATACCTGCTGTAGTAAGGAGTCCGATGGAATACTCAACTGAGCAAGTAAGAAGTGCAAAGAAATACCCAGTCAAGTAAGAGGTCCAAAGGAAGACTCAAATGAGCAAGTAAGCAGTCCAAAGGAATACATGAATGAACTGGTAAGAGGTCCAAAAGGAATACCTTATCGAGCAAGAAAGTGGGTTCAAAGGAATAACTGATTGAACTGGTATGGGGTACAAAGGAATACCTGATGAAGCAAGTAGGGTGTTCAAAGACATACTGAAATGAGGAAGTAAGAAGTCCAAAGAAATATCCATTAAAGCAAGTAAGGGGTCCAAAGAAATACTCAACTGAGCAAGTTATGGGTTCAAAGGAATACCTAAACAAACTAGTAAGCGGGCAAAAGGAATGGAGTACTCAACTGAGCAAATAAGAAGTCCAAAACATATCCAGTTAAACAAGTAAGATGTCCAAAGGAAGACACAACTGAGCAAGTAAGTGGTTCAAAGAAATACTTGAATGAACTGGTAAGAGGTCCAAAAGGAATACCTGATTGAACTTGTATGGGGGCTAAAGGAATACCTGAATGATCTAGTAAGGGGCCGAAAAGAATATCTAATTGAACTAGTTAGGGGTTCAAAGGCATCACCGATGAACTGGCAAGAACCCCATAATGTGGCTCACTACATATCAGGCAGATTGCAAACATTCACCAATCAAATTTCACCCTCCATTCTTCCAAATCACCTGTGCTGAAGATTTTGTAAAATTCTCCCATCACAGACCTGTAATGGCCAGAGAAAGATAACATGCCACAAATATACAAACTCGTATCAACCAAGTGTGCACTGTGAAACACATTACCAAGACAAACTTACATTAGCTGAAGCTGTTTCCATATGCAGATTAGAGCAATGTTTCTCAGTCAGGGTGTTGTCTGGGTTCCCCCAGGGCGCTGCAGGCAAAGGACAAAGTTTGCCCTGGATCAGCATCATGAGTTGCCATTGTGCGAGTGGGCCCTCAGTACCACAACAACCAATGTGTTCTAGGACCAGGACACACAGAGTTATTATTTGCTATAGCCGTGACAGCTGGTTCGCCTGCACCATGACAACACATTACTCTAATCCAGGGCAAGTGGCATGCAGGGCAACCTGCAGTATTCAGAAGATGGAAGTCCACCTCCTCTGGACCTCTGGTGCACTGCTGGAGCCATAAGGTAGGACTCTTATGTGAAGAGGGGACTATTTGATTGAGGGGCTCTGTGATGGGGGTACCATGTGATTGGGGGGGCTCTATGATGATGGGGGGGCCCTGATGTAGGAGACGTTGGATGTATAAGCTTGTCTCTAGTGTGATGGGGCACTCATGTATAGGGGGGACTCTGATGTGATGGGTGGCCTCTGAAGTGATAGGGGACTCTGATGTAATGGGGATCCTCTGACATGATAGGGTACCTTTGCAGTGAAGGGGGCTCTGATGTGAAATGAATTTAATCAAGGTGGTTGTGTGCAATGTTCCAAGCTCAGGTTTCCCATTTATAAGTAACATTTATGATTTTTACATTTTAGCCTGGGGTGTAGTTTGGGTGACTGTTCAGTCACTGCACCCAAAATCTCCCCAAAATCTTCAAAGTTTCAGAAACGCTAATTTAAAGGGGGGGGGGGTCATGAATGAAGTTTTATTGCGTATAACAGCCAGTTTGTTGGGTCTGCACCCCCATTGGTTTCCCCTGATGCTGTGTACATAGATAAAAAACCCTAATCTCATAAATGTATTACTGAATTTGTTGTGTCTAGCGTTTTCCCTTCATATAGTTATGATAAAAGACCCTTTCAGAGGAAACATTATCTTAAAATGCAAAAAAAAAAAAATGTTGCAAGCAGGAAGATTTTCCCTTTTATTCAATTCTTTCAACTTTGTAAACAACCAAATTCACTTTAATTTATTTTTTGGGAGAAATCTTCTGGCAGCAGCCATTAGCATTGATGACATTACATGAAATGCTATCTGCAGTTGAGTAATCCTAATAATTAGCTCCAACATTCAAACAGCAGTGTCCTCTCCCAGAGAACAGAAGCATATGATTACGAACGCCTCAAGGTCTTCTACCCACTCACTGTGTGTACATGTATATTACACACTTTCATGTTTAGCGTTACTCATTAGAGAAACACTAAAGATGCAGACTTCAAAATACCAATATTTTCTTTCCAAGTAGAGTTGATTTGAGCTTTTTAACCTCTTGCCACCCATATAACACATATGTGCAGCGGTAAAGCGGGGTAGCTTTAATGCCTACACGCCACACATATGGGTCCATGGACAGCCGAGGTTAAGGTGCAGAGAGTGTGTTCACTGCACGCTCCCATCACAGCGACTGAGCTTTCAGACAGCTTTAAGTCTCTAGTCTGGACCCAGAGGGACAGGCTTCTTATCATGTGACAGCCAATCAGTGGTCAAGTAATCAGGAAGTCCATCTCGCCCTTGAGCATAAAGACTCATTTAATGGGATGCCAGGGCTGGGCGAGAAGGGGTTAAACTCATTCAAGTAGATAGAAAAGGTCACTATTTAATCCAGTTATGTATTTACTGTAAATCACTCTGTCATGCTTTCTGGATTTTATACACGGCTAGTATAAGTACCTAAATCTTTCTTTCTACTGGAAAGAAGAGCGCACAGTGTAGTTAAAGAGGAGCTCCAGTTGTTTTTGTGTTTATTAAAAGTCGGCAGGTTCAAAGAGAGTAGTTGCTGACTTTTAATACACACTCACCTGTCCCAGAATTCAGCGAAGTGGTTGGCTGAATCATCACTTCTCTCCCTCTCCTCTCCCCGGCGCTGGCATTTCAGCCGTGGGCACCTGGCTGTGACAGCTTGCGGCTGCTGAATGGTCAGGCAGTCTTCTGGGACCTGTGACATGTCCCAGACGACTGCAGAGAGGGAGGGGGAGGAATAGGAGAAATTCCAAGGAGAACTGTCGAAGCTAGTTACCCGCTGTCCCCCCCCCCCCAAAAAATGACATGCCAAATGTGGCAGGGAGCAATGCTTAAAGCGGAACTTCCCCTTTTGGGTGGAGCTCCTTTTTAAAGTATTTGTAGCACCCTCTAGTGTGCAACTAGTGTAGGTAAATTTCGTTTATGACTCATGGTAGCTGTGTGAGTCTGTAATTAGGCTGAGTTACTGCAGGTCAGGCTGAATCGCTCTACAGAGCAGGTCTCTGGTACCTCCCCCTGGATCTAGAAGCTTGGAGGAGCTTCTGGAAGTTAGTGGGCGGGGGCCAGGAGGTCCTGATCAGCATACTTGAGGGAATCTGCGCAATCCCCAGCCAGAAGGCCTGGCAGGGTGGCTGGATCAGCCCTTAAAGATTGTGGAGCCTGGCCAGCAGGGGAGTCAGGTGGAAGATGGAGTGCTGAGGTTGGACTCTGCCTCCAGACAGGAGCCAAGAAAAGGAAGGAGAGGAAACCCTAAGAGAGGAATCTCCATACCTTTTGGTCTTGTGCAGAAGGCATCCGGGCTGGCATGGGAGGATCTGAACAGTTGGAGGTCTGAACCCAGTGCCTCCCCAGTGCCAGACCCCAGTCTTGCCCAGTGCATTGGGGACAAAAGAACAGTGTGAGTATACCCATGGGGCATACAAAAGGAGAGACTGCCAGATGTAGCATACTTTCCAGGGACAGCGTTGTGCTAAATCCCAATACCTTGCCTGGGGCATTCTTCGGAGCAGCCAGGTGGGCCGGAAGTCAAGACAGCCAGGTGGGCTGGTAGTGTCTGCAAGTGTCAGAATGGTATGAGGTTCTACTAAAAAGACATGATACTCCTGTATGCAGTTTGCAACTATGTGCTATTTTACTAAAGGGGATTAAGGGCTCCTGCGATCGTATAAAACCTTGCCACTTATCCATAGAGACTGCGTTTATTCTGGTTGAAGTACAGTGCAGGATCTTCATTTTTCTGTACATAGAGAGGGAAGTTTGTCATCATCTAATGTTTCTTCAAGTCAGGTTGGGCATTCCATAATCCCTATACCCTATCCAAGTTATTTCCACTATAAAACAACAAAAACAAGCCCATGGACTAATGTCTTGTGTCTGGATGCAAGTTGGAAAAGCGTGTTGCCTGCGTGTTCTGTGCAGGAATAGGGGCACTTGAAGCCCCCCATCAAAAAATTAAAAGTTAGCAGCAACAGATACTATATCTGCTGACTTTTACTATTAGGGCACATACCTCTCCAGGGATCTTGCGGTGTCCTCACCCAAGCCGATTCTTGAATCGGCTCTCAGGTGCTGGCGCCACTTTCTTGGGTAAGGGAAACTGGCTGTGAAGCCAGTCACCGGATGGGGGGAGGGAGAGGCAGACAAGATAGGCTTCCCTGAAAGGGTTATATGCTCATTAGGTCTAGGGGTAGAGGGATACGGTGTAATAGTTACTTTGCTCCTCACTCCCGCAGGCTCCCCATGTTCTGGGTAAGCCCTTGCCATCCTCACATATAATGCATGACTATGTGTCCTGCCTTGTGTTTGATGTCATCACCATGCGACCGCCGGCCAGAGCACAGCGTGGAGGAAGGTTGCTGGAGCAAGAAGGTAGGTATTACACCTTATTTCTCTATCCCTAGACTTAATGAATATTTAACCCTTGCAGTGTGTGTGTGGGGGTGGTGGGGGGTGGTGGCCTCACTGCAAGGGTAGTTTTTATTTCTACCTGGAAACCACATCAGGTTGTTTTGCTGTTTGTGTCCCATTGTGGAATTTCTTTCACTCCCTGTCCTTAAAGCTGATCTGTGCCCACACTGCATGGGTTAAGGTCTTGTTTTTAGGGGTTCAGAAAGCCGAGATATACTCCCATGATGGGGGAGTGTGGGGTGGGACAGAACCACGCTGTCAGTGTCTATAGACGCAGACAGAGTGGCTTGGGATCGAGTCCGCAAGAGTGCCTCCATAGAAAGCGGCTTACGCAGAAGAGGAGGAGCCAGGAGTACTGGCTGGCGACCGCAGAAGAGGAGGAGCCAGGGGTACTGGCTGGCGACCCCAGAAGAAGAGGAGCCAGGGGTATTGGCTGGCGACCCCAGAAGAGGAGGAGCCAGGAGTACTGGCTGGCGGCCCCAGAAGAGGAGGAGCCAGGAGTACTGGCTGGCGACCCCAGGAGAGGAGGATCGGGCTGCTCTCTGCAAAACCCTTGTACAGTGTGCAATGGTTAATAAGTATGACATTTGTTATTTTAATTTAAAAAATAAAAGCTTTACAATCAAGCACTTCTGGACCAGAGTATTCACACTGGTCTACTCTGTTAATCTTACTAATGGCCCGTACGCACGATCCAAATATCGTATGACAGATCGTACGACTTTTTGCTTAATAGTTGCAAGTAGAAATTAAATAGGTTACTAAAGTCACAAAAACTCTCGGAACGACAGAAAAAAAAATAATCTGAAGTGATGTCATGTGTTGTAATGTATTTGTATTGTATTTTCGGATGACAACTGTACTGACTAAACGAAAATCGTACGATCTGGTATCGTACAAGGAAAATTTTTGTGCTTGTCCGATCGAATAATATTAGATGAATTGTCATGATCGGGTCTCGAAAAGCTCTGTACTAACGATCCAATTATCGTACGATCACGTCAAAATCGGTATCTTTCGTCCGATTTTCGGATGGTGTGTACGGGCCATAAGAAAGCCAAAATGGTGCTCTTTAATGAATTGGCAGATGATGTCCCTAGACACAACTGATCTCTCAGCTTTTATATTTTACTCACCCCAAAGATGTCCATTACAATGCCCTGGGAAACTTCTGTGGTGAACAATGCCATGACTAAACACAAGCTATCCAAGATAATGTTACATGAAAAACTAGCTAGTATTCTATGTGATAGATATGCCAGATTGGAAAAAATCTGGAACCCCTGGATTAGATATTGACAATCATCTATCTGACCTGGAGGCCTACATGAGGAGTTGGGTGTCGGGTCAAGCAAAGCATCTTTCCCCTTTTATGACTTGTTCCTCTTTCCCCTTTCTTACCTTGATGTCAAATCTAGACCTTGCTTTTCTTTCATTTTTCCTATCTTTTCCATTCTTCGGTGCTAAACTTTATATGCTTAAAGAGAAGTTTCACCCATCCCCTATTATTCATTTTTTTTGCTCCTCTTTTCTTCTCCTGAGATAGCTACAGTAAAAATACTCACCCACGCACAGGATCCAGCATTGTCCTGCTGAGATCCTCTTCTCATCTGTGTTGTCATTGGTAGGCTGTGCCAGCTCTTCCGGGTTCCTCCTCCGTTATTCGTAGCTCCCAACTGTCCCTGATTTCGAGGGACTGTCCCTGATTTGGAGCAATGTCCCTCTGTCCCTCATTCCTCCTCATTTGTCCCTCATTTTGGTCTGATCTATATAGTTGTATATAAAATGCACTTTTTATCTTTCAAAAAGTGTTTCCCAGAGCTAAACCGTTCATCTAAATTCTAAATTGCTGCATTTGTGAATTTTAAAAGCCAATATAAAGGAATAGTAGTGGTAAAAAAAAAGCCCTTAAGGATTTAATTAACCTTTTGTTTTTGGTTAATTCTTCTTTAAAGCGGAGTTCCACACAAAAATGGAACTTCCGCTTTTCGGAACCCTCCCCCCCTCCGGTGTCACATTTGGCACCTTTCAGGGGGGAGGGGGGTGCAGATACCTGTCTAAGACAGGTATTTGCACCCACTTCCGGCATTGACTCCCATGGGAGTCTATGCTTCTTCCTGTCCCTCCGCGCTGTCTCCTGGGAAACACACAGCTCCCAGGAGAGAGCGGGGACCACTTACAAAGCGCAGCGCGACTCGCGCATGCGCAGTAGGGAACCGAGAAGTGAAGCCGCAACGCTTCACTTCCTGATTCCCTCACCTAGGATGGCGGCGGCAGCTGCCGAGAACCGAGCAGGTGCTCGGCGTCGCCTGCCGACATCGCTGGACCCTGGGACAGGTAAGTGGCCATGTATTAAAAGTCAGCAGCTGCAGTATTTGTAGCTGCTGGCTTTTAATATTTTTTTTTTTTGGCGGTGTGGGTGGACCCCCGCTTTAAGGGTGTGTGGCAGGGGGCGTGTCCTATGCCTACATACGTTTGCTAGTAGGTGTCCCTCATTCCCATCTCAAAATGTTGGGAGGTATGCGTTATTGACTAGGGTGACGTGTGGGGCTCCCGGTGTTTCCTGGTATATGAACGTCACATATCCCAGGAGGTGCCGGAGGCACTGACGTGATCCACCTAAGTGAATGACAGATGATGGGGGGTGGGCGGTAACTTAAATTCAAAAAATAAAGTTAAAAAATGAACCTGATAGTTGTGCAGCGGAGGGTGGGTGGCATGCAAAGGAGCCAAGTTACTGAAATGGGTGAAGATTCGCTTTCATTTAAAGTTGGTGTAAACCCACTTTTTGGACTTCTACCTATCGGTAAGCCTAGAATAAGCAAGCAAAAGAGGAAGTAAAACCCATCAGGTTTTACTTCCTCTTTAAGGGGGATGATGATTCTTTATGCCTCATGATCGACGCACAATGTATGTGGAACTGTGTCTACCTTTCAGTGGTATTGTTGTGGTGTTGTTCTGTTATGATGGACATTTCTTCATTTCACTTTTTGGTCTAGACCAGCCTTTCTCAATCTTTTCAACACAGAGGAAATCTTGAAATAACTTTCTGGTTTCAGAAACCCCCTGCTAAATTTACTTTATCATTATAACTCATTATACATTAGTGTGATAGTCAGTGGGAAGAATGCTCCTTACACGTGTGGTCATTGGGAAGAATTACCTCCTTAAAGATTAATAGAAAGATGATGGTGTCAGTGGGATCGTATCTGAGAGGTAGAAATTGCTCATTGCTCAACCTCTGGAGGAACTCTGGTTGAGAAACCCTGATCTAGGCACTCATTTGTACCCTGAGACCAATTTCAATTTGAAAAATTGAATAAAAATCATTGAAACAGAAACACACAACACACATTACATGCTCCACTGTTCCACCATCAATGCACCTTCTCTACATGCAGTGGGTTGCAATTCATTGTTAATGAAACCCCAAGGTATTGTACAGTAAAGCACAACAACATGCATAGCTCCCAACTGTCCCTGATTTAGGGGGACTGTCCCTGATTTGGAGCAATGTCCCTCTTTCCTCCTCATTTGTCCCTCATTTTGGTCTGATCTATATAGTTGTATATAAAATGCACTTTTTATCTTTCAAAAAGTGTTTCCCAGTGCTAAAACTTTCATCCAAATTCTAAATTGCTGCATTTTTCAATTTTAAAAGCCAATATAAAGGAATAGTAG
The DNA here is from genome assembly GCA_037952835.1 of Lithobates septentrionalis. Lineage (NCBI taxonomy): Eukaryota > Metazoa > Chordata > Amphibia > Anura > Ranidae > Lithobates > Lithobates septentrionalis. The sequence goes on along the minus strand of JBBDGP010000867.1, from coordinate 3,109,081 downwards.
TGGTAAAAAAAAAAGCACTTGTGGACTTAATTAACCTTTTTTTGTTATTTCCCCTTTAAGGGGGCATGGCAGGGGGTGTGTCCTATGCCTACTTTTTATCTTTCAAAAAGTGTTTACCAGTGCTAAACCTTTCATCCAAATTCTAAATTGCTGCATTTTTTCAAATTTAAAATCCAATATAAAGGAATAGTAGTGGTAAAAAAAAAGCACTTGTGGACTTAATTAACCTTTTTTTTGTTATTTCCCCTTTAAGGGGGCGTGACAGGGGGTGTGTCCTATGCCTACATACATTTGCTAGTAGGTGTCCCTCATTCCCATCTCAAAACGTTGGGAGGTATGAACATGCACCATAATGCATATATCATGCATTGAGATTCCCTGTGTTTAGAAAGGGTCATGCACATTTTATCATCTGTTGTAGTGTTCTAGCAGCTAGACAGGTGGACAACGAAAAAAATTTGTTAAGTTTCATTTCATTTCTTTGCGTTTCCGTTTATTTGTAATGATTCGTAATTTCGTAAGACGCGAGTTTTCATATTCGGACTCGTTTGTATTTTCGTAACAGTTATATTTTCTTTGATACGAAATATTCGTAATTCCGTTAGTCTAATGATTCGTAATTTCGTAAGACGCGAGGTTTCATATTCAAACTCGTTCGTATTTTCGTACAGTTATATTTTCTTTGATTTGAAATTCGTAATTTTGTTAGTAATTTTCGTTTATTCGGTACACTACTCGTAATTTAGTAATTGTTACTTTTGTGAGATTGCCTTTTTCGTTGATTCGTACTTTCGTAGGAAATAAAGAATAATAATCCTATGTTTGCTTTTCTAATAAGTCCTGTACTTACTCCAGTCCACTCCCTCAGTCCCGAGACCTGACTCCGTCATCTCAACTGAAGATAAGAAGATTCAGGGATGCAGTGCAACTCGGACACAAAAGGGATAAGCTGATTGGCTAAAGATATTAAATAAGATACATCACTCATACACTGCCCAATTGAAAGAATGATTCGAAAACACAAAATTAAGAACATGTGAAATTACGAACATACATATTAAGATACACTTACACTGTCCATTCAAAAGAACGATTCGAGAACACGAAGAAAGGAAATTACGAACAGACGAAGAAACAAAATAACGAACACGCAAAGGAAAATACAAACATACGAATATAAATACGAACATACGAAATTATGAACAGACAGACGATTGAAAATATGAAATGAAAATCATTCGTTATAGATGTAATTTTCTTTATTTTACTGTTTCGGAGTTTCGCATTTTCGTAAGTTTATCCGTTCGCCTGTTCGTATTTTCGCATGTTCGTTATTTTGCTTAATCATAATTTCGTAATTTTCGTATTCTGGTTTTTTCAGCTTTTTGGATATTCAAATTGATATGAATGTACGAACACTAACAAATTCGTACGAAAATCCATTCATTACGAGCCGAATCGCACATGTCTACTAGCAGCCCATTCATAACGAATGTGCTGCTAATGTATCACACGTTAACATGTGCCATGATGCACACTAGCAACACTACAGTACAATGCTTAAAGTGGAACTTTACCCATAACAACTTGATAAAAAATAATGTTCATTGACAAGGAACATACATTTCACGTTAAAGTGGAGTTCCACCCACTTTTATAACTCTTCAGCATTCCTCATTAAACTGTGCACTGTAAACGAATTGGATATTTTTAATTTTGTTTTCTCAGCACCTACTGTATATCTGCTGTATTCATTTTTCACCTCCTCCTCCCTGGCCATGGCCCATCGCATCATTTCCTGTTTGCAATGCCTCCTGGGAAGGGGCAGCAACTTCCTCTGACACTGCCGTTGCTATGGAAACCTGACCTGAAACCTATTACACTGCTTGTGCTGCACTGAGCATGTGCTAGATCCGCAAGGATGAGACCCAGGAAGAAATAGTCTGGCTTCAGATGCCCACACTTAAGATGGCCACGGCCTGCTGTAAGTTCATAAAATAACAAACTACTGCTATAAACTAACAAAACAGACCTTCGTTTACAGACTAACTTTACTAGAATACATTAAAGAGGAGTTCCACCCAGGGGGGCCGTCAAAAAAAAAAAAAAATTAAAAGTCAGCAGCTACACATACTGCAGCTGCTGACTTTTAATTGGACACTTACCTGTCCCTGGGTCCAGCGATGCGGGGGATCGAAGCCCAGCTCGTCCCCCCCCCTCCGCTCTTCGGCGCCATCATTTCAACTGTGGGCGCCGGGCTGTGGCTTCACAGCCTGGCACCCACTGTGCATGCGCGAGCGGCGCCGCGCGCCGTAATTGGCCGCTCAATCACCTGGAACCTGTAATGGGTCCCAGATGATTGACAGGAGGGAGGGAGCAGAGCGGAGCCCTTCCTGTGCCTGGGGGGAAGTGATGTCACCAGCCCAGGCAAAGGAACAGGCAGACTACGAGGGACCACCTAGCAACAGGCATTTAGAGGTAAGTGAAAAAAAAAAAAAAATCCAAATGTTTTTTTGTTTTTTTTTTTAGAATTTTTACAGGTACTTTTGTTTTTTGGGTGGAACCCCACTTTAAGCTTGTGTATTATAGGGGTATTTTTATTTAAAAAGTATAATTTCGGCCGTAACACCGCTTTAATAACTATGCTACCAAAATTAGTGTGTGCTGCATTGCTTCTGTATCTTCTTGCCAGTGCTGAAGCCCAAGGCCCTGAGCAGCAGTACATTTTTTAGGCTGTCAGCAGATCGGCTTCTAGTGGCTCTGATTTTTGGCACAGTGCTGAAAAATAGACAGCAACTGAGCATGTGCAGAGCAGAGCGAGACAGTGTTTTACTGGATTTTAAACAGTATAGGCACTTAGTTGTAATGTTTTACATTGCTGTACCTGCGAAAGGGGCCAGCTTGAAGTGATCTAGCAGGACTTCATTTTCTGACTAAAATTCCACTTTAAGTCTTGGTTCACACTGGGGCGGCTTCAAAGTCATCCGACTCTGAAGCCGCTCTGCACAGCGTGACTTCAGCGCGGCTTGCAAACACTTTCTGTAATAAAAGTCAATGCAAGCCGCTCCGAAGTCGCCCCCCAAGTAGTACAGGAACCTTTTTCTAAGTCGGAGCGACTTGAGTCTATTCCATTGTACTGAATGGAGCGCCACTTATCAGGTGGCTAGGTCTCCTGACAGGTCGCCCCTGTGTGAACTGAGCCTTAGGCTACTTTCACACTGAGGCGCTTTACAGGTGCTATAACACTAAAAATGAGCGCCTGCAGAGCGCCTTGAAAGAGCCTCTGCTCTCACTCCTGAGTGCTTTTACACTGGAGCAGTGCGCTGGCAGGACGGTTAAAAGTACCTGCAAGCCGCATCTTTGCAGCGCTGTAGGAGCGGTGTATCGCTCCTAAAGTGCCCCTGCCCATTGAAATCAATGGGCAGTGCTGCCGAACCGCCAGCAATGCAATGCAGCGGTGCTTTGCGGGCGGTTTTAACCTGGCTATCGGCCGAAAACCTCCACCAAAATAATGGTAAAGCAACGCTAAAAATAGCGGTGCTTTACCGCCAACGTCCCAGTGTGAAAGTAGCCTTATGCCCCATACACGCGAGCGGAAATTCCGCCAGCAAAAGTCCTATGTGAGCTTTTGGTCGGAAAATGCGACCGTGTGTATGCTCCATCGGACTTTTGCTGGCGGAATTCCAGCCAGCAAAAGATTGAGAGCATGTTTTTAATTTTTCGGTCGGAAAAAGTTCCGATCCGAAATTCCAATCGTCTGTAGAAATTCTGACGCGCAAAATTCCTACGCATGCTTAGAAAAAATTTGATGCATGCTCGGAAGCATGGAACTTCATTTTCTCGGCTCGTCTTAGTGTTGTACGTCACCACGTTCTTGACGGTCGAACTTTTGTGTGACCGTGTGTATGCAAGACAAGCTTGAGCGGAATTCCGTTGGAAAAACCATCCAAGATTTTTCCGACGGAAATTCCGCTCGTGTGTACGCGGCATTAGTGTGACTGGGCCTTGGCACTGACATGCAGCCATCACTGGAGTGCATGTAGACAGGAAGTGGCTACATTGAAGTACCAGTAGATGGCAGCACTGAGATACAGCAAAGGATGAAAAAAAGTCAAAAACAAGTATGTTTGTACCAAAATTACTATTGTTTGTTCCTGGGGGACACACTGAACCTCATGCTACTTTGGCCTGTTTAAATATACCTATGGAGCCTATATAGTTATACTGACTGTGGGCCCGTATAGGAGAGTTTGATATATCCAGTTTGGAAGGAATATATATCTGTCCATATGGATTATTGTTGAAGTCCCTGTTTCTATGGACTGAAAACAGGTGAAAGGGTGTTGTTTGTTCTACCCTTCTCCTCTCTATTACTCTCCCCCTTTAATTATCTGGATACTTACGGTCTATCTCCTTCCTCCTCCAGTAAACTATATGAGTTTATATTCATATCTATGTATCTTTTTATGCCATCAGCCTTATACATGGTGGCTGGTATTAGTAAGAAACTGCCTCCTGCTTTACACAGTGATTCCTGGGTGATCATCTGGGAGCTCTCCATGTGGAGATACTTCTATGCTGAAAAGTGGGACCTGTTCCTTCCAAGTGTGTCCTGACGAAGCAAAACAGTGAAACGCGTTGACACACACGGGCTCACTGCCGTTTATTTAGTGTCAACTCTCTTGTTTACACTAGATACTCATTACTATCATATGCCTATCATATGTTTTTAATTCTTTTTTACTTGACCTGTTTGATGACTTATTGTTACACAGTTACATAGTTAGTCAGGTTGAAAAAAGACACAAGTCCATCCAGTTCAACCATAAAAAAAATAAAAATAAAATAAAAAATATCGTACAATCCAATATACCCAATTCTATACCCACAGTTGATCCAGAGGAAGGCAAAAAAAACCCAGCAGAGCCTGCTCCAATTTGCTACTGCAGGGGAAAAAATTCCTTCCTGATCCCCCAAGAGGCAATCGGATTTTTCCTGGATCAACTTTACCTTTCCCTGGATCAACTTTACCCAGTTATATTATGTACATTTAGGAAAGAATCCAGGCCTTTCTTAAAGCAATCTACTGAGCTGGCCAGAACCACCTCTGGCGGGAGTCTATTCCACATTTTCACAGCTCTTACTGTGAAGAAACCTTTCCGTATTTGGAGATGAAATCTCTTTTCCTCTAGACGTAAAGAGTGCCCCCTTGTCCTCTGTGTTGACCGTAAAGAGAATAACTCAACACCAAGTTCACTATATGGACCCCTTATATATTTGAGCATGGTGATCATATCCACCCTTAATCTCCTCTTCTCAAGAGTGAATAAATTCAGTTCCTCTAATCTTTCCTCATAGCTGAGCTCCTCCATTCCTCTTATCAGTTTGGTTGCCCTTCTCTGCACTTTCTCCAGTTCCCCGATATCCTTTTTGAGAACTGGTGTTAATAAAATATATTTTTGTACTATATCATTGTCCATCTTGCCTGTAAAGTCCGAATTATGGCCCTGTGGCTCTTTACCCTTTCTCTCCTCCAATCAATTTTATACGGATGTGGCTTTAGGAGTGTTATTTCAATTTTTATTGTTTGTGATACACACTGAGGTGAATTTACTAAAACTGGTGCACTCAGAATCTGGTGCAGCTGGGCATGGTAGCCAATCAGCTTCCAACTTCAGCTTGTTCAGTTAAGCTTTGACAATAAAACCTGGCTGCTGATTGGTTTCTATGCAGAGTGGCATCAGATTTTGCATTCTCCAGTTTTAGTAAATAACCCCAATATCTGCGTTTGGATCTGTGCACCCACTCCTGCCCGCATGTCAGATTTTGACATGCGACTGTGTCCCTCCAGCCGCTGCATCTGCATCAACTTCTATAGGCTGCCCGCACTTAGCTCTGAGGCGGATTCACACACAGCAGACAGTGGCTCAGATCAGGGGATGTGTCTGGTCGCCCATCTGAATGAGCCCCAAAGAAGTATTTATTTCCTATGATCAGCAGCTCCATCTAGTGGCCACAATGCGGTATTTTCCCAATTCACTGTATTATTATGAATGAAAAACATTCTACCTAGAGAGATCATAGCCTAATAACATTTGTTTTCACCTCCATTCACACAGAGGGAATGTACATGCAGTTTCATAGGATGAATAGCTCTGCAGCTAGGTATAAGAAACAATAAAACAGCTAATTTTTTAATCACAGAGGAGCACTTATTCTGTAAGACATTTGGAAACGCCATTAAATGTGGAAACCCAACACTTGATAACTCTGCAATCTGCCTCCCTGTTAAGTAGTATTTATGTAACTTGCCATTCAACAGGAGATTAAGAAATGTAATGTGCTACCTACAGTAAGTAAACCACAGCAGAAAATTGTGCAAGTGATATTTACAACGTCCCCCAGAGCTTCTGAGCCTTCTCTGGCAAACATTTTCTGTAATACCATCACTGTATTTTCATATATCACACAAATGATGAATTGTAATAGTCAATATAAATATTGCTTCTATAAATATTAGGCTATTAGGTTGGTAATGCTATCCAAACTATTGTTCCTCCTTTTAGGTCAACTTAATCTGTCCTTGAAGGATACCTGGCAAGTAGTCAGCTGTGCCAAGTCAGCAGTTTTGGTGCCTTTTATTTAACCGCTTCAGTACCGGGCACTATCACCCCCTTCCTGCCAATTTTCAGCTTTCGGCGCTGTCGTAATTTGAACAACAGTTGCACGGTCATGCAACACTGTACCCAAATCTTTTATTTTATTTATTTTTTTGAGACAAGTAGAGCTTTCTTTTAGTGGTATTTAATCACCACTTGGTTTTTTTTATTTTTAACAAAAAAATAACGATAAAAGACAGACAATTTAAAAAGAAAAAAAAAGAAACGTTTTTCATAGTTTCTGTTATAAAATTTTGTAAATAAGTTATTTTTCACTGATGTGCGCTCATGAAGTCTCAGTGAAGTCTCATGAAGGCACAATTCCTCCCAATGACACTATCAACGATGGGGCACAATTCTTACCAATGACACCAACAATGGGGCCCAATGACACCAGTGACGGGGCACAATTCCTCTGAGTTACACTAGTGATTGGGCACAGTGACACCCGTGATAGAGCACAATTCCTCCTAGCGACACCAGTGATGGAGCACAATTCCTCCCAGTGACACCAGTGATGGAGCACAATTCCTCCCAGTGACACCAGTGATGGGGCACAATTCCTCCTAGCGACACCAGTGATGGAGCACAATTCCTCCCAGTGACACAAGCGATAGGGCACAATTCCTCCCAGTGACACCAGTGATGGAGCACAATTCCTCCCAGTGACACCAGTGATGGAGCACAATTCCTCCCAGTGACACCAGCGATGGGGCACAATTCCTCCCAGTGACACCAGCGATGGGGCACAATTCCTCCTAGCGACACCAGTGATGGAGCACAATTCCTCCTAGCGACACCAGTGATGGAGCACAATTCCTCCCAGTGACACCAGTGATGGAGCACAATTCCTCCCAGTGACACCAGCGATAGGGCACAATTCCTCCCAGTGACACCAGTGATAGAGCACAATTCCTCCTAGCGACACCAGTGATGGAGCACAATTCCTCCCAGTGACACAAGCGATAGGGCACAATTCCTCCCAGTGACACCAGTGATGGAGCACAATTCCTCCCAGTGACACCAGTGATGGAGCACAATTCCTCCCAGTGACACCAGCGATGGGGCACAATTCCTCCCAGTGACACCAGCGATGGGGCACAATTCCTCCTAGCGACACCAGTGATGGAGCACAATTCCTCCTAGCGACACCAGTGATGGAGCACAATTCCTCCCAGTGACACCAGTGATGGAGCACAATTCCTCCCAGTGACACCAGCGATAGGGCACAATTCCTCCCAGTGACACCAGTGATAGAGCACAATTCTTCCCAGTGACACCAGTGATAGTCACAATTCCTCCCAGTGACACCAGTGATGGGGCACGATTCCTCCCATTGACACAAGTGATGGAGCACAATTCCTCCCAGTGACACCAGTGATGGAGCACAATTCCTCCCAGTGACACCAGTGATGGGGCACAATTCCTCCCAGTGACACCAGTTATAGAGCACATTTCCTCCCAGTGACACCAGTGATGGAGCACAATTCCTCCCAGTGACACCAGTGATGGGGCACAATTCCTCCCAGTGACACCAGTTATAGAGCACATTTCCTCCCAGTGACACCAGTGATGGAGCACGATTCCTCCCAGTGACACCAGTGATGAGGGATTGTTTACTCTCATTGATGCTGGGACATTTTGTACTCCTGGTGGCAACAGTTCGGCCCTCCTAAAGTCTGAAGGAGAGTAAACTGGCCCTTTGTTTAGAAAGTTTGGAAACCCCTGATCTACCTGATCTATATAATTGTCTCTTCCACCCTCCTAAAGCCTGACATAGACCAAAACTGATTGTGTAAGTCTTGATGCATATACTATCCTAAAGAACAAAGACAGTAATAAACAATTGTGCAACCCTGTGTATCGGCTTATGAGTAGATACACACCGTGGCACAATAGTTTATTATTGTTCTTGTTGTTTTGGACAGTATGTACCAAGACTTGCACAAAAGGTTTTGGTCTATGGTAGCCCCCATAACGAGGTGGGTGGAGGAAACTTTATAAGATAATACTGCTCTCTAATCTGATTGGTGGACTGCTAGTTAGCCTTAAAACAAATTAAAGAGAGACACAAGAACAAAAATCTAATATATTGCAGTTTACCAATCCTTAGGCTAGGTTCACACTGTAGCAGGTGGATGTGGGTGCAGGGCAGTGTGTAAATCGCACGTGTTCCGGCACACGCAGCCAAAACATGATGCTCTTTTGCAGACGCGCAGGGGTGCCATTCATTCTTAATGGCACCCCCACGCATCTGAAAACGCAGCGCGTTTTTTGGGTGCGGGAAATCGCATGGTGCAAAAGTGCCCTGCGATTTCTGCGTGGCTGTGATTTTAAAAGGGTGCAGGGACAGCAGCTCATTGAAATGAAAGGCTGTACGTCGCTATACTCGGATATATTCCAATGCTTTCATGGAACTTCTTTGTGTTCAGAAATATGTCAAATGTATGCACAAAGGCATCAGTGTGTATACAAACCAAATTTAACACACCTGCTCCCCATTCACACCTGAGACCTTGTAACACTAACGAGTCACATGACACCGGGGAGGGAAAATGGCTAATTGTGCCCAATTTGGACATTTTCACCTGGGGTGTACTCACTTTTGTTGCCAGCGGTTTAGACATTAATGGCTGTGTGTTGAGTTATTTTGAGGGGACAGCAAATTTACACTGTTATACAAGCTGTACACTCACTACTTTACATTGTAGCCAAGTGTCATTTCTTCAGTGTTGTCACATGAAAATATATAATACAGTTGTATTCAAAAGTTTAGGAACCCCTGACAATTTCCATGATTGTCATTTATAAATATTTGGGTGTTTGGATCAGCAATTTCATTTTGATCTATCAAATAACTGAAGGACACAGTAATATTTCAGTAGTGAAATGAGGTTTATTGGATTAACAGATAATGCGCAATATGCATCAAAACTAAATTAGACAGGTGCATAAATTTGGGCACCCTTGTCATTTTGTTGATTTGAATACCTGTAACTACTTAACACTGATTAATCGGAACACACAATTGGTTTGGTGAGCTCATTAAGCCTTGAACTTCATAGACAGGTGCATCCAATCATGAGAAAAGGTATTTAAGGTGGCCAATTGCAAGTTGTTGTTCTCCTTGACTCTCCTCTGAAGAGTGGCAACATGGGGGCCTTAAAACAATTCTCAAATGACCTGAAAACAAAGATTGTTCTACATTATGTTTTAGGGGAAGGCTACAAAAAGTTATCGCAGAGATATAAGCTGTCAGTGTCCACTGTGAGGAACATAGTGAGGAAATAGAAGATCACAGGCACAGTTCTTGTTAAAGTGGTGTTCCGGCCAAAATGATACTTTTTAAATAAAAATACCCCTATAATACACAAGCTTAATGTATTCTAGTAAAGTTAGTCTGTAAACTAAGGTCTGTTTTGTTAGTTTATAGCAGTAGTTTGTTATTTTATAAACTTACAGCAGGCTGTGGCCATCTTAAGTGTGGGCATCTGAAGCCAGACTGTATTTCTTCCTGGATCTCATCCTTGCAGATCTCGCACATGCTCAGTGCAGCACAAGCAGTGTAATAGGTTTCAGGTCAGGTTTCCATAGCAACGGCAGTGTCAGAGGAAGTTGCCGCCCCTTCCCAGAAGGCATTGCAAACAGGAAATGATGCGATGGGCCATGGCCAGGGAGGAGGAAGTGAAAAATGAATACAGCAGATATATAGTAAGTGCTGAGAAAAAAAAATAAAAAAATATCCAATTCGTTTACAGTGCACAGTTTATTGTGAGATGCTGAAGAGTTGTAAAAGTGGGTGGAACTCCACTTTAAGGCCAGAAGTGGCAGGCCACATAAAATATTGGAGAGGCAAAGGCGAAGTATGGTGAGAACGGTCAAAAAACAGCCCACGGACCATCTCCAAAGACCTACAACATCAACTTGCTGCAGATGGTGTCGCTGTGCATCCTTCAACAATTCAGTGCACTTTGCACTGGGAGAAGCTGTATGGGAGAGGGTTGCGAAAGAAGCCTTTTCTGCACACACGCCACAAACGGAGTCGCTTGAGGTATGCAAACGCACATTTGGACAAGCCAGCTTCATTTTGGAATAATGTGCTGTGGACTAATGAAACAAAGATTGAGTTATTTGGTCATAACAAGGGGCGTTATGCATGGCGGCAAAAGAACACAGCGTTCCAAGAAAAACACTTGCTACCCACAGTAACATTTGGTGGAGGTTCCATCATGCTGTGGGGCTGTGTGGCCAGTGCCGGTACTGGGAATCTGGTTAAAGTTGAGGGTCGCATGGATTCCACTCAATATCAGCAGATTCTTGAGAATAATGTTGAGGAATCAGTCACAAAGTTGAAGTTACGCCGGGGCTGGATATTTCAACAAGGCAACGACCCAAAACACTGCTCAAAATCTACTCGGGCATTTATGCAGAGGAACAAGTACAATGTTCTGGAATGGTCATCCCAGTCCCCAGACCTGAATATCATTGAACATCTGTGGGGTGATTTGAAGCGGGCTGTCCATGCTCGGCAACCATCAAACTTAACTGAACTGGAGATGTTTTGTAAGAAGGAATGGTCCAAAATACATTCATCCAGAATCCAGACACTCCTTACAGGCTATAGGAAGCATCTAGGCTGTTATTTCTGCTAAAGGAGGCTCTACTAAATATTGATGTGATTTTTCTGTTGGGGTGACCAAATTTATGCACCTGTCTAATTTCGTTTTGATGCATATTGTGCATTTTCTGTTAATCAAATAAACCTCATTGCACTACTGAAATATTACTGTGTCCTTCAGTTATTTGATAGATCAAAATGAAATTGCTGATCCAAACACCCAAATATTTATAAATGACAATCATGGAAATTGTCAGGGGTTCCTAAACTTTTGCATACAACTGTAATGGCGCGTACACATGACCGGACTTTACGGCATACTTTGGCCAGCGGACTTTATGACGGACTTTATGACGGACTTTCCGAATGAACGGACTTGCCTGCACACGATCAACCAAAGTCCGACGGATTCGTACGTGATGACGTACGACCGGACTAAAACAAGGAAGTTCATAGCCAGTAGCCAATAGCTGCCCTAGCGTGGGTTTTTGTCCGTCGGACTAGCATACAGACGAGTGGACTTTTCGACCGGACTCGAGTCTGTCGGATAGATTTGAAACATGTTTCAAATCTAAGTCCGTCAAACTTTTGAAAAAAAAAAGTCCGCTGGAGCCCACACACGATCGAATTGTCCGAGGGACTCCGGTACACTGGACCAAGTATGCCGGAAAGTCCACTCGTGTGTACGCGGCATAAAACATTTACAAAAATGTGAGGGGTGTACTCACTTTTGTGAGATATATATACTGTATATAGGAGGGGCATATTCGTAGATCACTGCGGCCCCGCAGGTACCTGGTCAAAACCAGGTACCCGCTCCCCCCTCTCCCCCAAAAAGTGTCAAATGTGGCAGTGGAGAGGGGGAGAGTGCGAACAAGCGGAGCTTCTCCTTTTGGGTGGAGCTCCGCTTTAGGCATATATTTGTGTAAGGGCCATGTTTTTCCTGCACGGAATGCACAGGTGTCCATGCATCCACATGCAGTCCCATTCATGTAATATGAGATGCAGCAGCTGTACAGACACAGCTACTACTCTCAATTTGTCACCTGAATGGATGCGTGTCCCCAAACTCACACTGCCTGCATTTGAGGACACGCACCCACACTCACACAGTGCCTGCATGTGGATACACGTGTGCATTCGTGCAGGAAAAACACGGCCCTCAGGAGTGTTCGCTTAAGTATGCCCATGTGAATGAGGCCCAAAACTCTGCCACTTCTCAGGAGAGATGCTTGCCAAAGTTCTGTCAGAATTGCGCCAGAGTCATATACATCTTACCGACACATACGTGACTCTGCGGCAAGTTCTGCCATTTGTCACGCTACCATAAGGTAGATTTCTGAAGAGTGTCGATAACACAGGTTATGAATTCAAAGAAATGTTGGTACTTCACTAGAGTAGTTCAGATACCACCTGTTTAACAGTAATTACATAACTCTGCCCCCCCCCCTTTATCTTTTAATAATGACACTAAATCCACTAGGGAGTTAAATGACCGGTTCGGCCTTTTATTAACAAAACCATAAATAACAGAAAACATAAAACAATCGGAACAATCCTGATCCAAGAATACCTGCAGATCCTTGATGACACCATCTCCACAACTTTGGAGTCTGTGGTACCATTAAGCTAGGTTCTGTCCCCAGCCGCCAAAACACTGCCTCAAGGACTCTCCAAACTGACCACAGACCCCTACCAACTTTACACTACCTGGTCTGTGTAAACTGAAGAAGACCAACCAGAGGACTCCATACCTGAGATGGATGCCACCATTTGATCGATAAACACCATGTTTTTGACCCTCGTCAAGGACACTAACAGCCACAGCGGCACAAGTGTGAAACCTTACACTTGTGGCCACCGCCACACCTGAAAAGCCCTCTGGATACCATCTTGTAATCCCAATAACCACAGGTCAATCCCCATCACGTTGAGATGCACTCCATCCCCTCTATGGTACAACTATGTGTCAGTCTCCAGCTCCACATGCCTAATCACCAATCCACCATTTCTAGTAATGAATCTTCCCACCTCCTTATTCACCTTTATATGGGCCTTATTTAAATTCTCCACTGACCTGGCCCCTCGCCATGGCGTGCGGGCCACCATATCTGACCATATTCCCTCACAGGAGTGTTCACTTAAGTACGCTCATGTGAATGAGGTCTAAAACTCAGTCACTTCTCAGGAAAGATGCTTGCTAATGTAGCGAGGTCCAGAGACCCCTGAGGCCTAATCTTGACCTCCAAGGTTAGGGACAGATGACATCCTTCTGTGTAGAGTGGGTTACAAGGTATGGTGGGTGCAATGCAAGATGAATTAATGGGCGCCAGATATTTTTCGAATGCAAAAAGATTTATTGTCTCTTGAACAGAACTGTGGGAGAGAGGGTTGGGGCCAGGACATCCTTAAGTAGTTGCAATATTAATTGGCAGACTCTGTGACCTCTATAGGCAGACAGCCCTGCAGGGAAAGGCATCCAGCTGGACACCACATCTGCATGAGTAGGACCTCCTATGGCAACAATCTTGAACAGTTTCTAACAAAGTTGTAACAAAGTTGTAATCTACTATTGTAGAACTTCACTCAACTGAGCTCCCAGTCTATCACTTTAGACCCGCTGATCCACTGCCACTGGATCTCCTGAGCTCTTTTAATCTTCTCACCTAGTATCTTCCTCAAAAGTTCCTGCTGGGTCCCTAGCTTGGTACTCACAGATACTTCTCAAGCGTCACCCACTGGCCTGCTCGATCCCTGACTTGGCACACAATAATGCTCCGCAAGCGTCACCTCCACTGGCTGGGTCCCTGGCTTGACATCTGCTGAAGTTTCCCAATTCTTCACCGTCCCCGGTTGGTGAGAATACTACTCTGGTACTTCCTTCAGCTACTCACAGTGGTCCCCGTTAACAAGGTGGATGGTTCCTTAGTGGCGACAGCTTCCCCTCTACCTCTGACCACGACAGGTTCTCCGGGCCGGCAGAACCGTTACTTCTGGTTGGATTGCAAGCCGCAATACCAACCCTACGTTGCTTTCTTGCTTCTGGATAGGCCCTCAGACAGCCTAGCAGCCAGATGCTCCCGGAATAGGCCTCATGTCTCTGGCCTAGCAACCAGGGGCAATACAAAACAGCCGTCCAGGTGGCACAGAACCCTGATCACCTGACTGCACCCAAATAAATAGGCTCTCCCAGCAGGCCAAGGGATCTAAGAAAATCCCTGCTCATTTGGATGAGGTACCCCATTCATTCTTAATCTGGCCTTGCATAATGTCACCAGATATCCGGCCACCTAGTGACAGAAGAGAGAAGTGCAGCAACTCCAGAAATGGGGTGAAATCAATTGACCTCCTATCAATTGGCCAAGGCAACTATCACTTGGCAAATAAATGTAATAGCAACCCTTCCTAAACATCAGGGTGTTACACTAAAGTTCTGTCAGAATTGCAACAGATTCATATACATCTTACCGACACATACATGACTCTGCAGCAAGTTCTGCCATTTGTCACGCTACCATGAGGTAGATTTCTGAAGAGTGTCCATGACAGAACTTATGTATTCCAGGGAATGTCGGTACTGACTAATAAACAGAGAAGTTGGCTATAGGAGCTGATGCAGAGGGTAGCTGACAGAATTCTATTAGATAAGTGAGCTGAATGTACTGAAAAGGAAGCCCAGAGAGGAAGAGAACTACAGATATGGACAGAGGAAGAGGCCTATGTTTTATTGAAGACGCACGGGAGATGTGCAAAACATGTTATCCCCCAACTGTGCATTATCAAAGTAAACACTGTGTAGGCGATTCACATTATATATTCAGAAACTGCCAGCCGCTCTCTGTACAGAAACCGCCGGGTACAATGTGAAATCACATCCACAGGTGTCTGTGATACAATAGAGAGAAAAGGCGTCCCATTATAAAACAGACATTTCTATAGGTGAAGTGTTCTGTCCTGTCATTGCCAGGCAACCGTCATCACTTCTGTCTTCTGCCAACACGCATCACTAGAATGTTACAAAACTGCAGAATTTATCATTAGCTGTGTCTGTGGAATACTCAGAGCAATCTGTGACTGTATTAGGCCTCATTTACACTTGTGATTGGGGAGCCATAAAAACAAAGTGTGCAGCTCTGACTAAATTTGAATAATGCCCTTGCTATAGGTGTATGCCATCTGCATATCTTCCAAAGCCTGACTGGAATAGTCCCAGGATGTTGCTAAGTGAGGTCTAGTCATTACCGCTCACCTCCACCATCACGAGAGTTTCTCTCACTCAAACCCCCTCACATGTTCCCCCCCCCCCCCCCCAATGCAGTAGCTCTGAGCTCAGCGTTTCTGTGATGAAGGAAGTGAGCAGTAATGACTAGGCCTTACTTAGCAACCTCGTAGCAACGTCCTGGGAGTATTCTAATCAGGTTTTGGGAGGTATGTAAATGACCTGTACCTATAAAAAGGGCATTATTCAACTTTAGTCAGAGCGGCACAGTTTGTTTTTTATCTACAGACGCCCCTTACCTGCATAGGCAGTTATTTGTTGAAGGTTAACTAACCCTTTAAAGTGGAGCTCCCCCCAAAAGGGGAAGCTCCGTTTGTCTGCATCCTTCCCCCCTTTGCTGCCACATTTGGCACTTTTCGGGGAGCGGGTACCCAGTTTTGACAGGTAACCGCTCCCACTTTCAGCTCAGTTCACCATGGCGAAGTGAGCCGGAAGTTTGGCCCCCCCTCCTTCCCCCTGCAGCCAGACCTATTCACAGAGCGCATCGCAATTCGTGGAAGCTGGCTATGAAGCTGCAAGGCTTCACTGCCGATTTACCTTAGCCAAGATGGCGGTGCCAGCACCCAAGACCCGATTCAAGAATCGGCTTGGGTGAAAACACTCCTGGATGCCTGGACAGATAAGTGCCCTAATAGTAAAAGTCAGCAGCTACAGTATTTGTAGCTGCTGACTTTAAAAAAAATGTTTTTTTTTGGGGGGGGGGGGGGACTTTGATGTTACCTTCCATGGAATGCAAGCCATTTAAGTGACTGGGGCCATGCCACAAGGGCATGCAATGCAAGCAGGCGACAAGGTGGCGATAAAATGCTTCCTCATTGTCTAGCAATGCCAGTGAAGCCTTTATACACAGAATGGTGTGTGTGTGTCTGTATTATACACAGAGCGGTGTGTGTATCTGTATTATACACAGAGCGGTGTGTGTATCTTTATTATACACAGAGCGGTGTGTATATGTCTTATACACAGAGTGGTGTGTATCTGTATTATACACAGAGCGGTGTGTGTCTGTATTATACACAGAGCGGTGTGTGTACCTGTATTATACACAGAGCGGTGTGTATATGTATTATACACAGAGCGGTGTGTGTATCTCATAGTTGCCAACATTGTAAAAAAAAATTTAGGGACACTTTTTTGGCTGTAGGTGGAGTCTTATTATAATTAGGGGGCGGGGGCATGCGCTTGTAGGTGTGGCGCAGGAGAAAAGTAAAAATGTGGCGCGATGAGTGCGCCGCGGCGAATTATGGGCGTGGTTTATGCAAAATAGTGGGCATGTCTTAAATGGGTGTGGCTCAAAGGGGGTGTGGTTAGCGTCTGAGATGAACGAGGGATGGAGGGAGAGGGAGGGAGGGATGGAGGGACAGCAGCCCCAGATCCTACACAACAATAGAAATATGTGTATTCCAGAAAGTTTAACAATCAGCAGATAAAGATACTCCAAAGTTAGCACTTCAATCATTCCGGCACCATGGTTGTTATGGTGTCAGGATGATTGAAGTGCATTATTTCTATTATTACATTGTAATATAAAAGGAAATAATTCAACTCACCATAATGCTGAATCAGTGGGATCCCTGAGCGTGTCACCTGCCACCAGCCGTCCGTCCTTGCATCAGGTGCCCCCAGCAGAGTCCGTCCTTGCATCAGGTGTCCCAGCAGAGTCCGTCCTTACATCAGGTGTCCCAGCAGAGTCCGTCCTTGCATCAGGTGCCCCCAGCAGAGTCCGTCCTTGCATCAGGTGTCCCAGCAGAGTCCGCCCTTGCATCAGGGGCCCCCAGCAGAGTCCGTCCTTGCATCAGGTGTCCCAGCAGAGTCCGTCCTTGCATCAGGTGTCCCAGCAGAGTCTGTCCTTGCATCAGGTGTCCCAGCAGAGTCCGTCCTTGCATCAGGTGCCCCCAGCGGAGCCCCCCTTACATCAGATGTCCCCAGCGGAGCCCCCCTTACATCAGATGTCCCCAGCAGGGCCCTTCTTACATCAGATGTCCCCAGCAGGGCCCCCCTTACATCAGATGTCCCCAGCGGAGCCCCCCCTTACATCAGATTTCCCCAGCGGAGCCCCCTCTTACATCAGATGTCCCCAGTGGAGCCCCCCTTACATCAGATGTCCCCAGGGGAGCCCCCCTTCCATCAGGTGTCCCCAGCAGAGCCCCCCTTACATCAGGTGTCCCCAGCGGAGCCCCCCTTACATCAGATGTCCCCAGCGGAGCCCCCCTTACATCAGGTGTCCCCAGCGGAGCCCCCCCTTACATTAGGTGTCCCCAGCGGAGCCCCCCTTACATCAGATGTCCCCAGCGGAGCCCCCCTTACATCAGGTGTCCCCAGCGGAGCCCCCCCTTACATCAGGTATCCCCAGCGGAGCCCCCCCTTACATCAGGTGTCCCCAGCGGAGCCCCCCCTTACATCAGATGTCTCAAGCGGAGCTCCCCCTTACATCAGATGTCCCCAGTGGAGCCCCCCCTTACATCAGGTGTCACCAGCGGAGCCCCCCCTTACATCAGATGTCCCCAGCGGAGCCCCCCCTTACATCAGGTGTCCCCAGTGGAGCCCCCCTTACATCAGATGTCCCCAGCGGAGCTCCCCTTTACATCAGATGTCCCCAGCGGAGCCCCCCTTTACATCAGGTGTCACCAGCGGAGCCCCCCCTTACATCAGGTTCCCCAGCGGAGCCCCCCCTTACATCAGATGTGCCCAGCGGTGCCCCCCTTTACATCAGGTGTCCCCAGCAGAGCCCCCCTTACATCAGGTGTCACCAGCGGAGCCCCCCCTTACATCAGATGTACCAGCGGAGCCCCCCCCTTACATCAGGTGTCCCCAGCGGTGCCCCTATTGCATCAGGTTTCCCCAGTGGAGCCCCCCTTACATCAGATGTCCCCAGCGGTGCCCCCCTTACATCAGATGTCACCAGCGGTGCCCCCCCTTACATCAGGTGTCCCCAGTGGAGCCCCTTTACATCAGGTGTCACCAGCGGAGCCCCCCCTTACATCAGAGGTCCCCAGCGGAGCCCCCCCTTACATCAGGTGTCCCCAGCGGAGCCCCCCTTACATCAGGTGTCCCCAGCGGAGCCCCCCTTACATTAGGTGTCCCCAGCGAAGCCCCCCCTTACATCAGATGTCCCGAGCGGAGCCCCCCTTACATCAGATGTCCCGAGCGGAGCCCCCCTTACATCAGGTGTCCCCAGCGGAGCCCCCTCTTACATCTGGTTTCACCAGCGGAGCCTCCCCTTACATCAGGTTTGCCCAGCAGAGCCCCCCTTACATCGGGGCGGAGTGGTGCAGGGGGTGGTCGGAGCGAAGCGGGGCTAGGGGGTAGGCGGGGCGGAGGGTGGGCGGCAACACAGGAGCTCCGTCTAGCCGCCCAGCCGTGTTCCTGGTCTTCTTAAAAATCGCGGCCGGCGGAGACAATGTCTCCGCCAGTCGCGGACCTCTAGCGGCCACGTAAAATCGCGGAAAAACCGGATTTCTCGCAACATTTCCCTGGAAGCAATAGATTCGGGAAAATAGTCTAAATCCTGGAAATGTCCCGGGAAATTTGGGACAGTTGGTAAGTATGGTATCTGTATTATACACAGAGTGGTGTGTATCTGTATTATACACAGAGCGGTGTGTATCTGTATTATACACAGAGCGGTGTGTGTAACTGTATTATATACAGAGCGGTGTGTATCTGTATTATACACAGAGTGGTGTGTATCTGTATTATACACAGAGCGGTGTGTATCTGTATTATACACAGAGTGGTATGTATCTGTATTATACACAGAGCGGTGTGTATCTGTATTATACACAGAGCGGTGTGTATCTGTATTATATACAGAGCGGTGTGTGTATCTTTATTATACACAGAGCGGTGTGTATCTGTATTATACACAGAGCGGTGTGTGTATCTGTATTATATACAGAGTGGTGTGTGTATCTGTATTATACACAGAGCGGTGTGTATCTATATTATACACAGAGCGGTGTGTATCTGTATTACATACAGAGCGGTGTGTATCTGTATTACATACAGAGTGGTGTGTATCTGTATTATATACAGAGTGGTGTGTATCTGTATTATACACAGAGCGGTGTGTATCTGTATTATATACAGAGTGGTGTGTGTATCTATATTATACACAGAGCGGTGTGTATCTGTATTATACACAGAGCGGTGTGTATCTGTATTATACACAGAGCGGTGTGTATCTGTATTATACACAGAGCGGTGTGTGTATCTGTATTATATACAGAGTGGTGTGTGTATCTATATTATACACAGAGCGGTGTGTATCTGTATTATATACAGAGCGGTGTGTATCTGTATTATACACAGAGCGGTGTGTATCTGTATTATATACAGAGCGGTGTGTATCTGTATTATACACAGAGCGGTGTGTATCTATATTATATACAGAGCGGTGTGTATCTGTATTATATACAGAGTGGTGTGTGTATCTGTATTATACACAGAGCGGTGTGTGTATCTGTATTATATACAGAGTGGTGTGTGTATCTATATTATACACAGAGCGGTGTGTATCTGTATTATATACAGAGCGGTGTGTATCTGTATTATACACAGAGCGGTGTGTATCTGTATTATATACAGAGCGGTGTGTATCTGTATTATACACAGAGCGGTGTGTATCTATATTATATACAGAGCGGTGTGTATCTGTATTATATACAGAGTGGTGTGTGTATCTGTATTATACACAGAGCGGTGTGTGTATCTATATTATATACAGAGTGGTGTGTGTATCTATATTATATACAGAGTGGTGTGTATCTATATTATATACAGAGCGGTGTGTATCTATATTATATACAGAGTGGTGTGTATCTGTATTATACACAGAGCGGTGTGTATCTGTATTATACACAGAGCGGTGTGTGTATCTGTATTATACCTGTAGTTTGCGGAGAACAATGCGTCTGTGTATCACACACGGGGTAGTATGTTTGAGACATGCGGGCTGTGCTCTGTGTATTAGCAATGCTGGAGGTGGAGTTGTATAATGAGTCTCTGCACTCTCCCCCCCTCCTTTCCTCGCACAGCTCTCAGGCTGCAGCAGACGCCTCCTCTCTTTAGCCTGCAGAGCTGACAGCAATGTTCACTGATGCCAGCAGTCTGCCTTCTACGCCGGTCCCCCAGCACCGTCTGCATTAGTCCCCCTATGCTGTCAGGTGGCTCCCAATTTCTTGATTGCTCTGCCCTGGTGGTCAACCGGTCTGCCACTGAGATCTCCTTCTTCTCCTAAACCTCGTCTACTGGTCCCAGAGCATACAGGTAAATAACAATTTATTAGATTCTAAGCTTCAGCGATATTCTATACGTGTCACATGTTTATGTAGATGTCCATCATGGTTTCCAGCGCATGAAATGAATGTGAAATTATCCTATTTTCTAATATAATTGTATTTGTATAGTGCACAGCATCAGTGGGTGCATTGAACATATCATATACTTACATCTTGTATATGCAGCATTGGATTAATTTATACAGTATAGGGACATACAGCATGTGTGACTGTACTGCATATATAGGGGCTGTGTTCACACTGGACACAATACCTATACATCATTGTCACTGTTCTGTGCAGGGGAACACGTGTATCGGTCATCCAGGGTGAACTGTAAAGTATATTTTTGTCCCAGGATATAGATAGATAGATAGATAGATAGATAGATAGATAGATAGATAGATAGATAGATAGATAGATAGATAGATAATGTGTCCTAGGAACAGGAGATAGATAGATAGATAGATAGATAGATAGATAGATAGATAGATAGATAGATAGATAGATAGATAGATAGATAGATAGATAGATAGATAGATAGATAGGGCTTCCTCAACCGTTTTATGCCATAGGAGCCCTTGAAATAGTTTTCAGGTCTTGGGGAACCCTTACTAAAACCAATTCATTGGAGGCCAGTGAGATAAATGCCCCTTACATTGGTGGTCAGTGGAAAGAATACAACCCGTATTGGCTCTACCAAGTGGTGTTGACCCCAGAATTATCACCCCGGTTGAGAAAGGGATAGATAGATAGATAGATAGATAGATAGATAGATAGATAGATAGATAGATAGATAGATAGATAGATAGATAGATAGATAGATAGATAGATAGATAGATCATCCTTTCTCAAGATTTTTACCCCAGAAGATCCCTTAAAATAGTTCTCAGGTCTTTGAGGAACCCTTGCTAAAACCAATTCATTGGTGGTCAGTAGGAAGCATGCAACTCCTACTGACTCTACCAAGTGGCAATGACCCTGGAATTATGCAGGCACCATCAAATGAGAGGTCAATGAGCCACAGCCCAAGGAATCTGTAGCAATCTCTGGAGGAACCTTAGGGTTCCCGTAAACCCTGGTTGAGAAAGGCATGAATAGATATATAGATCATCCATCCTCAACCTCTTTCCCTCAGTGGAACCCTTGAATTAGTTCTCAGGTCTCTTCCTAAAACCAATTCATTGGTGGTCAGTGGGAAGAATGCAATGCTGGCTTTACCAAGTGGCACTGGCCCTGGAATTATGAAGGCACCATCAAATGGGAGGTCAATAAGCCCCAGCGACCTCTGGAGGAGCCCTGGTTGAGAATGGCTCAGATAGATAGATAATGTGTCCCAGGGCCAGGATTTAAAATAGATAAAAACATACATAAAATACATAAAGACATAGATCCACGATAACATACGTATACAGTAACAGTAAGTGGTCGAGCCTTTAGCATCCAGGGCTGGCTTTGGAGTGGATCTTCGGACCATATGCTAGGATGCCTGTAACTCTAGTTGCCCCTTTTTGTCCCAAGGTATTGTGTTTATTAAAAGATTAAAAGATTTGAAAAATGGGGGTTGATACTGAAGAAGTAGACAAATGTAAAGCTGACAATGAAGGCATACGTAGGTGTACCCTATGGTCGGATTCAGAATTCAGGAACAAGTCAGTCAGGTGGTGGGATGGAGGCAATAAGTATGTGCTTGCCTGTATGAGCAGGATATATTCTAAAAAGTTGGACTCTAGTTGAACTCTAGTTCATTAATAATTAGGATTGATAAAGAATTCTGAATCTGAAGGTAACATTATATAAGGTACATAGCTTGTCTGGATCCAGGGAGTCTTCAGCAACGCTCCGACACATTATGCTGAAACCTCAGTAATGCAGCAAATGAATGAATTTGCATTTCACCAAATAAAACCTAAAAAACTTTGAACTGTACATTTATACTTTTAATTGCTGAAGAGTAACCCTACTGTAAAACACAAGTAACAGGAGAGTGTTAGAATACCCAATGAACACGCCTTACCTGCTTATTTATTAATAATAGATCTGGGATAATTATTCAACTATTTAATGTACGCAGGGTTGCATAGTTAATCAATAATCAATATTAATAGTATGTATTTTGTTTTTTTTTGTTTTTTTTATATTTAATAGCTGTCAGTTCAAAGCAATCTGTATTTATTCTGCCAAAAAATGAATTCCTTGATTTGCGCAGTAAAATTCGGCCTAGGTTTTCCTAGGAAGACAAGGCATGACAGCGTATCATTTCTGGATTCTATTTGCCATGCGATTTTCAAGCTCATCCTTTGGACTTTCTTGCTGTGTGAAGACCGCATGATGCCTCTGCATCCCGAGCTGTAGAAGGAGGCTTTAACTAGTTCTGTTCCAGTTCAGTTCCAGATCACAGGCTCACCACAGGAGGTTGGAGGCTTATATGTTAATCTCAGGTGATGCTGAGAATTCCTGGCATTTGTGCATATTTGCACTGATTACGCTTCCTGCTAATCGGTTTCCATGCTTCCTGATGTCATGTGGCACGCTGACAAGAATGAGTGGTGATAGGTCTAGGAATGAAATCTAGTGGTGTCAGTTTTTCCAGCTAGTATTGTTTGATGGCGTTTTTATTTGCAGTAACGTTTGATTTATAATTTAGGTTTTTTTTGCTGTATATAGCATCTACTAGGGCCCATTCACCCCAGTGCTCATTAACCGCTTCAGCCCCGGAAGATTTTACCCCCTTCCTTACCAGAGCGTTTTTTGCGTTTCGGCACTGCGTCGTTTTAACTGACAATTGCGCGGTCGTGTGTCGTGGCTCCCAAACAAAATTGACGTCCTTTTTTTCCCACAAATAGAGCTTTCTTTTGGTGGTATTTAATCGCCTCTGCGATTTTTATTTTTTGCGCTATAAACAAAATAAGAGCGCCAATTTTGAAAAAAATGCATTATTTTTTACATTTTGCTATAATAAATATCCCCCAAAAATATATAAAAAAACATTTTTTTTCCTCATTTTAGGCCGATCGTATTCTTCTACATATTTTTGGTAAAAAAAAAATCGCAATAAGCGCTTATTAATTGGTTTGCGCAAACGTTATAGCGTTTACTAAATAGGGGATCGTTTAAGGCATTTTTATTAATCTTTTTTTTTTACTAGTAATGGCGGCGATCAGCGATTTTTATTGTGACTGCGACGTTATGGCGGACATGTCGGACATTTTTGACACATTTTTGGGACCATTGTCATTTATACTGCGATCAGTGCGATTAAAAATGCACTGATTCCTGTGTAAATGACACTGGCAGTGAAGGGGTTAACCACTAGGGGGCGGCGAGGGGTTAAGTGTGTCCTAGGGGAGTGATTACTTAGAACCCTTTCACACTGGGGCGGTTTGCAGGCGCTATTGCGCTAATAATAGCGCCTGCAAACCGACCCGAAAGTGCCGCTGCTGTGTATCCAGTGTGAAAGCCCCGAGGGCTTTCACACTGGAGCGATGCGCTGGCAGGACGGTAAAAAAAGTCCTGCTAGCAGCATCTTCGGAGCGGTGAAGGAGCGGAGTGTAAAACCGCCCCGCTAGCGGCCGAATACCGCCGACGCCGCCCCCGCCCCAGTGTGAAAGGGCTCTAACTGTCAGGGGGATGGGCTGGTGTGTGACGTCACTGATCTCTGCTCCGATGACAGGGAGCAGAGATCCAGTGACACTTGTCACTAGGCAGAACGGGGAGATGCTGTTTACATCAGCATCCCCCCGTACGTCCTCTCCGTGAGGCGATCGTGGGTATGCCCGTGGCGATCGAGTCCGTGGGACCCGCGACCCGACTCACAGAGCTCCCGGCCGCCGCTGGCGGCGTGCACGCAATGGCACGGCGGGGAATTCAAATGGATGTACAGGTATGCCCATTTGCCAGCCGCGCCATTCTGCTGACGTACATCGGCGTGCGCTGGTCGGGAACCGGTTAACAACTTCAGCCCCGGAAGATTTTACCCCCTTCCTGACCAGAGCACTTTGTACAATTTGGCACTGCGTCGCTTTAACTGTCAATTGCGCGGTCGTGCGATGTTGTAACCAAACAAAATTTGCGTCCTTTTTTCCCCACAAATAGAGCTTTCTTTTGGTGGTATTTGATCACCCCTGCAGTTTTTATTTTTTGTGCTATAAACAAAAAAAGAGCGACAATTTTGAAAAAAAAACAATCTTTTACTTTTTGCTATAATAAATATCCCCCAATTTAAAAAAAAAAACAAATTTCCTCATCAGTTTAGGCCAATATATATTCTTCTACATATTTTTGGTAAAAAAAACGCAATAGGCGTATATTGATTGGTTTGCGCAAAAGTTATAGCGTCTACAAACTATGGGAAAGATTTATGGCATTTTAATGGCATTTTTATTATTATCTTTGTTTTACTAGTAATGGCGGGTGATCTGCGATTTTTAGCGGTACTGCAACATTGCGACGGGCAGATCGGACACTTTTGACATTTTTTTGGGACCATTGACAATTGGTTTTTATTTTTTGTGCTATAAACAAAAAAAGAACGACAATTTTGAAAAAAAACAAAACAATATTTTTTACTTTTTGCTATAAGAAATATCCCCAAAAAATATATAAAAAAACAAATGTTTTACTCATTTTCGGCCGATATGTATTCTTCTACATATTTTTGGTAAAAAAAAATCGCAATAAACATATATTGATTGGTTTGCGCAAAAGTTATAGCGTCTACAAAATAGGGGATCGATTTATGGCATTTTTATTAATATATTTTTTTTATGTGTAATGGCATCGATCTGGGACTTTTATCGTGACATTATGGCAGACACGTTGGACACTTTTGACACTATTTTGGGACCATTGTCATTTATACAGCGATCAGTGCTATAAAAATGCACTGATTCCTGTGCATTTGTCACTGGCAGGGAAGGGGTTAACACTAGGGGGCGATCAAGGGGTTAAATGTGTGTTCCCTCAGTGTGTTCTAACTGTATGGGGATGGGAGTGACTAGAAGAGGAAGACATATCGTTTGTTCCTACTTAGTAGGAACAAACGATATGTTTCCTCTTCCCTGACAGCACAGGGATTTGTGTGTTTACACACACAAATCCCCGTGCTGGCGCTCATGCATGCGATTGTGCGTGGCCGGCGGCGATCGTGCCCGGCAGGCACGCGCATCGGGTTCCCCGCCTTGCAGCGAGCGCGCACCCTCTGGTGGCCGAAAAAGATAAGGACATACCCGTACAGGTTTCGCCCAGGGGAGCCATTCTGCCGCAGTATATCTGCGTGAGCCGGTTAAAGTGACGCTAAATATCCTTCATCTTCAAATATAATCCATGCAATCCAATACTTAACCCCTTAGAGCCAGCGAATGCTGGCCCTTTAAGGGGTTAAGAATGCCAGGAGGTGGAGCTTATCGTCATGTCACGGTCATGATTGGCTGTCACGGCAGTCACATGATCGGAAAGCAAGATGCGAACGGGAGCTTTCAGTTAGCCACTGATAGCTGTGCCAGGAGCACGCAGGACACGCACTCTCAGCACAGCGCTATTGCACACAAACATGCGGCCGCTTGGCCAATATGGCGCCCGGCGCCAAGGAGTTAAAGTATTACTAAACCCACAACAGTAAAATCAGTCTGTATATGCAGTAAAGCATGCTTGTTATACTCACTGTGTAACCCAGGGGTGCCCAACCTTTTGAAGAGCGAGGGCCACAATGAAAGAGCAGGCGGATGACAGGTCCATGCACAGCGGACACGTACACAGCCCACTCTACTCTATGGGTCCAGCGATCTGATCCGCCCCGACGGAAGGGGATTGACCCCCATCTGTTTTTTTTTTTGTTTTTTTTTAGCAAATCAGATTGGAGGTAGACGGGTGTAAATGGACACAAATCTGCCGTTTCATAGAGGTGAATGGAGCGCACCAAACCCGCAGGTAATAACAGAAGTCTATGCCTCAGTGCAGGTAACCAGAAGGTGCACTGCACCTGAGGATCAGTTTGAAAGCAGCCCAGTAACCACTGCACAGATATGCCCATACATACACTGCAATTTTAGTAATAAACTGACCTTTAATAACAGTCTTCCATTCAGGTATCGCCTGCTGTTGCTGTCCCAGGCAGAGTGCATTTGGTATCACTCCGCCTGTGGCAGGAGATGGCGCTATACAGGAAGCATCAGCTTATACAGCTCTGCTCCACAGCCGCTTGCTTTGCCGGCTTCATTAACAACACAGATGCTCTGGGATGGTGGGTCTGTAACCCATAATCTGGGCTTGCCAATTCGTCATCCCACAGAAGGAGGTCGCGGGCAACATCAGAGGGCTCCGCGGGCCACATGTGGCCCCTGGGACACTGGTTGGGCACCCCTGGTGTAACCCAAGGGATTAATCATGCGCATTGTGTAAAAAGGCTGTTTGGTCTGGTCTCTGATCCTCCCCTTCTTTTACTGTCCCCAACACATCTCCTGATAGAACAGAGCCTTAGAGGCACTCTGCACATTTTGGTGTGTATTGCTAGAGAGTTTTCTTTTTTTCTTGGTAAGGTGCATGTGATCAGGACAGGGCCAGTCAGCACTGTCCAGACAGAGTGTCAGTGGTTGTGCAGCCTCATAGGACAGTCAGAGGAGAATGAAAAACACCTCCTGAAAGCTCTAACCAGACACTGATAGAAGTCACATGACTGCTTTATACTGCTGATGATAAAAGGTATTTAGCAGCTTATAATTACTAAACAAAATTGCATTTTCATGTTCTGTGTACTGTGGGAGATCAAATATAGTAAATGCAGGCTCCTGGGTTTAGTAACACTTTAATGGCTTTAAATGTAATGTAAATGTAAACTACTTTTCATAAAATTGCAACATCCTCCATGAGTTCCTGAACCTCTCCTCTTCCCCCTGCATGTACATCTTCCTCTCCACCCCTCTTCTGTGGGTTAATTTGTATTTTATGCAACAACTACAGTATCTCACAAAAGTGAGTACACCCCTCACATTTTTGTAAATATTTTATTCTATCTTTTCATTTGACAACACTGAAGAAATGACACTTTGCTACAATGTAAAGTAGTGAGTGTACAGCTTGTATAACAGTGTAAATTTGCTGTCCCCTCAACACACAGCCATTAATGTCTAAACCGCTGGCAACAAAAGTCAGTACACCCCTAGGTGAAAATGTCCAAATTGGGCCCAGTTAGCCATTTTCCCTCCCCGGTGTCATGTGGCTCATTAGTGTTACAAGGTCTCAGGTGTGAATGGGGAGCAGGTGTGTTAAATTTGGGGTTAGCCCTTTAACGCTCTCATACTGGTCACTGGAAGTTCAACATGCCATCACATGGCAAAGAATTCTCTGAGGATCTGAAAAAAAATTGTTGATCTACATAAAGATGGCCTAGGCTATAAGAAGATTGCCAAGACCCTGAAACTGAGCTGTAGCACTGTGGCCAAGACCATACAGTGGTTTACTAGGACAGGTTCCACTCAGAACAGGCCTCATTATGGTCGACCAAAGAAGTTGAGTGCACGTGCTCAGCGTCATATCCAGAGGTTGTCTTTGGGAAATAGATGTATGAGTTCTGTCAGCATTGCTGCAGAGGTTGAAGGGGTGGGGGGTCAGCCTGTCAGTACCTAGACCATACGCCACACACTGCATCAAATTGGTCTGCATGGCTGTCATCCCAGAAGGAAGCCTCTTCTAAAGATGATGCACAAGAAAGCCTGCAAACAGTTTGCTGAAGGCAAGCAGACTAAGGACATGGATTACTGGAACCATGTCCTGTGGTCTGATCAGACCAAGATAAACTTATTTGGTTCAGATGGTGTCAAGCGTGTGTGGCGGCAACCAGGTGAGGAGTACAAAGACAAGTGTGTCTTCCCTACAGTCAAGCATGGTGGTGGGAGTGTCATGGTCTGGGGTTGCAGGAGTGCTGCCAGCACTGGAGAGCTACAGTTCATTGAGGGAACAATGAATGCCAACATGTACTGTGACATACTGAAGCCGAGCATGATCGCCCCTGATGTTAACCCCTTCCCAGCCAGTGTCATTAGTACAGTGACAGTGCATATTTATAGCACTGATCACTGTATTAGTGTAACTGGTCCACAAAAAAGTGTTATGCCCCGTACACACGGTCGGATTTTCCGATGGAAAATGTGTGATAGGACCTTGTTGTCGGAAATTCCGACCGTGTGTGGGCTCCATCGGACATTTTCCATCGGATTTTCCGACACACAAAGTTGGAGAGCAGGAGATAAAATTTTCCGACAACAAAATCCGCTGTCGGAAATTCCGATCGTGTGTACACAAATCCGACGGACAAAGTGCCACGCATGCTCAGAATAAATAAAGATATGAAAGCTATTGGCCACTGCCCCGTTTATAGTCCCGACGTACGTGTTTTACGTCACCGCGTTCAGAATGATCGGATTTTCCGACAACTTTGTGTGACCGTGTGTATGCAAGACAAGTTTGAGCCAACAACCGTCGGAAAAAATCCTAGGATTTTGTTGTCGGAATGTCGGAACAAAGTCCGACCGTGTGTACGGGGCATTAGTGTCAGAATGTCCACCGCAATATCGTCCCGCTATAAGTCGCTGATCGCCTCCATTATTAGTAAAAAAATAAAAATATCCCATAGTTTGTAGACGCAAACCAATCAATATACGCTTATTTGGATTTTTTTTTACCAAAAATATGTAGCAGAATACGTGTTGGCCTAAATTTATGAAGAAATTCTATTGTTTTCTATTTTTTATTGGATATGTTTTTTAGAAAGTAAAAAATATTGTATTTTTTTTTTCAAAATTTTCGGTCTCTTTTTAGTTATAGCGCAAAAAATCAAAAACGCAAAGGTGATCAAAAACCACCAAAAGTAGCTCTATGTGTGTGAAAAACAGGACATACGTTTTATTTGGGTACAGTGTTGCATGACCACGCAATAGTCAGTTAAATTAATGCAGTGCTGTATTGCAAAAAATGGCCTGCTCATGGGGGGGGGGGGGGGGGGGCTAAATCTTGTGGAGGTCAAGTGGTTAATTAGGATATTTAGCTTTTCGTCTAGAGTTTAGTTATATATGAACCTATGTTTTACCTATACAGGGCAAAGCAATGGGTTCATTTAACAGCCTTCCTTTCCAGATGTATACAATCACTGTCCCTTCTCTCCCCTGCCTCTCCATTTGGCCATCAGGAGTGAGGATAAATGCTCTGTACTTTCAGGTATGGGGCATATGACCCCCACCCTTCACTCCCACCTGACGACATTGGGGCCTTGTAATTGGCCACTCAACCACCCAGCATTGTCACATTTGGCAGGGGGAGAGTCCTCTGCCCAGTGTGAGCTCTGACATGACCGATTTGGAGCTTACACAGCTTTCTTCACCCTATGCTGCCAAACACAGCAAAGGGACAAGGAAAGGAAAGTAATTATGTGCAGCGACGCAGGGTAGAGGTCAGGACCCTGAGAATGAATTGGCCGCCACCAGAAAAGAGGCATAAACAAAGGCCGGAGTCAACCCCAAAGCCATAACGGAAGTCCGGCATGACAGGGGCTAACTGGGCGCCAGGTACTGAGGAGAAGAGGGAGGAGCACAGCAGGGGGACGGAGATGGGGCGGAGTCTTGGAGGGGGAAGTGAAGCGGTACGAGGAGGGAGGCGGCCTCAGTCGGAACAGGAGAGAGCAGGACAGCTTCCCACCCTCCCGCCCTACATGTTGTGATAATTTTTCTGTTGGGGTTGGGGAAAAAAACAGTGGTGCACTTGGCAGGGTGCAAGGTCCTTTTAGGTCATATGGGCACTCTGGAGGCCTTAGAAGTGACTAGCTGGTACAGTTCTGGTTTATGCCATTATTAGAGGTAAGAGGGGTGGGTCATTGGCATAGCGGGTAACAAGCCATGGTTAATACCATAGTCAAGATTTCCGAGGGACAGATGGTCCCCGGCAGTCTCTATGATCCTCGGGGGCCCGGGCACAACGTTATGACGTCACGTCCGGGCCACACAAGTAAACAAAGCCAAGATCTTGGCTAGAAAAGCATCAGATCGTCAATTTTTTTTTTGATCTGATGCTTTCCAGGTTGGAGGAGAGATCTCCATAAAGAGGACCTGTCACGCACCATTCCTATTATAGGGGATGTTTACATTCCTTGTAATAGGAATAAAAGTGATCAAAAAAAATTGTTAAAGGGAAAGTGTAAAAAAAAATAAACAAAAAAATATTTATCCCCGTCCCCATGAGCTCGCACGTAAGTAAGTCACGCCCGCATATGTAAACAACGTCCAAACCACACATGTGAGGTATCACCGCGAACGTTAGTGCGAGAGCAATAATTCTTGCACTAGACCTCCTCTGTAACTCTAAACAGGTAACCTGTAAAAAATTTTAAACCGTCGCCTATGGAGATTTTTAAGTACCGAAGTTTGGCGCCATACCAAGAGTATGCACAATTTTAAAGTTTGACATGTAAGGTATCTATTTACTCAGCGTAACATATCATCTGTCACATTATACAAAAATAATGGGCTAACTTTACTGTTTTGTTTTTTTTTGTTAATTCATGAAAATGTTTTTTTTTCCCCACAAAATCGCGTTTGAAAAATGACCGCGCAAATAACGTGTGACATAAAAAGATGCATTGACCGCCATTTTATTCCCTAGGGTGTCTTCTAAAATATATATATATATATATATATATATATATATATATATATATATAAAATGTTTGGGGGTTCTGAGTAATTTTCTAGAAAAAAAATGATGATTTTTACATGTAGGAGAAAAGTGTCAGAATTTGCGCGATATGGAAGTGGTTAAAAGAAAACCGTAGACAGAAAGTTTCCTGGTAAGGAAGATAGTTAATGCTTACGTCTCCCGCTACCCGCACCTACAATCTGAAGAAAACATTTATGCCTAAAGAGTCATTAAAATCTGACACTTCCAGAATTGTCTGAATCCTGGTCGTCTGCTGCATGCCGTGGCTCCTTCCGCCAGCTCTTATGTGACTTCAGAACAGATTAGGGAAGTAGGGTAGATCGGCCGCATGAGAGTCAAAGCACAGAATATCTAAAGTCACAACCTTTTCTCATTTTATGAAGAGTAGGAGAAGGTTAAACCCACTGTCACTGTCATGTGTTTACCATCTGTGTCTCATTAACTGCTTCAGCCCCGGAAGGTTTTACCCCCTTCCTGACCAGAGCACTTTTTGCGATTCGGGACTGCGTCGCTTTAACTGACAATTGCGCGGTTGTGCGACGTTACACCAAAACAAAATTGATTTCCTTTTTTTCCCACAAATAAAGCTTTCTTTTGGTGGTATTTGATTATCTCTGCGGTTTTTATTTTTTGTGCTATAAACAAAAAAAAAACGTCAATTTTGCTATAAAAAATATCCCTTTGATCGCCCCTGATGTTAACCCCTTCCCTACAGTGACAGTGCATTTCTTTTAGCACTGATCACTGTATTAGTGTCGCTGGTCCCCAAAAAGTGTCAGTTATCCCACGTACACACGACCGGTTTAGCCGTCGTAATAAACTCCGACGGTTTCTCCGACGTAACTCAGACAGAATTCCATTCAAGCGGTCTTGCCTACATACAGTCAACCCAAAATCCGACCAAAGTCCGACCGTCTAGAATGCGGTGACGTACGACACTTACGACGGGACTAGAAAAAGGAAGTTCAATAGCGAGTAGCCAATAATTTCCGTCTCGTACTTACTTCAGAGCATGCGCCGTTTTTGGTCCGTCGGACCAGCATACAGACGATCGGTTTTCCCGATAGGAATTGGGTCCGTCGGAAAGATTTAGAACATGTTCTATTTCTAGGCCTGTCAGATTTTTCAAAAAAAAAAAAGTCCGATGAGGCATACACACGATCGGTATATACGATGAAAAGCTTCCGTCTGACTTTTTCTGTCGGACAGTCCGCTCGTGTGTACGTGGCATAAGTGTCCAATTTGTCCGCCACAATGTCGCAGTCCTGCTAAAAATCGCTAATCAACCCCCATTACTAATAAAAAAAAAAAATGCCATAAAAAAAAAAAAATCCCATGCAGACGCAATAACTTTTGCGCAAACCAATCAATATATGCTTATTGGGATTTTTTTTTACCAACAACATGTAGCAGAATATATTTTGGCCTAAATGAATGAAGAAATTAGTTTTTTACAATTTATTAATAATATTAGTGTCACTGGTCCCCAAAAAGTGTCACTTAGTGTCCAATTTGTCCGCCGCAATGTCGCAGTCCTGCTAAAAATCGCTAATCACCACCATTACTAATAAAAGTAAAAATGCCACAAAAAAAATCCCATAGTTTGCAGACGCAATAACTTTTGCGCAAACCAATCAATATACGCTTATTAGGATTTTTTTTTTTTTTTACCAACAACATGTAGCAGAATACATATTGGCCTAAAATGATGAAGAAATTAGTTTTTTTACATTTTTTTTATTGGATATGTTTTATAGTAGAAAGTAAAAAATATAGATTTTTTATTATTAGTATTAGTGTCACTGGTCCCCAAAAAGTGTCACTTATGCCGCGTACACACGGCTTGACTTCCCGACAGAAAAAGTCCGATGGGAGCTTTTGGTCGGACATTCCGACCGTTTGTAAGCCCCATCGGACTTTTTATGTCAGCATTTCCAATGGACTCAACATGTTCTAAATCTTTCCGTCGGAAATGCCGACAGAGTTTAGCCCGTTGGCAAGTCGGTTCGTGTGTACGCGGCATTAGTGTCCAATTTGTCCGCCGCAATGTCGCAGTCATGCTAAATATCGCTAATCGCCGCCATTACTAACAAAAATAAAAATGCCATAAAAAAAAATCCCATAGTTTGCAGACGCAATAACCTTTGCGCAAACCAATCAATATACGCTTATTGGGATTTTGTTTTTACCAACAACATGTAGCAGAATACATATTGGCCTAAATTGATGTAGAAATTTGTTTTTTTTTTAATTTTTATTGGATATGTTATGTTATGTATATATATGTATATGTATATCTATGTATATGTATATATATATATTTTTTTTTTATTGTCAGGTTTGTTGCAAAAAATAAAAACCGCAGAGGTGATCAAATACTACCAAAAGAAAGCTCTATTTGTGGGGGAAAAAAAGGACACACATTCTTTTTGGGTACAGCGTCGCAATTGTCAGTTAAAGTAACGCAGTGCCGTATCGCAAAAAATGGCCTGGTCATGAAGAGGGGGTAAATGTTCCGGGGCTGAAGTGGTTAACTGCCAATTGCGCGGTCATGCAACACTGTATGCAAATGAAATGAATATAATTGGCTAGCTTTAAGCTGAGTCAATGTCTGATGGAATCTCATTATACCACTTTTCAAACCTGCTTAGATTAAAGTGAATTTCTCCTGAGAGAAACATGGAGTTTGCCCAAACTAACATCTTGTGCCAAATGTCTGTTCCATGCTGATCATTTTGCTCTAAGAAGAATATAGAGGTATACAGTAGGTAACATAAGAAACCAGCAAGACTGGTTTCTTAGTAAGGTATAAAGATTCTATGCTGCCGTAGGCACCTAGGCACCCGAATGATGACACACTTTTTTTTTTTTAAGTTCTTCCCCTTGTGTCATGTGTCTTCTTTATATGCAGAGCTACTTTTCAGCTCTACAGACTACCAAACAAGAGGAAAGAAAAAAATGTTTTTCTGAACTACAAAGAGTCTTCTGACTCCTCCAAAAATCCGCTGCGCCACCTTTCTCCCTTACAGGTCTCTTTCTAAATTTAGCCACAAATGCATAGCTCCCAACTGTCCCTGATTTCGAGGGACTGTCCCTGATTTGGAGCAATGTCCCTCTGTCCCTCTTTCCTCCTCATTTGTCCCTGATTTTGGTCTGATCTATATAGTTGTATATAAAATGCACTTTTTATCTTTCAAAAAGTGTTTCCCAGAGCTAAACCGTTCATCTAAATTCTAAATTGCTGCATCTGTACATTTTAAAAGCCAATATAAAGAATAGTAGTGGTAAAAAAAAAGTCCATTGTGGATTCAATTAACCTTTTTTTTTGGTTAATTCTCCTTTAAGGGGGTGTGGCAGGGGGGCGTGTCCCATACCTACATACATTTTCTAGTAGGTGTCCCTCATTCCCATCTCAAAATGATGGGAGGTATGCAAATGTCCAAAAATTGTAGGTGTTAAACTTCCTTGCTCAAGTGTAGCCCCTGACATCCCCACAGGGCCACACAAAATATTTAAAGTGATACTAAGTGAGTGGGAACAGCATATAATACGCCATTTATTGATATATTTTTATGATTTGGGTTTAATGACACTTTAATGTAATGCTACAGAAAGCAGTCAGAGACTGGACATACTACAATAGATGTTCAAAGATGGCTGGCATGGTGCAAGAGGTGGTCAAAGGCTGCAGACATGGTAAGAGATTGAGTGCATTCATCACAGACTACTAGAACTCACTACGTTTAGGTCCCACTACAAATCACAGCGCCATACGGCCACCTTAAAAAATGACCGCCATCATAATTGATGTTCCTCTCAGCAAGATCCATTATTAAATTATAAAGAAAAAATATGAATTAATGAATATATTCCTTCACTGTCCCTGAGCAAGCATCCAGGCAAGGAAAAACACTACTGGCTGCCGGGGCCCCAGGGCCACAGAATAATGGGGATATTTATAAAAAAAAATCAATGAGCTATTTATTTTGTGTAACAGCATGTGCATTTATTCTGTGTGAATACTGGCACAATCAATGTTACCAGGCTATTTTCTCTCCAGGTTGGATGTCCGTCATTTATGAGAATAGTGTAAATCAGGAATGTACTGCATTATAGTCACTAGATGGAACCGGCAAGATAAATACCGTATTTATCTGCGTATAACACGCACCTTTTCCCCCTGAAAATAGAGGGCAAATCATGGGTGCGTGTTATATGTCGATATTTACCTGGCTATCTCAGGAATGGGGGGAATTGCTGAGCGCAGCCAGATTACACATAGACGGAATCTCCTGTTTACTCGTCACACACAGTCCCACCTCCTGGATGGCTCATAGGACATACATCACATGTCCTGGCATTGGACCGGTGTTCTGTCTATCATAGGAGCCGTCCAGGAGACAGGACTGTGTGTGACTGAGCGCAGAGTAAACAGGAGATCCCTCTGTGTAATCCGGCACTGGCAAGACTGCAGATGGGCACTGGTGAGACTGCAGATGGGCACTGAACAGGCTGCATTGATGGGCAATGGAGAGGCTACAGATGGGGACTAATCAGGCTGCATTGATAGGCAATGGAGAGGCTGCAGATGGGCACTGGTCAGGCTGCATTAATGGGCAATGGTGAGGCTGCAGATGGGCACTGATCAGGCTGCATTGATGGGCAATGCAGAGTCTGCAGATGGGCACTGGTCAGGCTGCATTAATGGGCACTGGTGAGACTGCAGATGGGCACTGAACAGGCTGCATTGATGGGCAATGGAGAGGCTACAGATGGGGACTAATCAGGCTGCATTGATAGGCAATGGAGAGGCTGCAGATGGGCACTGGTCAGGCTGCATTGATGGGCAATGGTGAGGCTGCAGATGGGCACTGATCAGGCTGCATTGATGGGCAATTGTGAGGCTGCAGATGGGCACTGATCAGGCTGCATTGATGGGCAATGGAGAGGCTGCAGATGGGCACTCATCAGGCTGCATTGATGGGCAATAGAGAGGCTGCAGATGGGCACTAATCAGGCTGCAATGATGGCCAATAGCAAGGCAGCAGATGGGCACTGGTCAGGCTGCATTGATGGGCAGTGATTAGGCTGCATTAATGGGCACTAACCCTTATTTTGCTTCAAAGTTTTTTTCCTGAAAACTCTCACTTAAAATTAAGGTGCGTGGAATACGCCTGTGTGTGGAATATGCCTGTGCGTGTTAAGGCCCGTACACACGATCGGACTTTTTGACAACAAACATGCAAATGAGCTGTTTTAAGACAACATCCGACCGTGTGTACGCTCCATCTGACAAACTTTTTCGGTTTTTCCGCTCCATCGGACAAATGTTGGCTGTGCGAACAGACAAACTTGGCGGCAACAAAAGTCCGATGTCAGCAAGTCCGATCGTGTGTACACAAAACCATCGGACTTCAGTACAAAGTACAAACAAGCATGCTCAGAACCAATGCAAAAGGTCGGACAACAATACAGAAGTTGACCAAAGGGAGGCGCCGGAGAATTGAGCGTCCTCTTTTGAAGTGTCGTCAGTACGTTCAAACGTCACTACGTTTGTGTTTGTTTCCTAAAAAGTCCTGCCGTGTGTGTGCTTAACAAGTTCACGGCCAACGCCCTTTGTACAGAAATCCACATGAAAGTTTGTATAAGGTCCGATCGTGTGTATGAGGCTAAATACGCCGATAAATACGGTACTTACTATTACTGTCTGCTCAATCTAGTGGCCATTATGTTGTATTTTCCTGAATCCTGATTCACACTATTTTTTGTGAATGATAAATATAACATCAAATAGTGTAGTCGCTGTCTGAAGTATGGTTAGCACGTTTCAACTGAAATTTGTACAGATATAAATATAAAATAATATGCACAATAATCACCTAAATCACACATAAAAAAACACACTCTTGTGATAATAGCATTAAGAGTGAAAAGGAAAGTTCATCAAAGTTCATAAGAAGCAACAGTGAATCATCTACAACATAAATTCATTTTTTTCCATTTTTTTATTAGATATGTATTATAGCTGAAAGTAAAAAATATTGTTTTTTTTTTTTAAATTGACGCTCTTTTTTTGTTTATAGCACAAATAATAAAAAACGCAGAGGTGATAAAATACCACCAAAAGAAAGCTCTATTTGTGGGGAAAAAAAAGACATAAATTATATTTAGGTACAGCGTCGCTCGGCCGCGCAATTGTCAGTTAAAGTAACGCAGTGCCGTATCTCCAGACATGGGGGGGTAAATCTTTCGTGGGTAAAAAAGATTTTTATATACTAAACTGTAAACTGCGAGATTCGGCCAGGCTGGAGGTTGTGCCTTACCAAGCATTGCAGGAACAGAAATATCTGCGCTATGTTATGTAACAACTAGAAATGCGTTTTACACACTGTCTGAGACGCTGTGTCTTTTACTTCTATGCGTGTTTATTTCATGCCTTGTTCATCCTCTGCTGCTCTAGTATTGAGCCGTGTTTGTCTCTGCAGGAAGTCACATCAGCGCTCGGTCTCTGTCTTTCCTGCTTTGGTTTCAGTTGACATCTCTGGCTTTGTTAACCGCACAGGAAGCTCCCCATAGCTGAATGATCAGAGATGAAACCTTCTGTGCCATCAATTAGGTCATGTGGTGCTAAAGCAATGTATCAGCACCTATTACTTTGTAATGAATTGTGTCGCTAACAGGAACACTAAGCTAATAATTATTTAAATCTAAAATTACCGTGTAATTCCGTCTTGGTAATAGCAGCATTTCTGGGAAGGCTCTCTTATCTATCATGACCCGTGTACAGAAGTATGATTTTTTTTCTCTCTTTAGTTTTGGACAGTCTGTGTCCTGCAGGGCAGATTTTCCTTCATTTCTTGTCTTGAAGACGTAACAGAAAAGCCTCGTTCACGTTAGTGGCTGGGGAGCAGTAAAAACATGCAGTTTTAGCCCCCCCCAATAACTAACCTAAAGGATAAACAACAGTTGGAGGAGGCTGTTCATATGCACCGGCCGCATTAAATGTAAGCGCATGCCGAACTGACTTGTCAAACTCGGCCATTGTGATCTATGGGGCTGCACTGCAACTGCACGTCAAATGTTTCACTGGCAATTGCAGTGCATTTGCCTCATTATAAAAAAAAGGGCATTCAGGAGATGGCAGGATCTTCTCCTGAACCCCTGACAGCGGAATTTTATTACTGTATTTATTGGTGTATAACACTCACTTTTTCACCATGAAAATCAGGTGAAAATAGCGCGTGCGTGTTATACGCCAATACTTCAATTTTAGCTGCCTCGGAGGGGACAGGGAGGGGAGCAGGATGAGCGCCATCACATTACATACAGTGAGAATCTCCTGTTTACTTGGCGGCCTCTGTAATAGAAAGTCCTGTCTCCTGGGCCGCCATTGGACCACTGTTCTGTCTATCATAGGAGATTCTCACTGTATGTAATCTGTCGACGCTCGTCCCTCCCTGTTTCCTCTAGGCTGCAGATGGGCATCAATCAGGCTGCACTGATGGCAATGGTGAGGCTGCTGCATTGAAGGCAATGGTGAGGCTGCTGCGTTGATGGCAATGGTGAGGCTGCTGCGTTGATGGCAATGGTGAGGCTGCTGCGTTGATGTGGACTGATGAGTGAGGCTGCATTGATGTGGACTGATGAGGCTGCATTGATGGCACTTGTGAGGCTGCAGATGGGCACTGACCCTTTTTTTGCTTCAAAGTTCCTTATTTAAAATGTAAGTTTTTTTCCTGAAACTTCCCTCTTAAAATGAATGTGCGTGTTATACGCCGATAAATACGGTATATATAAAAAAAAAGGGCATTCATAAGGTGGCAGGATCTCCTCCTGAACCCCTGACTGCGGCATTCCCATTATGAAAAAAAAGGGCATTCATAATGTGGCAGGATTTTCTTCTGAACCCCTGACAGCGGCATTTCATTATATTTAAAAAATAAAGGGCATTCAGGAGGTGGCAGGATCTCCTCTTGAACCCCTGACAGTGGCATCCCATTATAAAGAAAAGGGCATTCATGAGGTGGCAGGATCTCCTCCAGAATCCCTGGCATTGGCATCCTCTTATAAATAAAAAAAAGTGGAATTCAGGAGGTGTCAGAATCTTCTCCTGAACCCCTGACGGCGGCATCCCATTATTAAAAAAAACCCATTCAGGAGGTGGCAAGATCTCCTCTTGAACCCCTGGCAGCGACATTTCATTATAAAAAAAAGGGCATTCAGGAGGTGGCAGGATCTCCTCCTGAGCCCCTGACAGCGGCATTCCCATTATATTAAAAAAAGGGCATTCATAAGGTGGCAGGATATCCTTCTCAACCCCTGACAATGGCATCCCATTATAGAAAAAAAGGGCATTCAGGAGGTGACAGGATCTCCTCTTGAATCCCTTACAGCAGCATCCCATTATAAAAAAAAGGGCATTTAAGAGGTGGCAGGATCTCCTCCTAAACCCCTGGCAGTGGCTGCTTAGCTGCACTCTGATAAGCGATCCACCGCAGATTGCTTTTCAGATCTTAGCTTAGGCTGGCCATACATTATACAATTCTCTTGTACAATTTTCCTTTAGATTTACCAAAACCAAATAATATGAGGTCAGACCTAAACACTTTCAATTTGTATGCAGACAGGCAGGCCCTTGCACTACATAGTTGAAGATAAATCTAAAGGAAATTAAATAAGAAGATTGTATAATGTATTGCAAGCTTTATAGAGGAAATCTCCCATCTTAAGCTGGTCATACACTGTTAGAACTTTCTGATAAACTGGCCAAAATCCTCTTGTAGGCCCCCTCCTGCTCGAAATTCTTCAAAATAGAAGCATCCAAGTGGAAAACTGTTGGCCCAACAGCTACCGCATCCAATCACAGACAGCCGCTTTTTGGGTATTCTGACAGTCGCTGGCGCCAGCTGTCAGAATAAAATAGCTGATGTGGGGGAGTCGTCCATCCATGCTGTATAGTACCCACAAGCTGAACGAGAAACAAATCTAAAGCCCCATACACACTATTAGATTTTCTACAGATTTTTGTTCTCAGATTTACCAAA
Source organism: Lithobates septentrionalis (assembly GCA_037952835.1). Taxonomy (NCBI): domain Eukaryota; kingdom Metazoa; phylum Chordata; class Amphibia; order Anura; family Ranidae; genus Lithobates; species Lithobates septentrionalis. The sequence continues at coordinate 3,068,501 of JBBDGP010000867.1, read as the reverse complement.
ACCATGTAGTACAAGGGCCTGCCTGATTGCATACAAAATGTAACTCTTAAGGTTTGACCTCATATTATATGGTTTTGGTAAATCTGAAGACAAAAATCTGCAGAAAATCTAATAGTGTGTATGGGGGTCTAATAATATATGGCCAGCTTCAGTCAGTTGTCCAGAACATTTGTCCCTGTTGGATGATTTCCCACACAAACCACAAAAAAAAAACTTGGCAGAGGGTGCCACACTCCCCAATCCATCCAAAAAAAGGACCTGTTCTTTGTCCATCTATAGATTCACTTTAATGCTTAGTCCTCCAGTTGCACACACTTTCACTTCCTCCTTTCCTCTGCCCTTGGTAAGCTCTGAGTCACTCTGTTCACAGATTACACTGGGCTGACAGCCCTTCCTGCCCCCATATGACAGTGCAGGGCCAACCACTGAGCACCAGTAGGCATGTGCAATTCATTTCGTTCCGAATTTGTTTTTTAAGGAATTTCGACAAATTCGTTAATTCGGGAATATCCGAATTAACAAAAACCCGTTTAACGAATTTTTTTTCCGAATATTCGGAAATTCGATAAAATTGGACATTCGTAAATTCGGGCATTCATACATTTGTACATTAGTAAATTAGTGAATTCGTAAATTTGTAAATTCGAAAATTCGGAAATCTGAAATAATACTTAACTAATAATAACTTAACTATTAGTAATTACTAGTAACTTTTAAATTATAGGTATTGTAATTTCCTTTCAAATTTGGCTGTTAGTGAACGTAACACGTACAAATTTATCTGAAGTTATGAATGATCCGAAAAAACGTAATGGAACGTAATGAATTAATAATAATAAATAACAATAATATTAATAACAACGTTTTATTATTTTTATTTATTATTAATTTGTTCCATTCCATTTGTTTAGATGCAGCATTCATTTTGGATAATTCGTAACTTCGGATAAATTCGTATTTGTTACGTTCACTGACAGTCAAATTTGAAAGGAAATTACAATACAGGGGGTCCCCGGGTTACAAACAAGTTAGGGACTGTAGGTTTGTTCTTAAGTTGAATCTGTTTGTAAGTCTGAACAGGTACATTTTTTAAGTGTAGCTCCAGACAAAAAAACTATTTTTAAGCTTTTTGGATAGCATAGGGAAGGGTTATCACCCCTGTAACATTTGTTTTGCTGTCTGTGCTCCTCTTCAGAAGATTTCACCTCACTTTCTGTCCCAATGACAATTGGATTTTGAAAATTTTGGGTTGTTGTGGAAATAAGCCTTGGTGATAAAGCATCAGTGGAGGTACATTTTCCCCATAATAGCTCTTACAGGAGAGAATTTCCCTTCCTAGGGGTAGATTTCCTCTCACTTCCTGTTGTCTCCCTCCGTTTGTAAGTAGGAGTCGTTTGTAAGTCGGATGTTTGTAACTAGGGGACCCTCTGTACCTATAATTTAATAGTTAGTTACTATTTCAGATTTTTGAATTTTCGGGTTTTTGGATTTTCAAACTTCGAATTTACAAATCTCAGAATTTTCTAATTTACAAATGTACGATTTTACGAATTTACGAATGTACGAATTTTCAAATGTACAAATGTAAAAATGTACGAATGTACGAATGAACGAATGTTCGAATTTACGAATGTATGAATGAATGCATTTACGAATTTACGAATGAACGAATTTACGAATCGCGATCATAACGAATGACCCGAAAAACGAAAAAAAAAAAAAAATAAACTAATGAAACGAAAATGAACGAATTTTTTGGCTGTGCACATGTCTAAGCACCAGTACCGTCCTATGAGTTACACACGCCTCCAAAATTTGAAGTACCATATGTTCTTGCTGCTTCTAGTAGATGAACAGCAAGAGGGAAGAAAAGGTAAGTATGTTTTGATATGTGCTGGACTGGGGGGGGTTAAGTGAACCTGTTGTTTTGCTCTCATGGAAAAGCATGCAGTGAACAACCATTGGTCTCTGTGTCACGGGGTATCCTGGAAGTGGGGTTTAGGTGTTGCAGCCAGATTTGCCTCCCTGTTTAGTAACGCAAATTGAGATAAGTCTTATATTGGGGTCTGCTAGATGCATGCAGGCAATCACACATTTCGTAAAGAGGCGTATATTTTGCAAAACAGCCCGTCAGCATCTTTTCTGCAAATGTCACCAGTTTTATATATTTTTTTTTATAATTGTATTTTTTAATTCGTTTTTGCAAAAAGAAAAGGTTACACAAGACTCGTGAATGACATATGTAACAAAAGATATAACGTACAAATGAGATTTCCAAATTAACAAAAAGCTGAAGTTAACTGTAGGTTATACAGAAATGTAGTCAACATATAAACAAATCGTGACGCAAAACAGAGGTCATATTTACAAATTGCCTGCGCATCAAACGTGTAGAATCAGGGAGCTCTTAAGCGACACCATATGGCATGGGCTGTAAAGGGGGGACTTATAGAAAGGCTTGAGGATAGTTAACCACTTCAGCCCCGGAAGAATTTACCCCCTTCCTGACCAGAGCACTTTTTGCGATACGGCACTGCGTCGCTTTAACTGACAGTCATGCGATGTTGCACCCAACCAAAATTGAAGTCCTTTTTTTCCCACAAATAGAGCTTTCTTTTGGTCAGTGGCGTAGCGTGGGTTGTCAGCACCCGGGGCAAGGCAAGTAATTTGCGCCCCCCCCCTAACCTGCGGACTTTTATCACTCCCCGAGTCCCTTCAAATACAATAGTACTGACCTACCTGATTCCTATACTGACCATTACACACTACACTGACCACTATACTATACTGTCCACTACACTAAGAACTACACTGACCACTACACTACACTGACCACTATACTGTCCACTACACTGACCACTACACTATGCTGTCCACTACACTAAGAACTACACTGACCACTATACTGTCCACTACACTACACTGACCATTATACTGTCCACTACACTACACTGACCACTACACTGAGAACTACACTGTCCACTACACAATACTGACCACTATACTACACTGACCACTATACTGTCCACTACACTACACTGACCACTACACTGAGAACTACACTGTCCACTACACTATACTGACCACTATACTACACTGACCACAATACTACACTGACCACTACACTGTACTGACCACTACACTGTACTGACCACAATACTACACTGTCCACACCACTATACTGACCACTACACTACACTGTCCACTACACTATACACTATACTGTCCTGCCTAGTCTTCCTATACTGACACTACATATACGGCGCCTGTCTCTTCTCCCCCCCCTCCCCCCCCCCCCCGTCTTCCCTGCGCTCCGGCCGCCATATTCATTTTTCCCGGCGCACTGTGATTGGGCGAATGGGGGTCATGTGCGGAGGCGGGACTTCAGGAGCGACTGTGATCGCGGATAGGCCAGCCCCACGCCGCACATGACCCCCATGCGCCCAATCACAGGGCGCAAAACACTAGACATGGCGGCGGAGCGCGGGGGACACAGGAAAAGAAATTAGGAGGAGGCAGCCAGTAGTGACACTACTGGCACGAAATTGCGCCCCCCTAAATTTCGCGCCCGGGGCCACGGCACCCCCCGCACCCCCCACGCTACGCCACTGCTTTTGGTGGTATTTGATCACCTCTGCAGTTTTTATTTTTTGCGCTATAAATAAAAAAAAAGTGACAATTTTGAAAAAAAAGCAATATTTTTTACTTTTTGCTATAAAAAATATCCCCAAAAAATATATAAAAAAATAATTTTTTCCTCAGTTTAGGCCGATATGTATTCTTCTACATGTTTTTGGTAAAAAAAAAATCGCAATAAGCGTATATTGATTGGTTTGCTCGAAAGTTATAGCGTCTACAAAATAGGGGATAGATTTATGGCATTTTTATTATAAATGGGTTTTTTTTAGTAATGGCGGCGATCTGCGATTTTTATCGTGACTGCGACATGGCGGACACATTGGACACTATTTTGGAACCATTGTCATTTATACAGTGATCAGTGCTATAAAAATGCACTGATTACTGTGTAAATGACACTGACAGGGAAGGGGTTAAACACTAGGGGGCAATCAAGGGGTTAAGTGTGTCCTAGGGAGTGAGTGTAACTGTGGGGGGGATGGGCTACCTAGGACATGACAGAGATCACTGCTCGGGATGACAGGGAGCAGTAAATCTCTGTCATGTCACAAGGCAGAACAGGGAAAGGCCTTGTTTACATAGGCATCTCCCCATTCTGCCACTCCGTGACACGATCGTGGGACACCGGCGGACATCGAGTCCGCGGGTCCTGTGGGCACGGTCACGGAGCATGCGGCACGAGCGCCCACAATGGCGCGTCTTAAAGGGGACGTACCTGTACGCCCATTCGCGCAGCCGTGCCATTGTGCTGATGTATATCGTCGTGCGCTGGTCGGCAAGCGGTTAATTGCATACCTTAAGACATAGAGTCTGGAAGAGGTGTCCCAAATTCCGATTGATCCTATGGTTCCCATATTTTTTTGAATTGTGCGATTTGATCGTGTACAATAGCCATGAGGTATTCCATTCTTCGAATATCAGCTATGAGTTGGAGGAATCTGGACCATGGAGGAGGTATATTGGATAACCAACACATCGGGACACATCGGCTAAAAGAATGTAGGAAATCAGCATGTTTAGCATGTTTAACAATGCCAGTAAAGGGGAGGCCTAATAAGTAGTGTACTGGGTAATAGCATCACCTCATGCCAAAAGGGTATATCAGAGAGCAATGCCAAAAGATATGGAACAACGAGCCTATCTCAAGCCCACAGCGCCAGCATATCGCTGAGCTTGAGCGATCGTATTTATGAATGACCTCAGGGGTCTTGTACCAGAGCATGAGAATTTTAATGGAAGTCTCCCTCTGCACTACACATTTGGAGGACTTAAAAGTGGAGGACCAGATCCTATCCCACATCTGGGAGTATATAGGTCTACATAGTGGGTGTTCCCATCTACGCATGTATAGATGGGTACACCAGTTTTATTTAAAGACGAGTAATGCTTTAATATACTGTAATGGAAATTTGTACGTTCTGTATATAATTGTATTGTATTTTGTATGTATTGCACACTGCCCTCACTGTGCACACGGCACTAATAATGTTTTCATTACATGTTTACATTCTCTCGAGTCCTGATTAGAATTAGCCTGCCTATGTAACGCCCCTTGCTATCATAAACGTACAATTGTAATATTAATGTGATACCTACGTAATCATGTGAATAAAAACCTTCAATTGCGTCATAATAAAGCAGAACAGTTATTTGGAAAGATGCTGAGCGTATCTTTTGTGTCTGTTCCCTACTGCAGTAGTTATTATTAATTTGGAACCACTAATCAATATGAGGATAGGAGTTGCCTATCATCAATTTAACCGAGTCATATACCGATGTATAAATGTTTCATGCCATTGTAATTATGTTTACCAGAACAGACAGCCGCTGAATTTCTTAAATAATACACTCCAGGGCAGCAGCTAAATACACAGATGAAATGTTAGGGAGCTGTTTTACCTGCCAAATGGTTTGTATTTCTGTCCATGCAGCCTGAAATTTATACAGCCTTGCCAGGCAGGGGAGCCAGCTGGTGACCCAACTTTTTTTCCCACTGCAGTTAGGCAATAGGGCTTGGTCATCTTGCTGCCTCCAGCATTGGACAGTGAAAGAGCAGCGGAGAACTGTTGAGCTCATCCCTCTGCTCAGTCAGCTCCTCTAGACAGCATGTGCACTGCAGCAGAGCCTGTTTGACCTCTAGTGCTGCCCTTTCATATCCCAGGCTACAGTCTAAAGCAGTGTTTCTCAACTCCAGTCCCAAAGGCGCCCCAAGTAGGTCATGTATTCAGGCTTTCCATTATTTTGCACAGGTGATTTGATCAGTTTCACTGCCTTAGTATTTACCACAGCTGTTTCATCACAGGGAAATCCCGAAAACATGACCTGTTGGGGCGCCTTGAGGACTGCAGTTGAGAAACACTGGTCTAAAGCAGTGGTTCCCAACCTCATGCCTCAAGTACCCCCAACGGCCATGTTTTGGGGACTTCATAGCTCGTATCAATACCATGTCATTGATATTGATTTAAAGCAACTGTGTAAAATAAAAGAAAACCTGAAAACATGGCCCGTTGGGGGTACTTGAGGACTGAGGTTGAGAACCATTGGTCTAAAGAATGCCAAGAGCTGATTTCAAGACAATTTAGGTACTTACCCTAGCTAAATTTAATAATATTTAATTCATTTTTTAATTAATACTTTACTGCATTAAAGTGTTACTAAACCCAGGACCCTGAATTCACTATATCTGGTCTCCTACCATACACAGAACATGTAAATGCAATTATTTTAGTAAATATAAACTGCTAAATACCTTTCCTCATCAGCCGTTAGACCAGTCTTGTGACTTTTAGCAATGTCTGGTTTAAGCTTGTAGGAGGAGTTTTCATTCTCCCCTGTCCTATGAGGTTGCAGAACCCCTTTCCCCTCTGCTGATTGGCCCTGTGCTGATCACATGCATTCTCCCCAAAAAAAAAAAAAAATGACCCTTATATGTATTTTATTTGTATATTTAGCTTATTGCTGTAGTTCAGCTTTACAGTTTTCTTTACATCTTGATTTATCCTAAAAGGTCTCACAATATGCTTTGTTCAGCAGATATGTCAAGGTCTCCTGCGCTTGTTCAGAAGGAGAAGTTTTTGCTGCCCTGACATTAAATATGGCCACAAAGCCTATGGATCTACTGGCGGAACTGCAGCTCTTGGAGAAGGCATCGACTCTAGAGAGACTGCGTGCTGCAAAGAAACGGAGAGAGCAGCAGTTGAAGAGGTGGGTGCAAAATGAGAGGGAGGAAGACAACAGAAGGCGACGTCAGCAGAAAGCCAGAAGGAAGACACCCACCAGGAGCAAAAGAGTTTCCTTTCCTTCTCGAGTGACTCTCCATGAGGCCTGCCTGAGGAACGACCCAGAGGAAGGTGAACACAGTAACATGGGATAATAGATACTGTACATAAGATATAAGACAAAAATGGCATTCATTTATCAAAGAGTCTTTTGGATGAACGCGGGCAAGAAACAAAAACGCCATATTTGTAGCTATAAAGTGTTTTATTTTTTTGGATCTGAATACAGGTGCATTGTTGTCTATGGGACAATGTGTACAGCTGCTTAAAGATCTGCAATGCAGCAATAAAGCCATAAAAACCAAAAAATATAAATAATTTCACATTTGAGTGCAGTAATTTACACATATATGTACAGCATCTCACAAAAGTGAGTACAGCCCTCACATTTTTTGTAAATAGTTTATATCTCTTCATGTGACAACACTGAAGAAATGACACTTTGCTACAATGTAAAGTAGTGAGTGTACAGCTTGTATAACAGTGTACATTTGCTGTCCCCTCAAAATAACTCAACACACAGCCATTATTGTCTAAACCGCTGGCAACAAAAGTGAGTACACCCCTAAGTGAAAATGTCCAAATTGCGCCCATAGTGTCAATATTTTGTGTGGCCACCATTTATTTTCCAGCACTGCCTTAACCTTCTTGGACATGGAGTTCACCAGAGCTTCACAGGTTGCCACTGGAGTCCTCTTCCACTCCACCATGATGACATCACCTCATTATAGAGGAGGTATATTGGATAACCAACACATCGGGACACATCAGCTAAAAGAATGTAGGAAATCAGCATGTTTAGCATGTTTAGCAATGCCAGTAAAGGGGAGGCCTAATAAGTAGTGTACTGGGTAATAGCATCACCTCATGCCAAAAGGGTATATCAGAGAGCAATGCCAAAAGATATGGAACAACGAGCCTATGTCGAGCTCACAGTGCCAGCACATCGCTGAGCTTGAGCAATGAACTGTAGCTCCCCAGTGTCGGCAGCACTCATGCAGCCCCAGACCATGACACTCCCACCACCATGCTTGACTGTAGACAAGACACACTTGCCTTTGTACTCCTCACCTGGTTGCCACCACACATGCTTGACACCATCTGAACCAAATAAGTTTTTCTTGGTCTCATCAGACCACAGGACATGGTTCCAGTAATCCATGTCCTTAGTCTGCTTGTCTTCAGCAAACTGCTTGTGGGCTTTCTTGTGCATCATCTTTAGAAGAGGCTTCCTTCTGGGACGACAGCCATGCAGACCAATTTCATGCAGTGTGTGGCGTTTGGTCTGAACACTGACAGACTGATCCCCCCCACCCCTTCAACCTCTACAGCAATGCTGGGAGTACTCATACATCTATTTCCCAAAGACAACCTCTGGATATGACGCTGAGCACGTGCACTCAACTTCTTTGGTCAACCAGGTCGAGGCCTGTTCTGAGTGGAACCTGTCCTGTTAAACCGCTGTATAGTCTTGGCCACCATGCTGCAACTCAGTTTCAGGGACTTGGCAATCTTCTTATAGCCTAGGCCATCTTTATGTAGAGCAACAATTCTTTTTTTTCAGATCCTCAGAGAGTTCTTTGCCATGAGGTGCCATGTTGAACTTCCAGTGACCAGTATGAGAGAGTGAGAGCGATAACACCAAATTTAACACACCTGCTCCACATTCACACCTGAGACCTGTAACCCTAACGAGTCACATGACACCGGGGAGGGAAAATTTGTAATTGGGCCCAATTTGGACATTTTCACTTAGGGGTGTACTCACTTTTGTTGCCAGCAGTTTAGACATGAATGAGTGTGTTGAGTTATTTTCTGCAAATTTACACTGTTATACAAGCTGTACACTCACTACTTTACATTGTAGCAAAGTGTAATTTCAGTGTTGTCACATGAAAAGATCTAATAAAATATTTACAAATATGTAAGGGGTGTACTCAATTTTGTGAGATACTGTATGTATATGCTATTAAAGTTTATGTGCGTGTAAAGGCAGGTGTCCCAATACTTTTGGTAATAGAGTGTATGCTGTTTGTGTCCATACTAGGGCCAAAAAACAAAGCACTTTGCTTTTTTTTTTTTTAATCCTACCTAAAACACACTGACACTACTATTTTTAAAAATGCTGCCCAAAATATACTGACCCTGACCCTGTCACTAACCTAGATCAAAACTTGTTTTAGCTAAAAAAAAAATAATTTTAATTTTTTTTACACACTTTTGTTTGTTTACATCTTTCTCCCCTGCAAGGAGAGAAAGAAAAAATGTATATTCCTCTCCACTCAGAAGAGAAGGAAAACACAGGGGCTGGATGCACGGTGACTGATCACAGTGATAGCCAATCAGAGGCTATCACAATGATCAGGTGACCAGGAACTGGGAGTTTTGGGTCTTTATCGTTAGTACGAGAGCCCAGTCTCTGTGCTGGGAGCACTGGGAGGCCTCACAGAAAAGACTCACGTTCGGGAGGCCCCATATATGCATACTGTTAGTGGGGCAAATTGACAAGTGTTTTCTGTAATTGCAGGAACTTTAACCACTTCCCGCCCAGCCTAGTCAATTGAAGGCTGAGTGGGCCTCTCGTCGATCCAGGTGGACGTCGTATGACGTCAACCGGACAGAGCTGATAACTGATCACTGTACCGGCATGCTGCCGGTACCATGTGACCATTGTAACCAATCACAACAGATCACATGACAGTTGTAAACAATGGATGGCTTCCTTTTAAGCCATTCACTGTGTACAATTGTGTTGCTAGCTGTGACTGGTCAAGTGATTACATGGTACAGACTGGGCCAATCACAGCCCATATGTCCCATGTGATCAGCTGTGGCCAACAAACTGAATGAGCCAATTTAATTTAAGTGATTGTAAAGCTTCATGTTTTAAAAAACAAAACAAAAAAACAAACATGTCATACTTACCTCCACTGTGCAGTTTGTTTTGCGCAGAGTGGCCCCCGATCCTCCTCTTCTGGGGTCCCTCAGAGGCGCTATCAGCTTCTCCCCACATTGTATAATAATATAATACTGTTGTGGGCGCACTCCCGAGTCCAGCATTCGGCGTCTATAAACGCCGAATGTAGTACAATGGTACCATAGTAACATTATATTGTTCTGGTCAAAGTATGTTAAAAAGAAATTGTAAAAAAAAAGAAAACAAAATATAATATACCGGTAATGAAAAATAAAAAAAATTGAAAACAGAACTAAAAAGAACTAATGCAGGCTTCACATCTAAGAATCGGGAAGCTGCAATATGCTACACTTTTGGTTTGGGGTTTTGTACCGCTGTAGCCTCCCTGGTGGTATGATTACGTCAGATTTCTGAATCTCAAAGTGGTACGTTGTTTGGCATAGAAATTTGGCGTTTTGCATTGTAGGCCTGTAATTCTTAGGAATAACTCACTTAAATGGGTTGTAAACCCTATGCATTAAGGTGAAAAAACTTCTGGCAGTGACTGGCCCCCCCCGTTTTACTTATCTATAATTCCCTCGGCGGAGACGCGCTGTCCCTCTCTGCACGGGGTCCCGTCTTGATTGGATAGATTGATAGCAGCGCAGCCATTGGCTCCCGCTGCTGTCATTCAAATCCAATGATGTGGGCGCCGGGGGCGGGGCATTCGTGTCTATAGACGCCAATGCTGGACTCGGTATCGCGCCCGCACAGTAACCCCCTGGGAGGGCGCTTCTCCTAGGGGGTTATCTGATGCGAGGAGGAGCCACGAGAGCCGCCGAGGGACCCCAGAAGAGGATGATCGGGGCCACTCTGTGCAAAACAAACTGCTGGAGGTAAGTATGACATGTTTGTTATTGAAAACTAACTGGAGGTAAGTATGACATGTTTGTTATTTTAAAAAAAAAAACAAGAAGGTTTACAATCACTTTAAATCTGTCCAAACAAGATTCTAGTAGATATCCTGGGTATGATAAAGTTTGAAACACGAAATCATAAATTATATGATAATAAATCACAAATATAATAAATCACGAGTAAACACACACTTCCCTGTTCTGTTCTGAGAGGAATGACAGATCATGTGTTCCTATTAGCTAATGGTAATGAAAATGAACCCTGAGCCACACATTTAGGAATACCGCCAGGGAGGTTTAGCCAAACCTGAATAGTGCAAACAGCCTAGCGCAGTCACCTGTATGTGCTGTATATGATAAAGCAAAGACATGCTTGAACATTAAAGCTTTACAGTGCCTTGAAAAAGTATTCATACCCATTGAAACTTTCCACATTTTTTCATGTTACAACCAAAAATGTAAATGTTTTTTATTTTTTATTTTATGTGATAGACCAACACAAAGTGGCACATAATTGTGAAGTGGAAGGAAAATGATAAATAGTTTTCAATTTTTTTTTACAAATAAATATCTAAAAGTGTGACGTGCATTTGTATTCAGCCCCCTTTACTCTGTAACCCCTAACTAAAATCGAGTGGAACCAATCGCCTTCAGAAGTCACCTAATTAGTAAATAGAGTCCACCTGTGTGTAATTTAATCTCAGTATAAATACAGCTGTTCTGTGAAGCCCAGAGAGGTTTGTTAGAGAACCTTATGCCTCGTTTCCACTGAGCGGATCGGTTTGGTTCGGTACGGTACGCTATTTTGGGTGTTTCCATTATGAAAGCGGCCCATACAACCGAACCATTCCATTCAGGGTCCTGCTTCAGATGTGGGGCTATAGAAAATGGAACGGTTCGGTTAGGGCGGAGCTACGATACTTTACACTGATTGGTGGACGTGTGACGCCATGACGGCATTTTTTCTAAACCCACGTATGGCCCCTGTCGGTCCCACCTGCAGTGGAAACGCTCGCCTGAATAGGCCGGACCATTCTAGGCCGTCCAAACCGATCCGACCCGAACCGATCCGCTCAGTGGAAACGAGGCATTAGTGAACAAAAAGCATCCTGAAGGCCAAAGAACATATCGGACAGGTCAGAGGAGAAGTTTAAAGCAGGGTTAGGTTATAAGAAAATATCCCAAGCTTTGAACATCTCACGGACCATTGTTCAATCCATCACCCAAAAAATGGAGAGTATGGCACAACTGCAAACCTACCAAGACATGGCCGTCCACCTAAACTGACAGGCCGGGCAAGGAGAGCATTAATCAGAGAAGCAGCCAAGAGGCCCATGGTAACTCTGGAGGAGCTGCAGAGATCCACAGCTCAGGTGGGAGAATCTGTCCACAGGACAACTATTAGTCGTACACTCCACAAATCTGGCCTTTATGGAAGAATGGCAAGAAGAAAGCAATTGTTGAAAGAAAGCCATAAGAAGTCCTATTTGCAGTTTGTGAGAAGCCATGTGGGGGACACAGCAAACATGTTGAAGAAGGTACTCTGGTCAGATGAGACCAAAATTACATTTTTTGGCCTATAAGCCAAATGCTATGTGTGGTGGAAAACTAACACTGCACATCATCCTGAACACACCATCCCCACCGTGAAACATGGTGGTGGCAGAATCACGTTGTGGGGCTGCTTTTCTTCAGCAGGGACAGTGAAGCTGGTCAGAGTTGATGGGAAGATGGATGGAGCCAAATACAGGCCAATCTTAGATTAAAACCTATTAGAGTCTGCAAAAGACTTGAGACTGGGACAGAGGTTCACCTTCCAGAAGGGCAACGACCCTAAACATACAGCCAGAGCTACAATGGAATGGTTTAGATGAAAGCATATTCATGTGTTAGAATGGCCCAGTCAAAGTCCAGACCTAAATCCAACCGAGAATCGGTGGCAAGACTTGAAAATTGCTGTTTCACAGACGCTCTCCATCCAATCTGACAGAGCTTGAGCTATTTTGCAAAGAAGAATGGGCAAAAATGTTACTCTCTAGATGTGCAAAGCTGGTAGAGACATTCCCAAAAAGACTTGCAGCTGTGTGAATGGGCAGTGAAAGGTGGTTCTACAAAGTATTGACCCAGGGGGGCTGAATACAAATGCACGCCACACTTTTCACATATTTATTTGTAAAAAATTTTGAAAACCATTTATCATTTTCCTTCCATTTCTCAATTAGGTGCCACTTTGTGTTGGTTGATCACATAAAATCACAATAAAATACATTTATGTTTTGGTTGTAACATGACAAAATGTGGAAAATTTCAAGGGGTGTGAATACTTTTTCAAGGCACTGTAACTGTAGGAATGTGCGCTCTGTCCAGCAGAATGGAGAAACATGATAAGTAGTTTGATGAAATGTGAAGCTGAGTTGTGCTGAGATCAGTGTGTATGTGATAAAGTTGAAGTACGCTTTGATCAGTGGTAAGCTTGACATGACAGGGTTAGTGCTTCAAGCTTTACAATTCTGTAGGGATTAGTTTTGTAAGTGATGTGGCTGAGGTACGTACATACAGATGAGTGCTATAAATAATGAACCTGAGATGTGCTTAGGTGCTTGCGGTAAGTTTGATGTGTGTCGGAATCAGCAGCCTGACTCATCGCTGCCTCTGGTGGCATCACAGTGGGGTGTTTGATGCAATATGTGGAGTACATAGTTGCCCCTAACCATCATAAATGACCTCATAGTGAACTGTGCCACTGCAGTCTGTGATATTTCATTTTAAACAAAGCTATTTTATACTGGAATTTAAAATGATGAATACATTAAAAGCCTATGACCAGACACAACTAACATTTCCTGGACTGAGGTAGTAATAATGAGATTTTTCTTGGTGTGTATGTCATACTGCAAGTGTCGATGGCAGATGACATCACGGCAGATGTGACATGGTGACTTAGAAGCATATTTATAATAGTGAGATTTGATCCAATTTTTCTGATGCCCTTATTCTCGTTGGCTGGCATGCATTTAGGCTCTCCGGACTGATCTAGCTTAGCACCACTAGAGGACAAATACTGACACATAAAAATAAGGATTTTAGGCTAATAAGTTGATTTGCAAGCCAGACAATTTTTTGCAAATGTATGTGGCAGGCTAGGACTTGAAACCTTCGGTCTAGGGCAGGGGTCTCCAATTATTCTAAACAAAGGGCCAATTTGTTGTCTTTCAGACTTTAAGAGGGCCGATCTGTGGTCAATGGGAGTAGAAAATGCCCCAGCGTCAGTGGAAATAATCAATGTCCCATCATTGGCATTAGCGGGAGGCAGAGGAGTAACTAGAGCCTTCAGGGTCTGGTGCAAAAAAAAAAAAAAAACATGAATGGCCCCCATGACCCACTGGTCCCGAGGCCCCTCCCTCCGAGCCTGGGTCCCTTTATTCCCATTGTGGGGCCCTTTATTACGACCCCGCAGTGGGACCCTTTCACATGTTCTGCAATAGGCCCCCTTGCTGCTGTCTTGGAGCAACCTTTGCAATCCTGGTAGTTCCGCCTCTGGTGGGAGGAATAGTGCCCCTTCATTGGTGCTAGTGGGGGGAATAATGCCCCATCATTGGTGTCAGCGGGAGGAAGAGTGCCTTGTATCAGTGGGATAATGGTGCCCAAGGGCCGGAGAGAGGCAAGCAAAGGGCAGCATCCAGCCCTCGGGCAGCAGTTTGGAGACCACTGGTCTAGGGGAAGAATACAACCATGTAGTCCTTTCATGGCAGGGATAGATCTCTGTGAGCTAAAGAATGTATATCATGCAAAGAGTACTTTGGTGCTACAATGATTGATGGGCATTGTGAAACATTAAACACCTATTTATCTTCTTCCAACATCAGCTTCCCCTACAGCTTTTTAATGTAGTCACATGCCGTTACAGAGCCTGAAAAGGAAGTCTGTGTTTGAAGACTTCCTTCTGTTGAATGCAGTGATCACAGGTCTGACTGGAGAGCGGGTGGCTATATAATACCAAGCATGTGTCACTGACTGTAGGAACCACTGTGATCAATGTCTGAATATTGTATATCTACAAATCAGGGCCATCGGCCCAATATATCTTATTAGTTCTTGCCGGGGGGGGGGGGGGGGGGGGGGTATGTGGTACAAGTAAGCAGCATTAGAGATGACGTAAACAATTAAAGCGGAAGTACACCCATCCATAAAACTGTTTCATTTCCGGCTTGTGCCGGAAATGTAGCATTCTCATTGGTTGTACTCTCAACCAAACTGTCCAACCATCCAAAGGTTGGTGTCATAACTGATCACATATGCAGTCACATGGAAGTTGTAGATTAAACAGAGGCAAAGATGGCAGCTTCCTTGGCTGAAACACTTTAATTAAATCTTCTGTTCTCCATTTGAGAATGGTGCATGTTGTATGAATAATCCTAGCCAACAAAAGCAACATTGGCCACTTTAGTGAAGACTCAATTGACTACTTGATCTTTTTGCTGTCACCTTGCTTTGGACATACTTTGACAACTCAGCCTCTGCTGACAAAAGGTTCTGTCCATAGGTGTGCGCAGCCTATTGCATTAGGGTGTGCACCCCAAAGCTCAAACACACACTACTCACTACTACTCACATAACTCACCATGTTCATTCAGAAAGGGAAGGGGCTGATAAATACATATTTATCGGCCCCTTCCCTCACTCATCCTAAAACATCTACGCAGCAACATCCGACAGGAGAGGAGAGGAGGGGAAGCCAGAAGTGCTGCAGAGGGAAGGAGTGGGGAGCCAGGGCAGTAGGGGAAATCTGTGTTGCACAGGGTGATTAGGGTGTGCCTGTGCACACCCGGCACACCCTGTGCGCACGCCTATGGTTCTGTCAATGGACTCTTGGGTGGTGAAGGTGGGACCTAGCTCCAGGAGGGGGAGGAAGATCGTTTGTATAGCTTGATTTCAGAATTCAGGGACCCCCAGAGTGCCAAAAACATACACACACACACCATCAAGGTCCTACAAATTTGCTGCCTTTGTTATTTTGAACAAATTGACGGGTTTGCTATTATTATTTGAATGTCGTTCAAAAATGTTGGAAAATTCCAATGTATGCTCTTCTTGAAAAGAGTAGTACTAAATAGTGCTGTAACATTCACATGGCATATATCACAAGGACGACCACAGAAGTTTGGTTAGCTGACATTTCTGATTATCGTTAGGCTCCAGTGACCTACAGTATATATCTCTACATCCAAACAGTCAGCCAAGTACAGTGATAATAACTTTGTTACTGACATATGTTCTTGTCCTAATTGCTGGAATAATACGTTTTTGATGGATCATAAATGCCAGCGTGATGTTGTCGAAGCTGCAATATTACAAAGGTGATTGGGTGGGTCACTCAGGTATGTAACACTGCGACATCACTGTGAGAAGGAAAAGGTTAAGGAAGCACAAGGACACCTGTCTATTTATGGACCAATAAACCTTAGTGAACTTGTTATGCTGGCTTGTTAGGAACTGGTGCAGGCGGGTTTGAGAGAGTTGAGTACCGGATCTCCATTTATTATAAAGAGAAGATCCAGACTTTATACCTAATAAAAATACAGCTCATGCATTCTCTGGTTTTGTATCTCGTATTCCGATGGTTATAAAATTTATGATTTATAATGATCTCATGATTATGGGCCAGGATGCTGTCCTGATTTTATCTTGCACCGAAAACTGAACTGAAACATCTTCTCTCTACGAGATCTGTGCTATGGATAAGATGGCTATTAAAAGGCCAGCAGACTGTACATACCTCCCAACCGTCCCGGATTGCCCGTGAAAGTCCCGCTGTGGGAGGTCTGTCCCGCGTCCCGGGCAGCTTCATTCCGGGACAATACAATGTCCCGGAATTGCCCCACTGGCCGATCTGATGCCCCCCTAAAAATTGCCGCATTGCCGCTGTCCCTCACTGCCTGCTGTACTAGTTTTGGCCGCGACCGCTTCATTTCACCCCCAGACGCTGCCTGGCTCACTGCCAAAACAACTGGTTGCTAGGCATGGCCCGCCTGGCGTCTAACAACCAGTGACGTCACGACAAGGAGGAGAGTGGAGCCCCAGCATTTAGCCAAAGGAGGAGTCCTCTTCGCGCCTAAGCTCCGCCCCCGGCTCCGCCCCTAACTCCGCCCCCGACTCCGGGTCTTCCCTGAGTGGAGCCCCAGCATTTAGCCAAAGGAGGAGTCCTTTTCGCGCCTAAGCTCCGCCCCTGACTCCGCCCCCGACTCCGCCCCCAACTCCGGGTCTTCCCTGAGTGGAGCCCCAGCATTTAGCCAAAGGAGGAGTCCTCTTCGCGCCTAAGCTCCGCCCCCGGCTCCGCCCCTGACTCCGCCCCCGACTCCGGGTCTTCCCCGAAGGCTGTTCCTGCGCTGGAATAAAGGTAGGAGAAATGCTCCCTGCACTGCCCTGACTCTGAGTACACTCATGGTAACTCTGCTCCCTCCCATACACTGCCCCTCTCCAGTCATGCTGTACAGTCCCCCCATACTGCCCTCCACTACCCCCCCCCCCATTATACTGCCCCCCTCCCATTTTACTGCCCTCCACTACCCCCCCATATACTGCCCTCTACTACCACCCCTCCCATCATACTGCCCCAATCCCATCATACTGCCCCCCCTCCTATTATACTGCCCTCCACTGCCCCCCCTCCTATTATACTGCCCTCCACTGCCACCCCTCCTATTATACTGCCCTCCACTAACCCCCCCATTATACTGCCTTTCACTGCCACCCCCACCCATCATACTGCCCCCCTCCAATTATACTGCCCTCCACTGCCATCCCTCCTATTATACTGCCCTCCACTAACCCCCCTCCCATCATACTGCCCTCCACCACCCCTCCCATAATACTGCCCTCCACTAAACCCCCTCCCATTATATTGCCCTCCACTACCATCCCTCCCATCATACTGCCCTGCACTAACCCCCCCTCCTATTAAACTGCCCTCCACTACCGCCTCCTCCCATCATACTGCCCTCCACTACCTCCTCTCCCATCATACTGCCCTCCACCCCATCATACTGCCCTCCACCCCATCATACTGCCCTCCACTGCCTCCCCTCCCATCATAATGCCTTCCACTGCCTCCGCCCCCAACATACTGCCTTCCACTGCCACCCCTCCCATCATACTGCCCTCCACTGACACCCCCTCCCATCATACTGCCCTCCACTGCCACCAACTCCCATCAAAAACTGTAAAAAAACTCTAAAAAATAAAATGGATAAAATATAATGGTAAAAAATAATAACAAAAATAAAATAACAACAATAAAAAAAACTACTGATCCTGTTCACTGCCCTACTGATTATGTCTACTGCCCTACTAACCACGTCCACTGCTCTACTGACCACATCCACTGCCCTACTGACCATGTCCACTACCTTACTGACCACTTTCTCTGCCATACTGACCACTTCCACTGCTCTACTGACCATGTCCACTGCCCTACTGACTGACACCATTCACAGTCCACACTGACACCACTGGCGGAACTACCAGCAAAGGTTGCACTTGCAACTAGGCCCTGGCCTTCTGCCCCCATGGCCGGGCCCAATCTGCTGTGGGACCATGAAGGGTGATGGGATCAGTGGGAAGGGCTCTGGGCTCGAAGGGAATGGCCCATGCTGGAGGTCGGGGGGGCCCTTCATGGTTTCTTGCACCAGGGCCCCTGAAGGTTCTAATTACGCCTCTGCTGCACCCTGTATACAGCTCATCCAGTACCCTGTGCCCTGTATATAGCTCGTCTCAGAACCCCGCACCCTGTATATAGCTCATCCCAGAACCCTGCACCCTGTATAAATCTCATCTCAGAACCCTGCACCCTGTACATAGCTCATCACAGATCCCTGCACTCTGTACATAGCTCACCCCAGAACCATGCTCTCTGTACATAGCTCAACCCAGAACCCTGCACTCTGTACATAGCTCAACCCAGAACCCTGCACTCTGCATGCAGCTCACTCCAGAACCCTGCACAATGAATGCAGCTCACCCCAGAACCCTGCACTCTGAATGCAGCTCACCCCAGAACCCTGCACTCTGAATGCAGCTCACCCCAGAACCCTGCACTCTGAATGCAGCTCACCCCAGAACCCTGCACTCTGAATGCAGCTCACCCCAGAACCCTGCACTCTGAATGCAGCTCACCCCAAAACCCTGCACTCTGAATGCAGCTCACCCCAGAACCCTGCACTCTGAATGCAGCTCACCCCAGAACCCTGCACTCTGAATGCAGCTCACCCCAGAACCCTGCACTCTGAATGCAGCTCACCCCAGAACCCTGCACTCTGAATGCAGCTCACCCCAGAACCCTGCACTCTGAATGCAGCTCACGCCAGAACCCTGCACTCTGAATGCAGCTCACGCCAGAACCCTGCACTCTGAATGCAGCTCACACCAGAACCCTGCACTCTGTACACAGCTCATGCCAGAACCCTGCACTCTGTACACAGCTCATGCCAGAACCCTGCACTCTGTACACAGCTCATGCCAGAACCCTGCACTCTGTACACAGCTCATGCCAGAACCCTGCACTCTGTACACAGCTCATGCGAGAACCCTGAACTCTGTACACAGCTCATGCCAGAACCCTGCACTCTGTACACAGCTCATGCCAGAACCCTGCACTCTGTACACAGCTCATCACAGATCCCTGCACTCTGTACATAGCTCACCCCAGAACCATGCTCTCTGTACATAGCTCAACCCAGAACTCTGCACTCTGTACATAGCTCAACCCAGAACCCTGCACTCTGCATGCAGCTCACTCCAGAACCCTGCACTCTGAATGCAGCTCACCCCAGAACCCTGCATTCTGAACGCAGCTCACCCCAGAACCCTGCACTCTGAATGCAGCTCACCCCAGAACCCTGCACTCTGAATGCAGCTCACCCCAAAACCCTGCACTCTGAATGCAGCTCACCTCAGAACCCTGCACTCTGAATGCAGCTCACCCCAGAACCCTGCACTCTGAATGCAGCTCACCCCAGAACCCTGCACTCTGAATGCAGCTCACCCCAGAACCCTGCACTCTGAATGCAGCTCACCCCAGAACCCTGCACTCTGAATGCAGCTCACGCCAGAACCCTGCACTCTGAATGCAGCTCACGCCAGAACCCTGCACTCTGAATGCAGCTCACGCCAGAACCCTGCACTCTGAATGCAGCTCACACCAGAACCCTGCACTCTGAATGCAGCTCACGCCAGAACCCTGCACTCTGTACACAGCTCATGCCAGAACCCTGCACTCTGTACACAGCTCATGCCAGAACCCTGCACTCTGTACACAGCTCATGCCAGAACCCTGCACTCTGTACACAGCTCATGCCAGAACCCTGCACTCTGTACACAGCTCATGCCAGAACCCTGCACTCTGTACACAGCTCATGCCAGAACCCTGCACTCTGTACACAGCTCATGCCAGAACCCTGCACTCTGTACACAGCTCATCACAGATCCCTGCACTCTGTACATAGCTCACCCCAGAACCATGCTCTCTGTACATAGCTCAACCCAGAACCCTGCACTCTGTACATAGCTCAACCCAGAACCCTGCACTCTGCATGCAGCTCACTCCAGAACCCTGCACTCTGAATGCAGCTCACCCCAGAACCCTGCACTCTGAATGCAGCTCACCCCAGAACCCTGCACTCTGAATGCAGCTCACCCCAGAACCCTGCACTCTGAATGCAGCTCACCCCAGAACCCTGCACTCTGAATGCAGCTCACCCCAGAACCCTGCACTCTGAATGCAGCTCACCCCAGAACCCTGCACTCTGAATGCAGCTCACCCCAGAACCCTGCACTCTGAATGCAGCTCACCCCAGAACCCTGCACTCTGAATGCAGCTCACCCCAGAACCCTGCACTCTGAATGCAGCTCACCCCAGAACCCTGCACTCTGAATGCAGCTCACGCCAGAACCCTGCACTCTGAATGCAGCTCACGCCAGAACCCTGCACTCTGAACGCAGCTCACGCCAGAACCCTGCACTCTGAACGCAGCTCACGCCAGAACCCTGCACTCTGAACGCAGCTCACGCCAGAACCCTGCACTCTGTACACAGCTCATGCCAGAACCCTGCACTCTGTACACAGCTCATGCCAGAACCCTGCACTCTGTACACAGCTCATGCCAGAACCCTGCACTCTGTACACAGCTCATGCCAGAACCCTGCACTCTGTACACAGCTCATGCCAGAACCCTGCACTCTGTACACAGCTCATGCCAGAACCCTGCACTCTGTACACAGCTCATGCCAGAACCCTGCACTCTGTACACAGCTCATGCCAGAACCCTGCACTCTGTACACAGCTCATGCCAGAACCCTGAACTCTGTACACAGCTCATGCCAGAACCCTGCACTCTGTACACAGCTCATGCCAGAACCCTGCACTCTGTACACAGCTCATGCCAGAACCCTGCACTCTGTACACAGCTCATGCCAGAACCCTGCACTCTGTACACACACAGCTCATGCTAGAACCCTGCACTCTGTACACAGCTCATGCAAGAACCCTGCACTCTGTACACAGCTCATGCCAGAACCCTGCACTCTGTACACAGCTCATGCCAGAATCCTGCACTCTGTACACAGCTCATGCCAGAACCCTGCACTCTGTACACAGCTCATACCAGAACCCTGCACTCTGTACATAGCTCATGCCAGAACCCTGCACTCTGTACATAGCTCATGCCAGAACCCTGCACTCTGTACATAGCTCATCCTACAACCCTGCCCTCTGTATATAGCTCATGCCAGAACCCTGCACTCTGTATATAGCTCATCCTACAACCCTGCACTTTGTACGTAATGCACTCCAAACACTGCATTCTTTTATCCTTTTTTTTAAATGAATGTGCTGGGATATGTATGTATCCATGAGACTCTTGCTCGTGCAACAATAATAAAAGCATATTTTATAGATACAAGGAAGCCCAAGTTTTGTTTAATGATGCCCATTAAGCTCCTCCCACTATCAAAAGTTTGACCACGCCCACATTTGCCGCAGCGCGCTATGCAAGGTTACTTCCTTCCTCAAGTGTCCCTCATTCTGAAGTTCAAAAGTTGGGAGGTATGCATACATATTCAGAATGACCCTTGCCGCAGGGAAGTTTAGAACCTCTTCTGTTGCCCACACTTATCACACAGCTCTGCAGGGAGGAAGATATGTGCATTGCTAATTTGCTATGCATCTCTTGTGTTTGGTCATGTAATCTGTACTGTCACATCACATGACTAAATGCAAGGAATACAATTAGGATTTGCCATGTGCTGGATTAGTAGATTCCTTGTGTGGTCCTGTAGGATAAACTGGCTGCACAAATGTGTATGGCACACTTAATAAAAAATAATGATCTTTAGCAAGGAACATACACTATATTGCCATATTGCTGCATCCCAGTCTTAGTCCATAGGGTTCGTTATTGAGTTGGCCCACCCATTGCAGCTATAACAGCTTCAACTCTTCTGGGAAGGCTGTCCACAAGGTTTAGGAATGTGTCTATGGGAATGTTTGACCATTCTTCCAGAAGGGCATTTGTAAGGTCAGGCACTGATGTTGGACGAGAAGGCCTGTCTCGCAGTCTCCGCTCTAATTCATCCCAAAGGTCAAGACTCTGTGCAGGCCAGTCAAGTTCCTCCACCTCAAACTCACTCATCCATGTCTTTATGGACCTTGCTTTGTGCACTGGTGCGCAGTCATGTTGGAACAGGAAGGGGCCATCCCCATACTGTTCCCACAAAGTTGAGAGCATGACATTTTACAAAATGTCTTGGTATGCTGACGCCTTAAAGCAGGGTTCCACCCAAATTTTGAACAATATCTGTACGTATTCTCTTCCTTGCCTAGATGCTGACATGCCGTTTAAAAAAATTTAAATCGCTGTAATTACCTTTTATTTTTCTATTCTTCTTTGCACTTCCTGGTTCTCCTCCCATGGGAGTAGGCGTGTTTCTAGCCTCTCCCAGACTCCTGGGAGCTAGTCTCAGGCTTCCCAGGATGCCACTGAGCATGTGCGGGAACGAGCGGTGAATGCTGGGAGCACAGCATTCACCACATCCAGGAAATAAATGCTTGTGGGCTTCAAATGCCCACAATGAAGATGGAAACTGCCTGCAGTGAATAATATAAGTTATTCTTTCCGACGAAATCTGACACAGGCGGACATATTACACACAATATGTGAGTATGTAATGCTGAGAAGAAAAGTTTGTGAATGAACTAAAAAAAAAAAAAAAAGATAGATAGGTGGACCCCCGCTTTAAGACTTCCTCTCACTGGTTTAATTCTGCTTTAAGGCTGTCAGCAGATCAGTCTTTATAAATTTGTCAGTGCATAAAAGTTCCTAAAAATAGCAACTGAGCATGTGCAGAACAGGATGAGATGGTGTATTTCTAAATTTTAAACAGTATAGGCACTTATTTTTAATGTTTTACATAGCTATAACTGCAAAAGGGGCCAGCCTGAAGTGATCTAGCAGGACTTCAGTTTCTGACTAAAGTTCCACTTTAAATGCATGATAATGTAACGTGTGCAACATAGGCATAGGGTTCAGAAGGTGGCTACCATAAAACATGGTAGGAGAGTGCTTGTGTAGCAAGGTCCCAGGTCTCCTTCAGTCTAATGAGAACCTCCAGGACCAGAGATAGCTGACATCCTTCTGTATATGGTGGGTTGTGAGGCATGGTGGGTGCAAGATGATTAAAGTCATTGGGTGCCAGACACTTCTTGAATTCAAAAGAGAGTTTATTTCTCTTAACAAACATTTGGGGGAAAGAGGGTTAGGACCAGGACACCCTTAGGTAGTTGCAATTTCAATTGGCAGACTCCGAGACTTCAATAGGAGGACAGTCATGCAGGGAAAGGCATTCAGCAAGATGCCACATCTGCACGTGCAGGAATGCTGTCTCCTATGGCAACAGTCTTTAACAGTTCCTACCGCAAAACGTACCAGTTTCTTTCATTCTCACTACAATCTCTCCTTGTAGTTCTTCAGCCCACTGAGCTCCCGGTCTTTCACTAGATCCGCTGATTCACTGCCACTGAATCCCTTGAGCTCCTCCAATCTTCATGGTGGTATCTTCCCCAAGGCTCACCCCCGCTTCTGGGTCCCTAGCTTGGCACTCAAAATACCTCTCAAGCTTCACCCCACTGGCCTGCTCGGTCCCTGGCTTTTACACACAAGGCTGCTCTGCAAGCGTCTCCTCTGCTGGCTGGGTCCCTGGCTTGATAACCACTGAAGTTTCACGATTCTTCACCAGTTGGTGAGAATACTGCTCCGGTACTTACTTCAGTTAATCATTGTGGTCCTTGGTAATTAGGCGGCCAGTCCCTTACTGGCAACAGCTTCCCCTCTACCTCCGACCATGACAGGTTCCCTGGCCGGCAGAACCGTCACTTCTAGTTGGACTGCAAGCCGCAGTCCCAAACCTACGGTGCTGTCCTGCTTCTGGATAGGCCCTCAGACAGCCTTGCAGCCAGATGTGCCCAGGATAGGCCCAATCTCTGGCCTGGCAGCCCGGGCAGTACAACACACGTTCACCCAGAAAGCCGCCCAGGTGGCACAGAACACTGATCACCTCACTCCACCCAAATATATAGCCTCTCCCAGCAGGCCAAGGGATCCTAGAAAACCCCTGCCCATTGGCTGAGACACCCCATATACCCATAATAACCTGACCTTGGGTTGCCCTTCTCATATCTAGTACCACCCGGCCACCTAGAGGTAGAAGAGAAAAGTGAAACAAGGCCAAACTTAGGGAGAAATCAATAGAATTCTAACAATCAACCAAAATAGCTACTCCTGGCAAGTAAATTTGTGAGGAGCAACCCTGCCTAAACTCCAGGGTGCTACATCTGCTAAGGTAGTGTGATCTTTATCATTATAATGGATGCTCCCTACGAGCACCCCACAGCAGCAGCAGCAGAAAGGAAACACATTCCCTTGGGTCACACACATCCCTAGGCTAGATTCACACAACATCCAATGCATTTAGCTTGCATTGGCGTGCATTACGTGCACTTGAGAGTGAGTGCATTGACATTCATTTTTTTAAGGGATTGCATTGTTGATATGCATTGATGTACAGGTTTTTTGTTCACAGCAGGAACAAAAATACATTAATCTTTTTTCCTTAGCGTAAGGTGACCAGATTTTTAAAATGAAATCCGGGGACATATTTTTTTTTTTTTACTAGTAATGGCAGCAATCGACGACTCTTTGCCTGTCTCCGCCGCCGCCCGCCTCACAGCCTGTTAAGTCTAAAGCCCCATACACACTATCAGATTTTCTGCTAATTTTTTCCTTCAGATTTACCAAAACCATATAATATGAGGTCAAACCTTAGGAGTTTCAATTTGTATGCAATCAGCCGGGCCCTTGCACTACATGGTTTTGGTAAATCTGAAGACAAAAATCAGCAGAAAATCTGATGGTGTGTATGGGACTTTACTCTTCGGGCCCCGACTACTACTGGGTGGGGAGTGGAAGAAGGTCACTCCACCAGGGAAGGCAAGGAGATAAGCAGGCAGGCGGCTGGCTGGGACTTGAGCCAAGGCAGAAGAACATGCGAGCGGAGCTGAGTGGGCATGCGCCCGAAACTGAAGAAATAGTCCCTCCGCTCCGACCAGCACATGATCATCAGAAAGGGACACAGATAATGGAAAAAAATAAACCCCCATAAGCTAGTAGGAGCGGCAGAGGAGGGGGGGTGCAATTCAGATTTTTTCTTTTTATTCTACACGGGCTGACTTTGAAATTGCCCCAGCCCCTGTTCAAATACAATCCGGGGACAAAACTGGGGACAGACTTGGTCCGGGGACAGTGTCCTCAATCCAGGGACTGTCCCCAGAAACCGGGGATGTCTGGTCACCCTACCTTAGCGTGCATTGCATTGTACTGTGACTCATTGTAACACATTGCAGCATATTCCATTTTCACAAAGCTTAGTGTACATTACTGTGAACTAAGCAGACTGGAAACAAAGTATTTCACCTTGTTATTGCATTGGGCCTGCACTGCGCAACACAACCTAATGCACATTGTGTGCCCAGCTCCAATTCCTTCCTCCACTGCTAATTGGCAGGATTCTTACTAGGCCTCAGGCTGTTCCCCCCCCTCCACTAATTTCTCTCCAGTTCATGATGGATTGGATAATACTAAGACATGGAATTAGCAATGCTACACTAGTACCCACCAGCTGCAGACAGCAATTAGGCACCTACCTCTCCCTCCAGGCCTATTGGGGGAAACTCTCAGTTTCCTTTAAAGATTACAAGATCTGGTCAACTTTGTACCTTAATTCTCTTTCTCTTTGCCTCGCTGTTGATAACTCTCTTTAGCCATGGTCAACCTCTTTCCCTTGTGATTGGCCATAATAACTCAGATAGGTGATCCCTCAGGTGCTTGTGGAGTGAATGTGGAATCCATACCACCTACTGTTGAACAATATACTGAAATATTCAGACATTGGTCACTTTCACTTCACAATCCAGAAAACAGTCTGACATCATTAAAGCGGACCTTTCAGTGACATGCAGGGTCCACTTATTAGAGACAGAACTTATTCCCCTTCAAAAAATTACCTGTAAGGAAAAATAGTTATAAATTATATATTTACTTTACCCTCATCTTCCACTGGCAAGGGTGATGCCACACTCCTTCCCAGGAAATCCTGGGAGATTAGAAGCAGCACAAATTTCTCAAGAAGATGCACTTGCACTGGAGAGTCTTCTCATGAGATTTTACCTGCTCTGCATTCGTCAGCTGTCCCAGAAGAAGGATGGAGATGTCAGACCCTGCAATGCGAAAGATGATCAAATGTTTTACCATACAGTAGAGATTATTACAGGGGGCCCAGACCTATTGAACGAACCTTGCATTTTACTGCAAGGTCCACTCTAACCATGATAACACAGAGGACCAAAAACTTTATCATCCTTCTCTCACCCCATACCATGAAGGAGGCTAACTTGAAAGCCCCCCGGGGGGGGGGGGGCACGGCCTGGATGCCATTTTTCTCTGATTAGGGGACCATAGTTCTCCATACTCCCTTGGATGAGGGATCCTAAACATCCATCAAATGGAGAGATCAAATATATATACTCCCTTAGGAGATCAAAGGCATGGGCTGTGACTCCTCAGGTATTAACTATGTCACACACGCCTCTCATGCACACCGTCATTGCCCCTCTTAAGGAAATCCACCAATCAGAGTGTTGGCTACACCAGGGACACTAATGCCGTGTACACACGACCGGACTTTTCGGCATCAAAGGTCCGACGGAACGAATCCGTCGGAACAATTCGAACGTGTGTGGGCTTCATCGGACCTTTTCTGTCTAAAAATCCGACGAACCTTGGAAATAGAACAAGTTTCAAATCTTTCCGAAGGACTCGACTCCTATCGAAAAATCAGTTCGTCTGTATGCTAGTCCGACGGACCAAAAACGACACAAGGGCAGCTATTGGCTACTGACTATGAACTTCCTTATTCTTGTCCAGTCGTACGTCATCACGTTCGAAACGATCGGACTTTGGTGGGATCGTGTGTAGGCAAGTCCGTTTTATCGGAACTCCGTCAGAACTGTGGCGAAAAGTCCTTCGGAGTTCAGTCCGACGAGAAGTCCGCTCGTGTGTACACAGCATAATACTGTGTACTATTTTGGTGGAGGTAGACAAGGCCCCAGAGCTTTTATCCTTGTTTTGGGGGGCCATGGGTCAAGAGATTGCCTGTAGCTATTCCACTTGACTTTTTAATACCACATACAATACAAGTCCTAAATTTGTATGCTTAGTGCATGCTAATTGCATACTAACTGAATAAAATGTTTAGGTAGGACCTCACACTACATAGTTATGGTAAACCTAAAGGAAATTATACAATCTATACAGGACGCCGGAGATGGGTCCCCGGTGGAAGGTATGTGTCTCCTTTGTTAGGGTTTTCACCCGTGCAGGATGAGGGGTTCTGGGGTGATCCGGTAAAGGTGGACAACTGACTTGCCTTTTTCCCAGGATTAAGTCCTCATATAGGTCCCGGAATTTGGAGGCTCGGGAAGATTTTGGGTGGGAAAAAGCCTCCAACTCTGACTATGGGTACTTTAGTCCTGAAAAGGCTATCCCCACCTACAAGAAAGGGCTGAAAAGGGCAGGAAGCAGCCAGCTTGTGTCTGTGAGATATTGAATAAAACAGGACATAGTTGTGAGATGGCCGTGGGCTGTTTGTCTACTGAGACGATTCTGGACTGAACCTTTTCACTGGACCCCTGGAGCAGACGGGAACTTTAAACCCTGTTGTGGGACAAATTTATGCTGGCGCTGAGCTAAAATGTTGTTTTTGTACTAGAGACTATGGACTGTTTTGTTTGTTTATGCTGAAGAAAAGCTATTTTTGTTTGCCTGTTTTGAAGAAATAAAAAAAAAAAAAAAAAACTGTTTGTTTTTACGAAAGATGGCTGGCTAGTGATCCGGACCTCCAGATATCACCAATCATATTGTAATGCATATCATCATTCTTTTAAAATATAATAGCTGGCTGCACAATAAAACAGAAAAGTATTTTTTAAACTGAAAGATAAATTTTTCCTTTAACCACACAAAACTGAATTCAAGTGTTAATTTGCATTTTTTTTTTTTTGAGATTGAATTGCCTTATTTCAAGTGACTTGAAAAATATAGGTTTAGGGGTCTTGCACACGGACTCCCGAGCCCGTTCCATGTACACTCTGGAGTTCATTCCCTCCGCCCGGAAAGTCCAGGTGCAGAGTACAGCCTCCCGTAGACATGAATGGCTGTGCCCAGCTGTATTCCATGTATAAGGTGATGCTATCGTAAACACAGGTATAGAGTAAGGGCAGACGCAAAAAATAGAAAATGTTCTATTTTTTGCACCTACACCGCCAACACCTGGGCACACCCTACACTTTTCCCGTAGTTTTCTTTACCCTGGGCATTATGCCAAGCCAAACAAACACTTTATGACTCAAACAGACAGAAACACAGGCACACTATTGAGGCTCCATTTATACAACTGCGTAATGCATAGCATGAAATATAACGTGTGGTGGTGCAATGCAGTGCCATTTATTCTGAGTGTCACTCCCACACACCCTGCCAATGGCCATGTGTTGCAGCACAGGACAACACATTAATGTGCATTGCCATTCAGTGCACTGCCATAAATGGTACATGCCAGTGGCGGCTGGTGCTCAAAATTTATGGGGGGGCACAAACTGAAAAATACTGGAAAAAAAAAACATCAATTGCAGCCTCACTGTGCCCATCAAATGCAGCCATTGTGCCCGTCAAATGCAGCCACTATGCCATCAATTGCAGCCATTGTGCCCATCAAATGCAGCCACTGTGCCATCAATTGCAGCCATTGTGCCCATCAAATGCAGCCACTATGCCATCAATTGCAGCCATTGTGCCCATCAAATGCAGCCACTATGCCATCAATTGCAGCCATTGTGCCCATCAAATGCAGCCACTGTGCCTATCATATGTAGCCACTGTGCCCATCATATGCAGCCATTGTGCCCATCATATGCAGTCACTTGTGCCCATCATATGCAGCCACTTGTGCACATCAAATGCAGCCACTTGTGCCCATCAAATGCAGTCACTTGTGCCCATGCTATGCAGCCACTTGCGCCCAACAAATGCAGCCACTTGTGTCCATCATATGCAGCCACTTGTGTCCATCAAATGCAGCCACTTGTGCCCATCATATGCAGCCACTTGTGCCCATCAAATGCAGCCACTTGTGCCCATCATATGCAGCCACTTGTTCCTGTCAAATGCAGCCATTGTGCCCATCAAATGCAGCCACTATGCCATCAATTGCAGCCATTGTGCCCATCAAATGCAGCCACTGTGCCATCAATTGCAGCCATTGTGCCCATCAAATGCAGCCACTGTGCCATCAATTGCAGCCATTGTGCCCATCAAATGCAGCCACTGTGCCTATCATATGTAGCCACTGTGCCCATCATATGCAGCCATTGTGCCCATCATATGCAGTCACTTGTGCCCATCATATGCAGCCACTTGTGCACATCAAATGCAGCCACTTGTGCCCATCAAATGCAGTCACTTGTGCCCATGCTATGCAGCCACTTGCGCCCAACAAATGCAGCCACTTGTGTCCATCATATGCAGCCACTTGTGTCCATCAAATGCAGCCACTTGTGCCCATCATATGCAGCCACTTGTTCCTGTCAAATGCAGCCAATTGTGCCCATCATATGCAGCCACTTGTGCCCAACAAATGCAGCCACTTGTGCCTATCAAATGCCGCCACTTGTGCCCATCAAATGCCGCCACTGTGACCCCCGCCCACCCGCTGTGTGCCCGCCACTTACCCCATTGTAGTGGCGGGTCCTCCATGCTTCCCCCTCCTCTCTTCTTCGGTCTGCTAGGCGTCCAATCAGGGCACCTGTGCCTTCAGCAAATCAGGTGACGGGTATTAGACCAGCGCTACCTGAGAGGCGGTTCAGTGTTAGAAAAGCAAATATTCATTTGCTTTTCTAACACATCTGGGTGGACTGCGAGCACAATGCTCTGCCTTTTTTGAAGCGTATTAGAGACTATGGCTTTAATCAGGTGCTTCGTATAAACACCCCCACCGCTGTAATTCAGGCGCCTGGCATCCGAAAAGGGGGCGGACGCCTGAATAGGGGGTGACGGCGGCATCCATGGATAGATGCATGATAAGCATGCATCTATCCATTAGTCATAAAGGGGGTGGATGGAGAGGGGGGGGCGCTCGTGTGCCCTTAATGGACGGGCTGCCCCTGGTACATGCACCATTTTGGTGCATTTTAGTGCATCGGTAGCCCATTCATCTAGAATTTGGCTGTCTGAATGCAACAATGCATTAAACTGGCCATATATGGTGCATTTTTTTTTGTTTTTTCCCTGTAAATATGGGATTGCGTTCTCCCAGCGGGGAGCCATCCCTGCCAGGAGAACACAGTGATTATTGCTAGCAGCTATGGTCGCTGCCAATAATCGCATGTAAAAATCCAGCATACTGGTTGTACCCAAGTCGATCGATGGATCAACTTGATTACTATCAGCCTGCCCATACATGGTTTGAATGTCAGCCAGTCCCTGCTGAACCAGCTGAGATTGGAACCATCTATGGCTGGCCTAAACCCTAAAGCAAACATTTATTATATTACAGCTTACCTTTTTTTTTTTTTTTTTTTTTAACAGAAAGGCAGCTTACCAATTTTTAGATTTGATGGCTGTATTTGTTTTCTTTTTTAGGCTTTCTTTCCTTTATTTTCATCTGGTGATGCAGCCAGTAAGTCTGTTGTTTTTCACAACCTCGAGCTGTGTCCGTGTCCGTGTATGGGCTCCGCTTTGCTCAGCAGGGGATCGCTTCGTCGATCCCCGCTGAGCAGGCAGATGACAGGTCGGTCTCTGCATAGGGACCAACCTGTCAGAGCACCGCTCTCCTCTATGGGGGATCGGATGAAGACGGACCGTGACATTATCACCGCCACCCAAATGGTTCCTTCATAATAATAAGTAGAGGATGCACTTCTGGAAGAAGGAATGGCAGGATGGTTGTAACACTGCAATGCTCTGAATGTTACAGGATCATGAAGTATGGGGAAATGTCAATTCTCAATAGGGACCCAGCAATAAAATATTTTGACAGAAATTTTAACTTATGCACACTCTATCCAAACAGATGGCGTTCCACTTTCAAAAAATGTAGGTCACATTTTAGTATGCAAATCTGTTCTTGTACATACCGTATGCCCAAATGTATACTTGCTATCTACAGGTAATGTAAGTGACTGTGCTATGCATTATGGACTTATTAGGCTTGATTTGAATATAGATTTAAGAAATAAGTATAAGTAACTGTGGTGGAAGCCAAACGCATTCAAATTAACTGACATCAGACCCACAGTAAAGTGAAATCTGGTTTGTTAGTATGGGCTCCTTCAGTTTGCACTTAATTTGCAATAAATTTCTTTTTGCGCAGCCATTTTACATAAAGAAAATAGCATTAGACAAACACAAGGGTTGCCAACCATTAGTAAATTTACTGACAGTTTTAAGAAAATCTGTGATTTTTACAACTGTCTGTAAATATCAGGGTCTAATAATTTGTCATGCTGTATTGATTTTTTAAAGTGGTTGTAAAGGCAGAAGTTTTTTTTATCTTAAGGCATTCTATGCCTTAAGATAAAAAAACCTTCTGTGTGCCTCAGCCCCCCTAATACTTACCTGAGCCCCATCTCAATCCAGCAATGTTGCATAAGAGAAAAAGTGAAATTATGTGCAGAGCTCAAAACATGGAAATGCATATGTATACAAACTAATGTACACGTGCAATGACCACAAAAACTAAAAATAATGAAAATAAGATGTGAAATTTACACCCAAACTAAAGTCCATGTGCCATCATACAAAAGTTGTTTTAAAACATAAACATAACATAGCAGTCTTTAAATAAACGGTGAAAACAAATTGTGTAACTAGAAGTGGTATTCCACGTTACATCATGTTGAGGTGAGGACACAGATAATAGAACCACCACCGGTTAGTGAGGAGGCTTACCGGAGTGAGAGGACTCAAATCGGCACATGCGCAGTGTGTCAACAAGGCTTATGGTGCAACCACCAAAATATTGGACTTCCACGTCTGGGTTCCAAATCAAGTTGTAAGGCAATCCAATTGGTCAAGAAATGTCACCAAGAAGTGGTCTTCAGAAGCAGCCAACTTGTCAAACCAAATCCTCTCAAGTGTTCAAAATAGCATGACCAAAAAAGAAAATACTCCACGTAGTGTGAATCTGTATAAACGTCAAATTTATTAAAAGAAAATTGGAAACACTCAACACATTTAGAAAGTGGATCAAGCGCTTAAAATTTAAGTTCGTGGGTAACGCAATGAAATCAGCATGGCTCGTCCCGACGCGTTTCGTCTAAAAAGACATCATCTGGGGGGATGTTGCATAAGAGACTCGGCTGGCCCAGGCTCTCCCTCCTGATTGGCTGAGACAGCAGTAGAGCGCCATTGGCTCCCGCTGCTGTCAATCAATCAAGTCAGTGGGCCAATGAGGAGAGAGAGGGGGCTGAATGGACACACAAAGCATCAGCTCGACTCAGGTGCCCCCATAGCAAGCTGCTTGCAGGGGGGAGGGCCCAGGAGCACTGAACAGGGACCTGAGAAGAGGAGGATCTGGGCTGCGCTGTGCAAAACCACTGCACAGAGGAGGTAAGTATAACATGTTTGTTATTTTTAAATTTTAAAAAATGAGACTTTAGTAGCACTTTAAGTATAAACTGGGCAAATTACTTGTTATGGGTATTGTCAGTGTTTCCATATTGTGTTTATACTGTTTAAATATTGATTGTCTTATGCCCCGTACACACGGTCGGATTTTCCGATGGAAAATGTCCGATCAGAGCGTGTTGTCGGAAATTCCGACCGTGTGTGGGCTCCATCGGACATTTTCCATCGGATTTTCCGACACATAAAGTTGGAGAGCAGGAGATAAAATTTTCCGACAACAAAATCCGTTGTCGGAAATTCCGATCGTGTGTACACAAATCCGACGGACAAAGTGCCACACATGCTCAGAATAAATAAAGAGATGAAAGCTATTGGCCACTGCCCCGTTTATAGTCCCGACGTACGTGTTTTACATCACCGCGTTTAGAACGATCGGATTTTCCGACAACTTTGTGCGACCGTGTGTATGCAAGACAAGTTTGAGCCAACATCCGTCGGAAAAAATCCTAGAATTTTGTTGTCGGAATGTCCGAACAAAGTCCGACCGTGTGTACGCCCTATTAGAGTTTAATAGCTGTGCTGCCATTTTTCAGGTAGCCAGTAAAAATTGGGTTGTGTCAGTAAATTTTTCATGTTTTGTCAGTAAAAAGTGCTGCAGGAGGTTGGCAATACTGAACCTTACTGTGTCAATAGGATTAACTATATGAATTTATTCAATCTATAACATGCACCTAGTAAGAGCTTCTAAACAAAATTGGTCCTGCTGAGTATCACTACTGTTCTGCACATTACTGCCATCTCTGTGATCGATCATAGTTTAACTGAGTACATTAATAAACACAACTTGAACAATTTAGAACTGCCAATCTACAATAAATTGAAAATGCTGCAATTGCAATGAATTGCAAAAATTAATATTAGCTCTTAAATGTCGGGAAAAATGTATAACCAAAAATATGGACGTTTTTGGCTTGTCAGGGCAAAGTAACCACTTTTGGTTTTTAGGATAGCATAGGCTAAAGTTAAACCAACCAATGACTTCTATCTTGTCTGTGGACACTCTCCGCAATAATAGCGAATCTTTTAAAGAGCACCTGTAAAGCTCCTCTAACCCTCTTGTTTTTAATTTTACTGTTTACATTGTAAAGCACTGCGCAAACTGTTGGCACTATATAAATCCTGTAGAATAATAATAAATTATATGCTATGGTGGAGGAAATTGGAAGATATGCATTTTTCTGTTTATGATGTTTTATAAGGTTTTATGATAGAAGGCCAATTTTAAACCTCTTCATAACTAAAAGTACCCCGAGGTGTCAATGGGGTTGATTTACTAAAACTGGAGAGTGCAAAATCTGGTGCAGCTCTGCATTGAAACCCATCAGCTTCCAGGTATTTTTGCCAAAGCTGAATTGAACAAGCTGATGTTAGAAGCTGATTGGCTACCATGCACAGCTGCACCAGATTTTGCACTCTAAGTTTTAGTAAATCAACCCCACTGTGTCTGTAGCACTATATCGTTTTCTCATTATACCAGGGTCCCCAAAATCTCGATCTTTCAGATATGCAGATAAATCCTGACTTTTGTAGAGAAAGTTGTGATGACCATCCCTGCCCACCTCTTGTAACTTCTCATTGGTCTACTAAAGTTACCCTAAAGCCCCTATCAGGGTCCCGAGAAGGCAACACTGGTGTTGATGTTGCATTATGACGACCCCTTCTGCTTTACTCACCTCTCTATTTGCCTTTGAGGTCACCCATCACACAATGTAGCCAATAGAGAAGTAAGGAAAGCAGGAGTGTGACTAGAGAGGTTCTGGTTGTTTTGTTGCATTATAGAGCAACCTGACATTTTGGGGTCCTGTAACTAATAGATGTTTTCAGAAAGAACTTGCTGCTGCTTCAAACACCCTAATGCCCCGTACACACGATAGGATTTTCCTATGGAAAATGTGCGATCGGAGCTTGTTGTCGGAAATTCCGACTGTGTGTAGGCTCCATCGGACATTTTCCGTCTGAATATCCGACACACAAAATTTGAGATCTGGATCTCAAATTTTCCGACCACAATATCCGTAATTGTCGTAAATTCTGATCGTGTGCACACAATTCCGAAGCACAAAGTTCCACGCATGCTCGGAATCAAGCAGTAGAGCTACACTGGCTATTGAACTTAATTTTTCTTGGCTCGTCGTACATGTTGTACGTCGCCGCGTTCTTGACGTTTGGAATTACCGACAACATTTATGTGACCGTGTATATGCAAGACAAGTTTGAGCCAACATCCGTCGGAAAAAAAACATGGATTTTGTTGTCGGAAAATCCTATCGTGTGTACAGGACATAACAGGGGCCACACATTTGTTTTAAGATGATGAACAGCCTTATTGACCAATTGCAAGTTGAGGAAGTGGCAGTTGGCTGTGCCAGCAAGTAGACTTTCTTGGCAGAAATTTGCACATTAGACTAAATAATCTTTGAAACGGCTATATATTCCCTAAAATGAGGTTAAAACTATTTCTATCTCTCTCTGTCTTCTGCAGTCCTGGCATTACTTAACAGTAACGTGGACCCCAACCTGAGTAATGAAGATGGCTTGACAGCTCTACATCAGGTATGTGGAGACATATTTTTTTATACCACCGACACTACTTCCCAAACTGCCATTCATAGTAAGGTGCACCTGCCATTAAAACTCACACTTCACTTCAATCAACAGGGCATGTGTCAGCATGGCCAAATGAATGTTTGGTGAACCAGTCAAAACAGCCTTAATCACATTGTCCTTGGCTGTCATCAGCATAATAGGTATTTAAAGCAGAGTTCCACTGTCTCCTCCCTCCGGTGCCACATTTGGCACCTTTCAGGGGGGAGGGGAGAAT
Organism: Lithobates septentrionalis; assembly: GCA_037952835.1. NCBI lineage: Eukaryota > Metazoa > Chordata > Amphibia > Anura > Ranidae > Lithobates > Lithobates septentrionalis. The sequence goes on along the minus strand of JBBDGP010000867.1, from coordinate 3,032,604 downwards.
GGGTACCTGTTTTTGACAGGTACCCATTCCCCACTTCCGAGAGACCGGACCGCGGCCCGATCTCCCAGAAGTTCGGTCTCCTCTGCCGCCGGACCAATTAGAAAGCGCAGTGCGCTTCACTCACGCGCAGTAAGGTTCCCTTACCTGAGATGGCGACGGCTGCATCCGACAGCCGATCCGAAGATCGGCTGGGATGCTGACATCGCCGCTGGCTCCCTGGACAGGTAAGTGTCCATATATTAAAAGTCAGCAACTGCAGTATTTGTAGCTGCTGACTTTTAATTTTTCATGGGGGGGGGGGGGCAGGACCTCCTCTTTAAACTCTTTAGAGACTTCAGGCACCCTCCCCCTTCTAAGGCTCCACCTGAAAAAAGCAAATTAAAACCTAATTCAATGGTGCCCCCCCCCCCCAACACCACCACCACCACCACCTTTATTGTTTTTTGTATACATACTTTTAGTATGGGGGTGTTCGGCCCGGTCACTTGAAGTGGAGGTCCGCTGAAAAAAAAATATTAAAAGCCAGCAGCTACAAATACTGCAGCTGCTGACTTTTAATATATGGACACTTACCTGTCCAGGGAGCCCGCGGTGTCGGCAGCCGAAGCCGATCCGTCCTTCGGCTCTTGGCTGCTACCGCCGCCATCCTCGGTAAGGGAATAAGGAAGTGAAGCCGTGCGGCTTCACTTCCTGGTTCCCTACTGCACATGCGCGAGTCGCGCTGCGCGAACTCTCAGGTCCCTGCTGTGTTCTGGGACCTGTGTGTCTCCCAGAATACAGCGGGGGAGGACGGGGTAGGCGCCGGAAGTGGCATAGGTCACCGCAAGCGCCACGGTGATCTATGCCAGGAAGTGGGAGCAAATACCTGTATTAGACAGGTATCTGCTGCCTCCTCCCCCCTGAAAGGTGCCAAATGTGACACCGGAGGGGGGGGGGAATCCAAAAAGTGGAAGGGTCGTTTATGCCCTGAGCAGACAGATGGTAGCTTAAATGATGCTACAGTGGCTCTGCAGGGAACAGAGCTTGATATAAGGTGAGTACTGCAGAGAAAGCTGTTTTTTTTTTTTTAAATTAGAGCAGAACTTTACCCATAACAACCTGATAAAAAATAATGTTCTTTAGCAAGGAACATACATTCCACGTTATTAATTATGCTACTGTGTGCTGTAAATTACCTCCAGTATTGCTTCTGTTTCTTCTTGCTGGAGGCTGCCATTTTGCTGAAGCCCAGAGCCCCTGAACAGCAGTAAATCATAAAGTGGAACTAAACCCATTGATTTATCAGTTTTAAAAAAACAGTTACATTCCTGGAATGCTGGAAATGAAAACTGTCACATTTGCTCGTGTCCAAACTGTGACCAAACTGTCAAACTATCAAATGGCTGGTGTCATAACTGATCACATGTGCAGCACCATGGCAGCTGCAGTTTAAACAGAAGCTTCCTTGGCTGTAAAGGATAGGAGGGTTTAATTCCGATTTAAAGTGGATGTAAACCCTCACATATACCCAGTGAAGTGAACAGCCTCAGTTGATAAACAGAGATTAAATAAATCTCCCTACATACGTTTTACATGTATATCTGCTGTCTTCAGCTTTATATATTCTTTAGAAAGTTCAGATCTTGTTAGAGATTTTCTCTTCCTGTTTAGTACTGGGAGGGGATTATTGGCATACAGCCAAATCAGCTGATTGGAGGAAAGGCACACACGCCCCCACTCCACATAGGCAGAGACTCTCAGAGCTGTTCTGTGAATAGTTTAGCTCTCTGCTAATCTACTTATAGCAACTTCCCTCTACACAAATTTCAGGCTGGTTTTATCTCAGTTGTTGGAAGAACTTGTCAGAAGTTATCATTCAGATAACAGAAGAACGGGGCAGGGGAAAGCCACGGGACTTAGTGCTTTCAAGGGGAGATAAGAAAACACTGCAGATATATGTGCCCAGCTCAAATTTCATGAATCGGGTTTACATCCACTTTAAGGCTGTCAGCAGATTGGCTTCTACACACTCAACAGTGCCTAAAAAGGGAGAGCAACTGAGCATGTGCAGAGCAGGCAGGGTGAGACAGTCTATTACTGGATTTTAAACATTATAAGCACTTATTTTTACATAGCTTTACCTGCAAAAGGGGCCAGTCTGAGGTCATCTAGCAGGACTTAATTTTCTGACTAATATTCCACTTTAAACTGGTGCAGGGCAATTTAATTTTAAAGCTGCAGTTGGGCTTTAAGACTACAGACTCACCTTTAAGGGTTCATGGTAGCTGACAGTTTATGTTATGTTATAGTACTTAAAGTATTACTAAACCTACAACAGTAAAATCAGTCTGTATAATGCAGTAAAACGTGCTTGTCATACTCAATGTGGAACCTAAGGGGTTAATCCTGCACATTGTGTAAAAAGGCTGTTTGATCCTGTCTTCTCTGATCCTCCCCTTCTTCCAAAATCCCTAAACCATCTCCTGATAGAACAGAGCCTTGGGAGCACTCTGCCCATGCTCAGTTTGCTGTGTTTTGAGAGGTTTTTGGTTTTTTTTGGAGGGTGCATGTGATCAGCACAGGGCCAATCAGCACTGTCCAGAGAGAGGGTCAGGGGTCATGCGGAGCCTCATTGGACAATGTGGGGAGAATGAAAACTTCTCCTGCAAGCTTTAACCAGATGCTGATAGAAGTCACAAGACTGCTATATACTGCTGATGAGAAAAGGTATTCAGCAGTTTATATTTACTAAAACTATTACATTTCCATGTTTTGTGGGAGACCAGATATAGTGAATGCAGGCTCCTGGGTTTAGTAACACTTAAAGCGGGAGTCCCGCAAAAAAATTTTTTTTACAAGTCAGCAGCTACAAATACTGCAGCTGCTGACTTTTAAACTAAGGACACTTACCTGTCCCAGGGTCCAGCGATGTCAGCAACCGAGGCCGAACCGTCCCTCGGTCCTCAGATGCCGCCGTCACCATCTTCGGTAAGGGAATCAGGAAATGAAGCCTTGCGGCTTCACTTCCCGGTTCTCTACTGCGCATGCCTGAGTCACGCTGCGCAATCCAAATGGTCCCTGCTGTCTCTGGGACACGTGTGTGTCCCAGCAGACAGCGCGGGGGGATGGGAAGTGGCGTAGACTCCAGTGGGAGTCTATGCCCGGAAGTGGGTGCAAATACCTGTCTTAGACAGGTATCTGCACCCCCCTCCCCCCGAAAGGTGCCAAATGTGACACCAGAGGGGGGGGGGGGGGTTCCCAAAATTTCAAAGGTTCAATTTTTCTGTGAACCTCCGCTTTAACTCTGTCAGAGGGGTTAAGTGAAGCCACTGCCATTTTTAACCATAAGAAAGAACTTCAGAGACTGCACATTCTCAGCACCCTACATAGATCTGAGTATCAAGGCAGGCATTGTCTGCCACCCACTGTTTGTCCGTCTGATCCTGTATCCACGGTCTTAATTATACTGGCCTGTGTTCAATGCTGTTTTTCACAGTGGTAGGAAAGTAGCTGGCCTTGGAGCACTAGAGCTCAGACTCATAGGGAGAAACACAATTCATCATCAAGTTCCCATCATTATTAGAATAATGCTTTTTTCATTCTTAAAGAGCCATTACAACACATGTTCTAAATGAATAGCATGGATCTGTTTGTTTTCCCCCGTTCTGCTTTCTCTTATTCCTAAGTATCATATGTAGGAAAATGATTATTCCACCCAAAGGTGATTTTTATTTTTGTAGAGCCTGAGATAGCCCCTGCCTGATTGAAAAAAAAAAAAAAAAAAAAAAAGGTCAAGCCCTAACTAATTTTCCTCTTTTATCCTAATGTGCAGGCTTCTGCAGTACTATGTGCTGGGTAAAGGCTTCTTTTAAGATAATGACCCCATGAGCATGGGTCATTAGAAGCCTTCGTGTATACCGAAACTTTATTAAGGTTTTAGATGTGCTTAAAGTGATTGTAAAGGTAAAATAAAATTTAAAAAAATAATAAAAAAATAAAAAATAACAAACATGTCATACTTACCTCCTCTGTGCAGCTCGTTCGTTCACCCGGACAGTTTGGGTTTTGAATCATGCGTCCGGGTTTCAGTCTGCCTGAAACCCGGACACATTATTCAGACAGGAATGTGGTTCGAAACAGGGCCTGACAGAAGGGTGAGAAGGCACTATGCGTTTTGCATTACTATTCTCTTTGGAGAGCCCAAAGGTGTCCCAGATCTGTTACAATCCTATAGTGTATACAAACATTTTTTTTTTCTGTGCGCTGCTAAAGTGTTCGGGTTTGGCTTGAAGAAAAAGTGTCAACCCTAGTCGAACTCCCAACGAATCTTCTTTCTAAAATCAGAAATGTTGCGTGTTTTGTGATCTGATGGGCCACCATTGATTTAGAAGTTCGGCCAACCAAGTCTTCAATTTCACCTCATGTTGCTACAGAAAAATCATTTTTGCAGCCGGGAATCTTGTTTTCTTCCTGGGAAATTCTTGTGCTCATGCATATTTTTTTTCCCGATTATATTTCTCACACGATTCTCCCATCATTGATTAGAAAATCTTTCTTTTTTCAAAAAATTTTCAACGTGCTCGGTCACTCAAATTCGATGGTCGCACGAAAATCTACCGTTGCTGCCGCCCACTAATGGTGCAAAATTTGAACGACAATTCTTAGAGAAGATTTTCGATAGAAAATTCTTTCTGAATTTGACCCATGTATGGCCGGCCTTATACAGCTCTGCTACAAAGCAAAGCACTGTGTAGCGGAGGAGTCCTGATTTCCTCTCTTACACGTTTCCCCCCCCACCCCAATCCTTTAAGGACTGAAAAAACGAGAAGGCTCCTGTTGCCCATTCATAGAAGCTGAGCTCCATCACTGAGCAAAGCTGCCCTGAGCAGAAAACACAGATCCACAGAATGCATGAAGAAGCAGTGAGATCCTTGCACTACCGGTCCTCATGTACAGCTTCCACTCCAAGAAGCCCCCAGATTAACAGTGAGCAGCACAGTATTGACATCACCAAACCTCACTCAGCAGATTGTGAGATTAGCAGTCATAGGCAGAAGTGCCTTAAGCAATCTACAACTGCACATGTAAGAACTTTGAGGCTCAAGACACAGGGGTGCCCACTAGGCACAGAAGGTTCACTAGTATTTTACCATCATGCATTACAGTTAAAGTGATTGCAAGGGTAATTTTTTTTTTTAAAATAACAAACATGTCCTACTTACCTCCACTGTGCAGCTCGTTTTGCACAGAGTGGCCCCAAGCCTGCTCTTCTGGGGTCCCAAGACGGCTCTCGTGGCTCCTCCCCACTTCTGATAACCCCCTTGGAGACGTGCTTACCCGAGGGGGTTACCTTGCCGGCGTGCTCCTAAATCCAGCATTTGCGTCTCTAGACACAGAATGCCGGACTCGGCCCTGCCCCCCGGCACCGGCGTCATTGGATTTGATTGACAGCAGCGGGAGCCAATGGCTGCGCCAGTCAAGAGCCAGGAGCCCATGGAGAAGGAGCCAGCCGACTGAATGAAGGGGTTCAGGTAAGTAAAACGGGGGGGCTAGGGGGCCGGTGACTGCCAGGTGTTTTTTCACCTTGATGCATAGGATGCATTAAGGTGAAAAAAACACGTACCTTTGTAACCCCTTTGAGTGCAAATAGCTGTCTTATATTAGCCATGGGAGCCAGATGAAGAGAAGCTGACTTTAGTGTTCTCTGCCGAAAGATCTTCACATCGGACAAACTTCAGGGTATGTCAGATGCTCTAATTTCTGCTGAGCTCTGTGTCTTCTTTTGTTGACCCCTTTGTCACTACAGGGGATAGGTGCACAGGTGGGGGACAAGAGTATCTGACACACCCAGAAGTGCATCAGATCTATAGATTCTCCAGGCAGTCAATAGAGCAAAGCTCCTACGTTAGGGTGCCATGACATGTAAATATAATATGCCTTCTATTGAAGGAGCATTTTAATATACAATCTATATAGATAGATAGATAGATAGATAGATAGATAGATAGATAGATAGATAGATAGATAGATAGATAGATAGATAGATAGATAGATAGATAGATAGATAGATAGACGGTGGGGAAAATAATTATTTGATCCCCTGCACATCTTGTACGTTAGGCCACTTGCAAGGAAATGAAGGGTCTATAATTGTTATCATAGGTGTACCATAAAGGGTAACTCCACTTTCGTGGGGAAAAACAAAAATTAGCAATTAAAGAAAAAATAATATAGCACATATAATTGCGACACTAATCAAATTGTAATTGAATGTTATTAAAAATTACCTTTCCTTTTCAATCTGCAGCCGCTGTAATTTTATGAGAATGCATTGCAATATGGCTACCTGGAGTTGTTCTGTACACAGAGTGTGTAGTGACCACTCCCCAGAAACGTAATTTCCTGCTTGTGTGATTGGCTCACCAAAGTTTGCCTAAGATACAAGTCAGACTTCAGGCATCCCCTGCAACAAAAATGTCATTTTTGGAGAGATACTTTCAATAGGAGCACATCTAAAGGGATGAAGGCCCAGCTGATTTCCTCATTAGTGCCCTGCAGCTGCACACCTGACAGTTAATTATGAAACCACTCCTATTAGACCCACTAAGTACAGAGGCAAAGAGAAACACACAGTGATTTCTTCAGAATAACAAAAGGTAGGAATATGCAACAAAGGTTGTTATAATTCTTGCAATGTACATAGATCACCCAGAGGGGAATGTTTTTTTCTCAACAAAAGTGTAGTTATGCTTTAAATGATAGAGACAGAATATCAACTAAAAATCCAGAAAAAACACATGATACAAATGTTATAAATTAAGCTGCAGTCCAGTGAGTAACATAAAGAGGGAGTCCACCCAAAAAAAAAAATATTAAAAGCCAGCAGCTACAAATACTGCAGCTGCTGACTTTTAATACATGGCCACTTACCTGTCCCAGGGTCCAGCGATGTCGACAGCCGACGCCGATAAATCGCTTGACTCTCGGTAGCTGCCGCCGCCATCCTAGGTGGGGGAATCAGGCAGTGAAGCGTTGCGGCTTCACTTCCCGGTTCCCTACTGCGCATGCGCGAGTCACGCTGCGCGTCGTAACTGGTCCCCGCTATCTCCTGGGACCTGTGTGTTTCCCAGGAGACAGCGCGGAGGGACAGGAAGAGGCATAGACTCCCGTCTTAGACAGGTATCTGCACCCCCCTCCCCCCTGAAAGGTGCCAAATGTGACACCAGGGGGGGGGGGGTTCCGAAAAGTGGAAGTTCCATTTTTGTGTGGAACTCCGCTTAAGTATTTGATCCCCTACCAACCAACAATAATTCTGGCTCCCACAGACTGGCTACAGTATGTGCTCATGTGGTACTCAGATAAGTCCTGACAATTTAAGAAGGTGCTCCTAATGATAACTCGTTATTTGTATAAAAGACACCTGTCCACAGAATCTCTTTCTTTTATTCAAACCTCAACATTATGGGCAAGACCAACAACCTATCAAAGGATGTCAGGGACAAGACTGCAGACCTGCACAAGGCAGGAATGGGCTACAAGACCATCAGCAAGAAGCTTGGTGAGAAGATGACAGCTGTTGGAGCCATTATTCGCGAATGGAAGAAATACAAAATAATCTTTAATCACCCTCTGTATGGAGCTCCATGCAAGCTTTTGCCTCATGGGGTAAGGATGATCATGAGAAAAGTGAAGGCTCAGCCTAGGACTACATGGGAGGAGCTTGTGAATGATTTCAAGGCAGCTGGGACCACAGTCACCAAACAAACTATTGGTGATACAATACACCGCCATGGATTGAAATCTTGCAGCGCCCGCAAGGTCCTCCTCTGCAAGAAGGCACATGTATAGGCCCGTCGGAAGTTTACCAATGAACATCTAAATGATTCAGAGAAGGATTGAAAGAAAGTGCTGTGGTCAGATGAGACCAACATTGAGCTCTTTGGCATTAACTCGACTTGCCGTGTTTGGAGGAAATAAAAAAGCTGACTATGACCCTAAGAACACCATCTATACAGCCAATCACAGAGGTGGAAACATTATGCTTTGAGGTTGTTTCTCTGCTAAAGCTACAGGCCAACTTTTCCACATTGAGGGGCCAATGGCCGGGGCCATATATTGTACAATCTTGGATGAGAACCTTCTTTCCTCAGCCACAAGACTGAAGATGAGTCGTGAATGGGTCTTCCAGCATGACAATGACCTAAAACATACCGCCAAGGCAATGAAGGAGTGGCTCAAGAGGAAGCACTTTAAAGTCATGGAGTGGCCTAGTCTCCAGACTTTAATTCTATAGAAAATGTATGGAGGGAGCTGAAACTTCGAGTTGCCAAGTGACAGCCAAGAAACCTTAAGGATTTAGAGAAGATCTGTAAAGAAGATCGGACAAAAATCCCTCCTGAGATGTGTGCCAACCTGGTACCCAACTACAAGAATAGTCTTACCTCTGTGCTTGCCAACAAGGGTTTCTCCACCAAGTACTAACTCATGTTTTGCTTGGGGATCAAATATTTATTTTACTCACTAAACTGCAACTCAATTTATAACATTTGTATCATGTGTTTTTTTTTTTCTGGATTTTTGGTTGATATTCTGTCTCTATCATTTAAAATGCACCTATGATAAAAATTATAGACCCTTCATTTCTTTGTAAGTGGGCAAACTTACAAAATCTGCAGGGGATCAAATAATTATTTTCACAACTGTATATATACTATATATATATATATATATATGTTTATGGTCGGAGCCCTATGTCCGATATGGACATAGAAAACACTTGTAGTAAAGATAAGACTTACCATCGGAAATAGACCTAAAAGTGTGGACTTACCATATGAAATGGACCTGAAAGTGTGCCTTGGTCTCATGGCCGGTATGCCAAAATAAGGGGGCATACCCTGGTTTATGAAATGATTATTCTGTAAGAGAAATGAATGAAATGAATAGTTGAGAAATGCTATGAAATGGGGATGGGAGGGTGGGTATCGCGCACAGGAAACCGACAAGCACCACAGGTGAGCGGTGCTGCTTAAATACCCCCGGGCTCCTCCCATAAATTCAGGCCACCATACTGGCCTTCCTACTTATGGTCGGAGCCCTATGTCCGATATGGACATAGAAAACACTTGTAGTAAAGATAAGACTTACCATCGGAAATAGACCTAAAAGTGTGGACTTACCATATGAAATGGACCTGAAAGTGTGCCTTGGTCTCATGGCCGGTATGCCAAAATAAGGGGGCAAAAACATTCAGGTAGGGTTATAATTTTATTGGTTTTCAGTTACTTATTGAGCCAATTTGGAGAATGCCTGTGCCATCTCAGTTTGTGGATTGGGGATGTACCGGGCGAAGCAGGCTGATTTCCACCTGCCTAGTCTTTTGATGATGTGATCTGGCACCCCGTGGCGGGACGCCGCGGAGGCTGCTCCGATGCGGAAAGAGTGTCCGGAATACTGACTGGGGTTAAGGTGAAGATTGCGGAGAAGTATCCTTATGTGGCTCACAAACTGAGAGGCGTTTAAGGGTTTGACTGGAAATGGTAGAAGGGGACTGCTGTCTGGTTGCTCAGGCAGGAGAGATAGGAGTCGGTTGAGTACAGCGACTGGACACCAGCTGTTGTTGGTTCTGTAGAGGTGGATGTTTACTCCCGAGCCCGTTTGCTGGGTTTTAGAGACCTCGAGGTGCAGGATAAAGTGGTCTTGGTGTCGAAGCAAGTGTCGTCTGCATAGTACTTGGTCTGTGGGTTTGTTAGAGGTGAATTCGCCAGGCCGCAAGAACCCATAGTAAGCTAAATATATGGCTGCTTGTAAGACCGTGCTGGGGAGCAGGCCGAATGGCGAAGTAGCCAGAATATTTGACATGTCCCTAAAGATGGGCCCCGTAATGGGCAAGCGCTTAGTGCTGATGACTGGTTGTTGTCTCTGTATTCCCCTTAGGATGGCTCGTATAGCGTGAGATGAGAACAGTGACGATTTCGTCGGGTCTTCAAGCGCCATGAAATGTTGAATGCCGGCTAGGTATAACCGGATGGTGTTGTAGGATAAGGCCAGCTGCGTGTGGCAGTGTGCCGTGAAGGCCAGTACCTGTTTGATATCTGTTGGTTCTTTGCGGTTGGGCGTGAGGAATTTATTAAAAGCTTTCCAAGCTGTCTGGTAGGCTTTGAGTGTGTTGCGGGAGAGGGAATTATTTATGAGTTGCGTAGCTCCGTGTAGATGTTGCATTAGTCCAGGGTCAGTTGTGACCAGACGGGGATAGGGGCCGACATTGGATCGGCATCGGGAACCTGTTTGAAAAAGGAGGAATAGTTGAAACGTGATAGTGCGTCAGCTGCTGAGTTGTATCTGCCGGGAATGAATTCACTGTGTATGTTGAACTGGTGTTGTAAAGACAGTTGTACCAACCTGCGCAGGAAGGACATGACTGCTAGGGACTTGGACCTGCCTCTGTTGATGATGTCTGCCGTGGCCTGGTTATCGGTGGTGAAGACTACGGTTTGTCCTGTCCAGTGGTGGCCCCAGAGTTGTGCGGCTGCCACTATGGGATAAAGCTCAAAGAGGGCAGATGTTTGGGAAAAGCCGGGTATCAACAGTATCTGTTGAGGCCAGGGTCCTGAAAACCAATGATGGCCAAAAATTGCCGCGAAACCTGTGGAGGCTGCAGCGTCAGTCACTACCTGGGGTGAATGGATCGAAACCATAGGTATAAATAGAGATATGCCATTCCAGGCGGACAAGAATTCCTCCCACATTGATAGGTCCGCTATAGCTGCGGAGTCTAATTTCAAAATCTGATCAGGGTCTTGAGTTTCTGACAGAAATCTCAGCAGGCGTGATACAAATGTGCGGCCTTGTGGGATAATTCGCATAGCGAAGTTGAGCATACCCAGGAGAGACTGCAACTGTTTTTTGGTACAGCCCTTGGTGTGTGTAAACTCGTGAAGGACTGCCCTAATGCGTGTTAATTTGTCGGGGGGGAGACTGGCCTGCATTGCGCAGGTATCCAAGCTGACCCCGAGAAAGGTGATGATGTTTGCTGGACCATCGACTTTGTGCTCGGCGATAGGAACGTTGAGGTTTCCAAAAATAACTCTAAGTTTGTCGAGATCTGCTGGGGTTTTGTTGGGCGGTTCTATCAGTAGGAAGTCATCTAGGTAATGGATGACTTCATGGCATTGGCCCTTGTGTAATAGTATCCAAACGAGGGACTGTGCGAATGTGTCGAAGAGCCACGGGCTACTCTTCGAACCGAAGGTGAGTTTCGTAGCAAAATAATATGCTTCCTTCCATTTGATGCCATGCCAGCACCAAAGGGATGGGTGGATGGGCAGGAGTTTGAAGGCATCCGATATGTCGGCTTTGGAGAGCCAGGCACCTGTGCCTGCTTTGATGATGGCTTGTATTGCCATGTCAACGGAGGAATATTTTAGGGAAAACTCTGCGGAGGGGATCAGGGAATTGAGACTGGGTATGTGCGAAGAATGAGGCGCAGACAAGTCGTACACCAAACGCAATTTATTAGAGAATTTGCCCTTGACAAGCCCAATAGGGCTGACTCTCCATGTGCTGAAAGGGGGGCAAGTGAAAGGGCCTATTACGTAGTCTCGATCTACCTCTGCCTGTAAGAGCTGATCTATGGCCTGTTCGTCGATGGCTGCCGAACGAAGATTGGCGCATTCGTGAGTACTATGGGGCAGTGCGATGAGGCCGGTGTGAAAGCCTACTGTGAAGCCTTGGATAAGGTAGGTGGCCAGGGAAGGGGTGGGGTGTGAAGTGAGATACAGTCCTAGCCATAAGATGTTGATTCAGCTTAGTCAGGCCCTCTTATGTTGCTTGACTTCACACAAATTCCTAGGGTGTGCTCTTTGGCATATAGTGCAGATGTGAAGTAGACGGCATTGGCTGAAGTTGCAGGACCCATAGTTGTAGTTGTTACAGATGGCTGCCCCTCCCACGGTTCGGACTGGGCGTCCGAGTTTGTCCACCTGAGGCGTTGGTTCAGGGATTGACTGGCCCTGTACTGTACCTGAGGTAGAGGGGAACTCGAAGGGCCGTCTGATCGCCGTATTGGCACACCAGGTGGCAGTGTGGGTGGAAGACTGGCAAATTGCACACAGAGGTGAGCGTAAGCCGGCAAAGTGGCGGCAGAAGAGCTCTGTGTCCATGAGACTCCAATCTGTGGTGACCTGGTATTGTGCGAATCTGGCGGCGGCCTTGGCTGAGAAGGAACGATGATAATCGTAGAATGCGAAACCTCCATACTTGTGGCCCAAGTCTACCACAGTATGGAGGTATAAGTCCAGCTCTTCCCGCCTGCTAGGGGTGGCTGAGCACAGGACATCTCTGAGCATGCCAAAGGCCAGGGTAAATTCGGGGACTGATAGCTTGCGGTTCAGCCTGGGGTCTTTGGCTTTAAGGACCACCGATATGTCACCCCAGGAGTAGGCCTTATTTTCTGCTAAATCATGCACGGAGATCAGGAGAGAGGCCAGGTTGACGTCCTTGCCGTCTAAAATGTCCTTCCTGATACTGGTTGGGACCAGATGGGAGGGGTAGACAATGGCGCTTGAGCCTGAGGTACCTGTAGGAAGAGGTGTCAAGGTCTGAATTGCCGTTGGGTCGGGGACAGCCGTGGCCGGTCCGGCCTCCAGAAGTGCCACCCTGGCTTGGACGTCTGCCACTGAGGTGGATAGAGATGACACCATCGTGTGTAACTGCGAAATGGCCGATGATATGGACTGGAGGGATGCCTGTTGGGTACTGGGTCCTGCTGCTGATGGGGGGAAGAGGAGTTTGAAGAGCTCGCCTTTCCTCGCTGTGGCGGGGAAGGGGACACCTCTGCGTCTGAGCTCTGCCGTCAGTTTGGGGATAGTCCATCCCCTGAGGGATTGCACGCTGCCGCTTTCTGAAACCGGAGTAGGTGATAGAGGGGCCGTGAAGTCTTCACTGCCGGCCTGGGACATGGTTGCTCTGGTGAGGATCTCGAGCTTTATTTCCTGGTTGACTGTAACCTATTGGGGGTGAGATGAATTTCAAGTTTTTTCTTTGATCCGCTGAGTCATACTTACCCGACTTATTCTCCCTTTCCCCCCTTTTTTTTTTTTTTTTTTTTTACCTGGGGGAATATCGTCCAACCTGGTGCAGGGTGGACCTACTGAACTTTGACTGACCTGAGGAAGATGAAAGGTGACAATTCGTGAAGGGATTGCTAAGTAACTTGGAGCAATGATTTGTATGGTGCTTGCAATTTGTGACAAAAAAAAAATGGTTCGAAATGTTTGCCTTGATTGTGAAATGAATGAACTGCATGACAGAGGTGCGGCCTGGTCGTGTCACGATTTGTTCGACCGTGGACCGGACTCTGGAGCATGTATTGAAATGAGGCAACTGAAATATTGGTGCTCCTGGGACGAATCGGTGCTTGTTTGATGCATCTGGATTCGAGTAGGAGTGCAGTATTAAATGAAATGAGAGAAATGATTGTTTTGACCGAGGCTCGAATTGGTTGTGCCGTGTTAGCGACTGGCAACTAACCGAGCTCTGGTGTAGGTATATGGAAAAATGCAGCGCATGTACAAATGAATATAGGTCTTTAAAATGGTGAAACAGTCAAGAAATAACTAATTGACCACAGGTGCCTTGAAACACAAACGTCCATAGATGGATGTAAATGTCCAACCGCACAGGAGGTATAAGTACTCCAAGGGGTGGTGATGGTCTGATGGTTGTCAGAAAACACCTGGCATCATACAGCGACTTCCCAACCGAGAAACCGGGTCCCAATGGGTCATTCAGAGAAAGTGCAAAAAAAGCCTCTTACCAGATCCTGTGGATTCCCATGTCAGCGACAGGGAATCGCATGCGCAGTTTGTCACAAATGACGTGGAATGGGAGCTCAGGAATCGCCAATCTCTTGGATTGTGGTCTGTATGGATCTCGGCCGGCAACCGGATGGGTCCTCACAACGAACCGTCCTCACACCGAACCGTCCCAGCATGCATCAGAAGTTTCACAAACGGTCCCCCGAAAGGAGCAGTTGGAGGGACTGGATCTCATGCGGTAAATGTGGAAACAAAAAGAATGTGCCTCCACATGGTGCAGATAAAAAAGGGTGTTTTTATTGACAAAAACGACCATACACAAATAAAAGCGTGATCACGGTGGATAAAAACAAATGGGCAACAAAGAGAGTGGTGTATGTACCCGAGTAGCTATGCCCCTGTTGAAGACCCCTAGGTTGAAACGCGTCGGGTACATACACCACTCTCTTTGTTGCCCATTTGTTTTTATCCACCGTGATCACGCTTTTATTTGTGTATGGTCGTTTTTGTCAATAAAAACACCCTTTTTTATCTGCACCATGTGGAGGCACATTCTTTTTGTTTCCACATTTACCGCATGAGATCCAGTCCCTCCAACTGCTCCTTTCGGGGGACCGTTTGTGAAACTTCTGATGCATGCTGGGACGGTTCGGTGTGAGGACGGTTCGTTGTGAGGACCCATCCGGTTGCCGGCCGAGATCCATACAGACCACAATCCAAGAGATTGGCGATTCCTGAGCTCCCATTCCACGTCATTTGTGACAAACTGCGCATGCGATTCCCTGTCGCTGACATGGGAATCCACAGGATCTGGTAAGAGGCTTTTTTTGCACTTTCTCTGAATGACCCATTGGGACCCGGTTTCTCGGTTGGGAAGTCGCTGTATGATGCCAGGTGTTTTCTGACAACCATCAGACCATCACCACCCCTTGGAGTACTTATACCTCCTGTGCGGTTGGACATTTACATCCATCTATGGACGTTTGTGTTTCAAGGCACCTGTGGTCAATTAGTTATTTCTTGACTGTTTCACCATTTTAAAGACCTATATTCATTTGTACATGCGCTGCATTTTTCCATATGCCTATTTTGTTGTTTTTGTCAAACTGTATGCAGCAGCTTTCATTCATTTTACTGGTTAGCGCGGTGTTTTCTATTTACCTCTGGTGTAGGTATGAAATGTGATCGGAACCAGTGATGCATGCCGTGATGAAGCGGTGCGCCTCGGATGCGACTGGTTTCGAAACAGTGATGCGTTGTGGGAGTGAAATGATAGAAATTGCATGACAGAGATACGGGTCAATCCCTGGTGTCTGCGATTCAGCTATGATCCGGATTTCTGGAGCATGTATCAGAAATGTGGCCAATCCTGGGCACGCCGAGACGAATCGGTGCATTTTCATGCGACTGAATTCCTGTCGGAACGTGATACGTGGGAATGAAATGATAACCATGACAGAGATACAATTGATTGATAAACGTAACTCTGGAGCATGTATAGAAATGAGGCCAATCCTGGGGCACGCCGAGATGAATCGATGCATTTTCATGCGACTAAATTCATGTCGGAACGTGATACATGGAAATGAAATGATAACCATGACAGAGATACAATTGATTGATAAACGTAACTCTGGAGCATGTATAGAAATGAGGCCAATCCTGGGGCACGCCGAGACGAATCGGTGCATTTTCCATGCGACTGGATTCATGTCGGAACGTGATACATGGAATGAAATGATAACCATGACAGAGATACAATTGACTGATAAACGTAACTCTGGAGCATGTATAGAAATGAGGCCAATCCTGGGGCACGCCGAGACGAATCGGTGCATTTTTCATGCGACTGAATTCATTTCGGGACGTGATACATGGAAATGAAATGATAACCATGACAGAGATACAATTGACTGATAAACGTAACTCTGGAGCATGTATAGAAATGAGGCCAATCCTGGGGCACGCCGAGACGAATCGGTGCATTTTCCATGCGACTAAATTCATGTCGGAACGTGATACGTGGAATGAAATGATAACCATGACAGAGGTATAATTGACTGACAATAACGTAACTCTGGAGCATGTATAGAAATGAGGCCGTAATAACTGGGGCACACCGGAACGAATCGGCGCACCTTTTTGGTGCGATTGGATTCAAATCGGAGCGCGGTAGGTGACTGAAATGAGAAATGATTTGAAATGTCAGAAATGAGTTTTAGAAATGTTTTCAGAAATGAGAAATGATTTGAAATGTCCGAAATGAGTTTTCTGAAATGTTTTCAGAAAAGAGAAATGATTTGAAATGTCCGAATGAGTTTTTGAAATGGGTTTGATAATTTGCAATTTGTGACTGGCTATGGTTGTTTAGTAATACCGACATGCTAGAAATGAAGCGGCGTCAGCGTCGCTGTGCTATCGAATTGTGACATATCGAAAGTACGAGCGATATACATTGCAGTTTGTGCGATGCGGGTGAAACGAAATTTAGAACTCACGGTTTAGTGACATGATGAAAACGAAAAGTCCGACGGGACCTTACCTGCGACAGCCAAGCCAGACGCGTGGTACAACTATAACGAAAACGCGGACTTCGAAAGTTTTGAGTACGGAGTATCGAATACGGGAACTGCGAGGCAAGAACTTGCGGACGCTGGTATGTCGAATAGTCGGCTTAGTGACGTATATCGCGCACAGGAAACCGACAAGCACCACAGGTGAGCGGTGCTGCTTAAATACCCCCGGGCTCCTCCCATAAATTCAGGCCACCATACTGGCCTTCCTACATATATATATATATATATATATATATATATATATATATATATATATATATATATATATATATATACTGTATATATATATATATTTGCATAAATGCCAAGCATTTTCACATGGAGATCATCAGTTGCAGCCCCTATGTTACTTTTATGACAGGTTTACTTGTGCAATTAGTAATAGTTAATTTAGCAATCTAAGATTCACTTAGACAGCAATCACACATGATGTACTTGGTACATCTGCTCAGTAGCAATTTGTTCTTAGAAATCCTGTCAAGGCATTGGCAGGAGTACATGATGTTGCATAATTTGTACTGAACATGTACTAAATAGTTGTACTTGCTTTAATGTTTGTGAAAATTAACCCAATAGCAGCCCAAGGCAAGTCAGCTTTGCTTCCGCTAGTATAAGCTGGAATAGTATAATATGTAATTTATCTGAGAGGTTGTGTGCTTAGTATCCATTAGGTGCCCATTTACTTTGACCACCTGATGCATTCCGTGTCTTTAAAGAGTTTATATATATATACAGTACATATCCTCTAGTGACTTGTTTTTGACATAAGTTTGCATGACAACTATATAATTTAAAGCAGAATTTAAGCACACAGCAGAATGTCACATAGCATGCCATCATCTAGTGCTGGCAATTCAAGGCTCGCTGTCACCGTTTTATCCAACTGCTTCTTCTCTGCTGTTTCTAGGTAGGTAATTGCTAGGTAATTGTACACTTACCTACTAGAGTGCCCTTGCGCATAATGGCATACTAGAGTGCCCTTCACTAGATGGTACATTAAAGCTCGCTGTCACTGCTCCTTCCTCCTGCTGCCGCCCTCTTTGCCATTTCTTCCAGGTCCCACATTGCTCCTCTTCAGCCATTGAGCAGATCCTTGCACTAGTAGGCCTCATGTACAGCTTCCACTCCAAGAAGCCCCTAGGTTAACAGTGAGCAGCAGTGACATCACCAAACCTCACTCAACATATTGTGAGACTAGCAGTCAAAGGTAGAAGTGCCGCACATTTACAACTTTGAGGCTCAGGACACAGGGGCGCCCACTAGGCACAGAAGATTAACTGGTATTTTACCATCATGCATTACAGTTAAGTGAAAATAGCTGTTTCTGATATCAACCATGGGACAAGATGAGGAGAAGCTGATCAGAGTTCTCTGATGAGAGTTTGAGAGAGGAAATGGTAAAAAAAAAATACCCTAAATGGGCCAAAAGGTTGATCCCAAAACCATGATGAAGAGCTCAGATAATGTTGAAGAGGCTGCTGTGTGTAAAATGATCTATTCAGCTGTTTTTCAAGAATAAAAGGGTGTACATTCACAAGGCAGTATTTCAGTCATTAAACATACAACAGGCTTGTCTTAAAGGCTGAGGATAAATCAAGATAGAAAGAAAAAAGGAAAACAGGAAGCACCCAACAAAAGGATTTATGGCATATCAACTGTATATGGATCCTGTGGTTTTCTTTTAAAACTTATACAGTATGTGAGATATTTCACAAATAAATAGAGGGGTAGTTTAGAATGACGGGTCAGTGATTAGTGAGAGAAGGGAGTCCTTGGAATCCTGGTTATCCAGCAATGCTCCCCATATGTTAGAGAATTTCCCTAGGCATCCCCTGGCTTCATAGGTTAGTTTATACAAGGGAAGGTTTTGGTTCATCAACCTTTTCCACATATTAATATGTAGGGGTTCAGTAGGAATCTGTTGGAGCACTACCCTCTTCCTGGCATAGTACAGTAAAATCTATGGAAAGTGTCTACGCATGGCACTGATTTCCAAGTCTTCGAAAAAACCAATAGGCACAATTTAGGATTACAAATATTGGAGAATTAAAAGGTAGCAGGGATAAAGGCTGTAATTTGTGACCAGAAGGGCCTGACCTTGTCCCAATTCCACACCATATGAATAAAATCTTTGGGATCTTTCTCACATTTGTAACAGGCTGGTGTGCCATTTCTAAGAAATTTACAGAGATGAGACATGGGTTACTGATCCTGTTGTGGGCCTTGTCCAACAACCCCTCAGCTCAGTAACTCTTCAGATGATGGCCATCCATGCAACAGAAACTGCCCTGCAGACAGACCACCTTTGACTGCCCAGTCTGTTCCCCCAAAAAGCATCATTAGCCATCTTTTACTTATACATATGTATCATGTTTTGTGCCATAGTACCTCATCTTCCTAGTGGCAGTTATCAATAACTGAACAGAGACACTCTTAGCACAAATATCTATGGTATTGAATTACAATAGAGAGGTGTTGCTATATGGTGCTAGTTGGGTAAGTATATGTGGCAGGTGAATTACCTATATTAAACAGTGTTGCAGGCCTTTGTCACTTACTGGCCTAATCATACCTGCAGCATCTGCAATACCTGCTTTAACTCTACTGATGGGGCACCATAGTTTGCAGGATACTAGCATGGTAAAAAAAAGAGATGTATAGGTGTGGTGGTTAAACTATTTTGCCCTCCTTATGGCTATGGTTGCCTTTCAGAACTTGGATATTTAAAACATTTCCATCAGTGATTTAAGAATGTTGTCTGTACACCACTTTGTCTGTGTGGCATGTGACCTGTCCATGAAGGTGCTGAAACACCTCTTCCTTCCTACTGTTGTGTCTGTACAGTGTCCCGATCTTGTACCTACCAGTACTGCCATCCTCTTGCATCTGACTGTATTTCATATTCTACTAATTCTGCCCATTCTCAGTCACTGTCTTTCCTGCATCACATCATCTGTCCTGTCACTCTGTCCCCTCAGTGCTGCATTGATAACTATGAAGATCTTCTCAAGTTGCTGTTATCACATGGTGCTAATGTTAATGTCACAGACAATGAGCTTTGGACACCTCTCCATGCGGCGGCCACCTGTGGTCACACCAACCTGGTGCGGATACTAATTCAGCAGTAAGTATATTGTGCCATATTTTGCTGCAATTAACTATGGTCTCTTACTTTATCGTGATGGTCTGTACTTTCCCACCAGGGGAGGACTGGAATGGGGGCACATTTTCCCACTCGGCCAGTACTTCTAAGATACACTTTATTGTTAAAATTATTGGGACGCCTGCCTTTACACTCACATGAACTTTAATGGCATCCCAGTCTTAGTCCGTAGGGTTCAATATTGAGTTGGCCCACCCTTTGCAGCTATAACAGCTTCAACTCTTGTGGGAAGGCTTTTTTACAAGGCTTAGGAGTGTGTTTATGGGAATGTTTGACCATTCTTCCAGAAGCGCATTTGTGAGGTCAGGCACTGATGTTGAATGAGAAGGCCTGGCTTGCTGTCTCCACTCTAATTCATCCTAAAAGTGTTCTATCGAGATGCCTGTCAAGTTCCTCCACACCAAACTCACTCATCCATGTCTTTATGGACTTTGCTTTGTGCACTGGTGTGCAGTCATGTTGGAACAGGAAGGGGCCATCCCCAAACTGTTCCCACAAAGTTGGGAGCATAATATTGTCCAAAATGTCTTGGTATGCTGATGTCTTAAGAGTTCCCTTCACTGGAACTAAGGGGCCAAGCCCAACCCCTGAAAAACAACCCCACACCATAATCCCCCTTCCACCATATGATTTGGACCAGTGCACAAAGCAAGGTCCATAAAGACATAATTGAGCAAGTTTGGGGTGGAGGAACTTGACTGGCCTGCATAGAGTCCTGACACCTTAGGGATGAATTCGAGCGGATATTGCGAGCCAAGCCTTCTTGTGCAACATCAGTGCCTGAACTCACAAATGCGCTTCTGGAAGAATGGTCAAAAATTCCCATAGATACACACCTAAAACTTGTAGACAACCTTCCCAGAAGAGTTGAAGCTGTTATAGCTGCAAAGGGTGGACCAACGCAATAGTGAACCCTACAGACTAAGACTGGGATGCCATTAACGTTCATGCGCGCATAAAGGCAGGTGTCCCACTACTTTTGACAATATAGTGTATGTTGGGCTGGTGACCCTTAGTGGAGTGGACATACTTTACCATTCAGACACCTATCAGCCCAGGACTTGAAACCATTAACACATGATGGGCATTGTATAGCTACTCGCTCCAAAATTCAGACCTGAAATCACTTTGTCTTGCAAGGTGAAACCTTTCAACACCAACTTTTGTTGTATCTCTGACAAGTCATGTGACCTAATGCCAAAGGAAGCTGATGCTGGAAAATGTAAAAGGGTGTATCAAAGTAAACCAAATCCTTGAGAACCTTTCATCATGACCACCGATCACTGCTGTACCATGGCACATTTTCTTGGTACACTTTCTTTAGCCCACAGAAATCTTCATTGAGAAGACAAGTTGATTGCGTTTGCCCACACCCAGGCCAAGGGTTCCCAGTCCTCCCCTGTTTGGCTAGAGTTGGACTGTAAAGGAAACCTGTCCTGAAAAAGAACCAGGGGGTGACATTTCTGACCTCCTTTTGAAAACTGATTGAGCAGCTCTGGCTTAGTAGTTTATAAGTGACTGACCTAAAAAAAAAGTACACAAGCTACATCAGGTTAAAATCAGAACTCATGATCTAGATATTTGTTCTGAGTACGTGAAACAAAAAGTTTTAAAGCAGCATAACAGCCTGTCAGCATTTTTGCCAGAGGAGGTCAGCAATGGCAGCCTACATGTTTTCTAAGTACAGGTTTGCTTTAATAAATGTCATTATTTGATATACTTATTACAGATCCGAAAATGTTGGCTTCTAATCTTGATGAATCACATTTTATTCTAAAGCAAGCATGTCAAAAATATAACTTCAGCAGGTAGAGAAGTCTTTCAGAGAGCTGCAGGGAATATGCTGGTTGGCAAACAGGAAGCCTACTCACCACATCTCACTTTTAACTGCGGCGTCTGCTCCACACAGTGACTGTTAGGTGGTGGGAGTGCGTGATCGTCAGCACGAACCTGTGTTACACGGTGACATTGCCTAGAGTGGGTCTATGCATGCAGGGATCCAGGCTGTGAAGATATTGCTGTTAGTATTTAACCTTGTCATTTGTGTAAAGGTGGTTGGGAGGGTAAGGAGCAGTGTGAAGGTGATGGTGGACACCTACTGGACAGTGATTTCGAGCTGAAGAAGGTGGGAGAAGGTGGCAGTGGGCAGTGAATTTGAGCTGGTGAAGATGAAGGGCAGTGAATCATTTGAGATGAATTAGTCTGGGCATGTTTTCGAATGCAATGCATAGGTTTTTCTAATGCAAAGTTTAGAAACTAAATGCAATTAAAAGTTTACATTTTAAAGTGCAGTGAAAAGTCTAAATTTAACTAAGCATAAAATTACCCCCCCCCCCCCCCCCCATTCCTCTTCTAAATCCTATTCTAACTACCTTGTATAAGGAAGATGCTTATACTTACCTGTACTCCGGGCACTATGGTCCAGTCGTGTGATTTCCCAAACTGCTGGCTTCAGGGGAGAGAAGAAAGCGCTGATGTCACTCATAGGCTTACTATGGGGCATCCATTGTTGGCTGCCCCTCCTCTACCCTGAAGCCGACCGCTGGAAGCTGAGCACGTGATCGAACCAGATCACCCTGAGAATAGGTATGTATAAGCATCTTCCTTCTACAGAGTGGTTATAATAGGCGTTAGGAGGGGGGTGGGATCTTTAATCTTTAAATATTTCCAATTACTATTTATATCTGTTGAAGTGTGGCCCATGTGTGGGCAGGTGCAGGCTGTACTTCCCACTGCAGATGGCGCTCGACCAAAGCGACAATGCAGAAGGGGAAGGAAGTTATGAGGACTTCCTGCTGTCACAAGGAGACAGCTGTCTGATTGGACACTGATGTCCCATGTGATTCCAGCGGCCATCTTGGGTCAGGTAGAGTCTATTTAAGACTACGGCTTCCAGGTTCGAAGCACTTTATGCAAGTGGCTAGTGCAGGGACAGGTTGCTCGACTGGAACGGACAGTGCTAAGATTGCTTTCACACTGCCAGCGGGGTGCGTTAGCGGTAAAGCGTCGCTAGTTTTAGAGGCGTTTTACCGTCATTTTAGCGGCGCTTTTCGGTCGCTAGTGGGGTGC